>JAPQNM010000008.1:12184769-12207269 GCA_029783475.1 Metacarcinus magister | reverse complement strand
ACTATAATATTGTAATGATTAATGCAATACTACAGCTAGATAGATACATAGATTAATAGATAAATTCATAAACACGTAGATAGACATATATGATAAAGTTTTCTAATTATTGACTTCCTCTTTATGATGTATTTTTAGGCATATTGAGTCAGGGACAGAGAAAGGGACGAGGAGGCAGCGTGTCCCCTTGCGTGTCCGGCATCTCCAACACTAATGATGTGTAACGCCCTTTATACTCTCATATTTATGGCCGCTCTGTGCTACCTTCACCCACGTCTCCCTTATATCCATGACTTATACTTCCTTCCTTCTCATTTACTCATCCTCCCTCTTCTCCTTCTTCTCCTCCTCCTTATCCTCCTTCTCCTCCTCATCCAGTTCATTTTTCATTATTCCTCATTATTATTTAATTCCACAACGTTCTACTTTCTCTTTTTGTTTTTTTTCATTATTAGATTTTTCATATTGATTAATGATACCAAATTCTTTCCATTTTTCTATTAATATTTCCCCCCCCATGTCTATAATGGCTAATAGAGGGATTTTATTTTTCAATATTACATACCTTTATAAATATTTTTTCTTCTCATTCACGTGTATGATATTTTTCCTTCATTTTTGTCTAGTCTATTCAACTTTACCTGTCAGAATTACCTCCCACCTTCACCGTTATCAATATTCCTTCACACCTGTCATTAGCATCCCTCCTCCCAGCACCTGTCACCTTATGTCGCTCCATACACCTGCCTCCGCCGCCCCCCCCCCACCCCCCCCACACCTGAAGCCCACGCCCGCCCATTCATTTGAGGTCGAAATAGAAGTTCAAGGTAAGAGGAAGCGGCCGTGGGGGAGGAGTAATTTTTTCCTGAGGTAGATCCGACAGGTCAATCAAATTAATCGTTTCGTATTACACATTTCCGTCCATAGAATTCTTGTGATTGATGTAGAAATGGGACTGTGTGTGTGTGTGTGTGTGTGTGTGTGTGTGTGTGTGTGTGTGTGTGTGTGTGTGTGTGTGTGTGTGTGTGTGTGTGTGTGCGTGTGCGTGTGTGTGTGTGCGTGTGATGATCTGGCAGAACGGAAGTAGGTACAAATGGCTTTAATTCATTCATTTCTTACAATAATATTTCCGTGGTTTTGGTGTGTGAGAAGAAGAAGAAAAAAAAGATTCATTTACATTAGTCACCCAATCCTCTTATGTGTTTCTGCGTCATCCACCACGACCTCCACGCACGAATGAAAGCAGCATGAGAACTAGATATATATATAAAAAAAAAAGAGGATGATTCATACAAACCGTCCAAGGAGAGAGAGAAAAAAATGTTATTAAACTCACATACCAACTTTCTTTAATCCTCCAGGAAGTCTTAAAAAAGGGAATCCTTATCCTCAGAGGACATGAAGGAAGAAGAAGAGGAGGAGGAGGAGGAGGAGGAGGAGGAGGAGGAGGAGGAGGAGGAGGAGGAGGGAGGTTCATTTATTGTTATTACCATTATCTTTTCTATTTCCTCGCGACGGGAAGCGCAGAAGGAGGCGCTGGATAATTGGCTCTTCCTCAAGTCCCAACGAAACTGAAAGGAGGAGGAGAAGGAGGAGGAGGAGGAGGAGGAGGAGGAGGAGGAAGAGAAGATGACGGAGGAAGAAGAGGAGTGTTTTTAATGTGACTGGCTTTCTTTCTATTCCTCTTCGTTTTCCTTCTACTCTATTTCTTCTTTCTCCTCACTATCATTGACCTTGTCGCTATCATCCTCGTCCTCTTCGTTTTTACCGCCTCTTCTTACTTTTTCTGTCTGTCTGTCTCTGTTTCTATCAATTTTTTTTTTCTCTCTCTTTGTCTTCTTCATATTCTTCTCTGCCTCTTCTTCCTCCTCCTTCTTCTCCTTCTCCTCCTCCTCCGGCTATATTTAGTCCTACCCTTTCCCGCTTTCCTCCGCCCTGTCCTGCCCCGCCCCGCCTATTTCTCCTCCTCCTCCCCTATCCTTACCCTTCCATCCTCCTTCATCCCCTTAAGTATGCTCCTTCCCCTTCCCCCTTAGTATTCCTTAGTCCTACCTCGCCCCGCCCCTTCCCCACCCCCCTCTCAGCCTCCCTGTCCACCCACCTCACAGACTCATCCATATAGAACACACATCATCATCATAAGTAGATAAAAAAGACATTTTCTGGATACTTTTTAGACTTATAAGGAAGGTAGACATTTTTTTTTATTGTTCCTTTCCCTGCAAACAAAAGTAGCTTCCTTTATACTTAGTCAGAAAAAAAAGGACCACAAGGAGAATGGAAATGAAAAATGCAAAAATCCTGAGTTCTTCTATTTTTTTCTCTTCTTCATCTGGTTTTTAATGCGCTATAGAAGCCTATTGTGGACGCGGGTAGAAGCTATTTATTCTATTTTTTTTCCCCCCGTGAGCAGAGGAGGAGGAGGAGGAGCGGATATAAGGTGGGTATCAGGAGCGTAACTTGACCCTCGCCTCACTGCCCTACTGCCCCTTTGCCCGCGTTGGTCTCTCTCTTCACCCCTCTACTTGCCCTCTGCCCTGTTGCCCTGTCTTCCTTCTATCCCGTTGGTTTGTCGCTCCTGCCCCACCACGACTTCCTGGCCCCGCTGCCCCATCACCTCTTTACACCACTACCCCGGTTATACTCCAGCCTACGACCTTGCCTCTGCTTCACTACTTCGTCTCCTCTCCCTCATTGTCACTTGCTGTTCCTTTCTCTTTCCTGCTGGCTCTCTTTCCTCCACCTCCATGTCTTATGTTTATCTCATTTCACTGTCTACGTTGCTTCTATGTTTTTTTTATCGCCTCTTTTCCTTGTTGTCCACTTCAGTCGTCTCTTTCTGTCTCGTCTCCTCGCTTCCCGTCCCCGCCGCTCAGATTTCCGTGGTCCTCCTGCCATAAAGTTTATAGACGCGCCATCCGGGGGACACACAAACGCCTGGATGGTGATAATTGAATTTTCTCGAGGCCCGACTACGCTATGCTGCCTCATCCCTGCTTTCACTTTTCTCATTTTCTCTTTTTCATAGGCCTCTTGGGTGCTAGTTGTTCTGTGGGAGTCGCGTGGCATCCCAATGATTTATCCTGTGTAGTGTAGTGTGTTTTGTTGCTTATTATTATTAGTGTATTCATAGATAGTTGAGGTCTTATATTCTCTTTCTTGCTAAACTACTCTGAATTTTGTTTGCTGGAATGTATATTTTTATCGATATTCTTATTCTGTGTCATTTTTTCATTGTCATTTTTTCTCGTGGCTAAACCAGGTACTGAAAATTGGTCACCTGTACTTTTCAGAGTAATAAATACTTGGTTTCTCACCTGTACGTATCCTGTATGTAAATTACCTTTGGTCAGTCACCTGTAATATTTGCCAGGTGAATCAAGGAGTGAAAGACGGAGGTAGAAAAAAACAGGTGAGAAGGAAAAGATGAGATAGCAAGGGAGAGATGAGGAGGATAAGGTGGAGAAGAATAGGTAGGGTGAAGGTGGGTGAGGGGAGGGCAGTAAGGGCATTAGGGTATAGGGGTATTATAGGGGGTGGAGTGTATGGGGGAAAGGGGGAGTTAGGTTAAGGGGGGAGTGGAGTGGTTCCGGTGTTAGCGTGAGCTGCGGCACCCACGCAGGGAGGCATCGCGAGGCACGTCAGGTAAATCATGCTGGAGGGAGGCTGTAATTGTTCATATAATTCACTTGTTAATGGCGCCCCTCGGAAGCCATATTTAGGAAAACCCCTTAATTTTTGTTTCGCCCGTTTTATTTTTTTTCTGTTATTTCTTTCACTTCCTGTTTTTTATTGCTTTTCTGCTTGATTTATTTCTATGCTATGTTTTGGATGGCAGAATTATAGTTGTAGTTGTAGTTGTAGTTGTAGTAGTAGTAGTAGTAGTAGTAGTAGTAGTAGTAGTAGTAGTATAAGTAGTAGTAGTAGTAGCAACAGTAATAATAAAAGAAAATATATCAAAAAGCTAGATAAACAGATAAATAGATAGTTAAGTAGTAAGATCAACAGATAACTAGATAGATAAAAAAAGAAAAAGGTAAGGTCAGGTAAGCCGATAGACAAACAAACGAACACGTGAACTCAAACAGAAGAAAACAAAAAATCCGAAAAGATCACAAAAACACAATAACTATAGAAAAGAAAACTCCTGCCGACAAGAAAACCTGAAAAGAAAACAAAATTCATCGGCCCTTGAGGATTAAGGGTAAAATGGTGAAAAGTTTAGAAGTGGGGAGGGAAAGGAAGATGGGCGGGCGGGGCGGGGCGGACAGGGAAGGAAGAGAGAGAAAGAGAGAGAGAGAGAGAGAGAGAGAAAGAGAGGCCCGGAACAAGTGGCTTTCGTGCGATGGGTGGGTAGAATTGGTGCTGAGTGGGTGGGCCGGAAGAGGTAAATGGGGAGGGGGTGGGTTTTGGGGGTGAAGAAGGGAGGGAAGGAAGGAGGGAGGAAGGGAGGGAGGGGTGGGTACTGTAAGGTGGGGAAGCTCAGGTGAATAAGTTGGTGTGATGAGAGAGATATTGAGATAGAGAGAGAAGAAAAATTAGAGAGAGAAAGAGAGACAGGACGGACATGCATAGAAGAAAGTGGGAAGGATAAAGTGAAAGGAAAGAACACGATGAAAAAGAAAGAAAAGAAGAAAGGGTCGAAGGAATAAAGGGAGGTAAGGAAGGAGGGATGAAGGGAGAATAAGGGACGGATGAAGGGAGGAAAGAGAATTAAAGGAGAGGCGGAGGAGAAAGAAGGAAGGGAGAGGTAAAATAAGATGAAGAAAAGGAAGGATATGAAGGATGAAAGGAAAATGAGAGTGTGAGAAGGGAAGAAGGGGATAGAAAGAGAGAAAGAGAGTTAGAAAAAAGAAGAGAGGAATAGAGAATGGAAAAATGGAGAGAAGAGGAGAAAGAAAGGGCTGAGATGAAAGAAAAAAAAATTGTAGGGAGAGGTGAGGGAAAATAAGAAGGAAGAAAGGGAAGAAGAGGTAGAGAAAATCGAAGAGAAAATAAATAGTTAAGGAGAAAGGAAGGAGGAGTAAAAAGTGTGAGACAGATTTAGACGAACGAAAAGAGAAAATAAATAAATAAAGGTAGGAAAAAGACAAGACAAGAGCAGAGAGTGGGAGAGATGAATAAAAGGAAGAGAGGAGAGAAGAAGAAAAGGGGACAGAGGGAAGAGAAGAAAATAGAGGGAGAGGGGTGTAGGGGGAGGGGGCTGTAGGGGAGAGAGAGGGAGAGGAGGGGGGAGGGGGTGCAGCTTCTTATGACCACAGGCTCCTGGACCCAATCAGCGACTTCCTCTCTAGCGGCCGAACCATAAAGCAGATGATCACCCCAAGATAGATTTCTCCGCCGCCCACAGCCTCCAGCACTTGTCTGGCCATCCCTCCTCCTCCTCCTCCTCCTCCTCCTCCTCCTCCTCCTCCTCCTCCTCCTCCTCCTCTTCTTCTCTCTCTCTTTTCCCTCCCTTCTCCATCTCCTTCCCTCCTACCATCCTTCTCGCGTCTTTTTATCATCCATCGTTCATCTTCACTCCCCTTCACTTCCTTTCACTTCCCTTTTCTTTCCCTCGTGCGGGCATCAGGCACTCTCCCTTCTCCCTCACTCTCCCATCATCTCCTTCCCACTGTCACCCAATCCTCGTCACCTTCCTTCACTCCCTCACCCTCCTTCTTTCTCCCACTCTCACCCAGACCCCGACACCTACCCTCCCACTCCTTCTTTTCTCCTCCCCCACCTCCCTTGAACACCCTCACCTACTCAGAGTATCCTAAAAGATGCCTCCCCCATCCCTCCCCACTACCTAATAACTCCCTACTATCCCCCCCCCTCCTTTCCTCCTCTCCTTCCCTCACAGTGACCCTCCCATTCTTCCTCTTCGTCCTTCTTTCTTCTCGCACATTTGTTCCCTTTTTCTATTCCCATCACTCGTCTCTCCGACAGAACCCGCCTTTTATGCTCTCATTGTTGAAATTCTTTTGTTCCTCTTCTTGCTTTTTCGTCTCTCTTAGTTCCTCTTCCTCTCTTCATCCTCCGGCTTATGGTTCTTTTCTTCTTGTTCTTCTTGTTCTTGTTTTCTTCTTCTTCTTCTTCTTCTTTATTGTCCTTCTTCTTCTTCTTCTTCTTCTTCTTCTTCTTCTTCTTCTTCTTCTTTTTTCGCTTCGTTCTCCCTCTTCATCTGTATCTTTTTTCTTGTCTTTTCTTTTCTTTCTCCTCTGCCTTCTTGTTTTAGTTTTTTTTTTCTGTTGTCATATTTTTTGGGGGGATCCTCTTGCCTTGTCTTGTGCTCTCCACTCTTTTATTTTCTTATCTTATTTGTCCTTTCTCTTCTTTTCTCTCTCTCTCTCTCTCTCTCTCTCTCTCTCTCTCTCTCTCTCTCTCTCTCTCTCTCTCTCTCTCTCGCATACTAATAGAAAAGAAATGGATGAATAAAGGGAGTAGGATCACCCGCAGCCTGTGATCATCCATCGGACATCCATTTGTAACTCCTTAGCCGCTGCCGCCCCCACCCGAGGCCCCCTGAAGGCGCCCGCGACCACCTCATGTCCCAAAGACCTTAAAGCATATCATGAACGTCACCTCCTCCCGCCTCTCACCACCCACACAAAAAAATCCAAGACACGGGCCTCCTCACCACTTTCACCACTCAGTCCAGCGTCCAGCGGAGACTTACAATTACATATTAGACGTAGAAAATCTGGACAAAAACTGTGGGAGCGTCAAATAGTAACAAAAAAACGATCGAGGCGGCGTCCAGCCCGGCTCCTCTATCAGCGTCTAAGATCATTATCAAGGGAGTCGGTCCATTCATCTCAGGCAGCTCCTCCCGCCCCCGCTCCCGCCCCCGCCTTCACCATCCAGCTCCGGACCCACACATACCAGCCGCTCTTATTACCTCTAATTGATTCTGAGACGGAAGGTTTTGGGAATATCACAACTTCCCTCACCGCTGGACATGATAAACAGTACTCATGCAGGTGTGTTCTGGCGGCTTGCAGGGGAGGGCAGGGCAGGGCAAGGCAAGGCAGGGCAGGGCAGGGCAAGGCAGGGCAAGGCAAGGCAGGTGGTGTTTGTCTTTGTGGAGTATGCAGGTTGTTTTATTTAGGAAGGTATGAAGAATCGTTCAGTCATCTGGAGATTCATTAGTAACTGCATTCTGTGTTTGGCTTCTCGTGTCTTGAGTTGTGGTTTTTCTTTTTTTTTCGTTTTGCCTTGTTAGATGATGATGCAAATACTATGGTTATGTTCATAGTTTATTTCTTATTATTCATACACTTTATTTTGTTTTTCGTAGTTAGCATTCTTATCGTTCTATTCATTCACTTTTGTTTTCATCTTACTTGTTGTACCCTCTACCCGTGATAATTTTTTCTTCTTCTTGTTTTCACCTCTTTCATTTCTTCCACCTACTATGTCCTTCACTCCCTCCAGTCCTCCTTTCCCTTACCAGGTGCGTGTTGGTGGGAACCCCTGGAGGCGGGGCCCGGGGATGGAGGGTGGACGGGGGGGGCCTGCATTCTGGAGTGGGTCATGGCTTGTTTAGGTAATGAGGTTGGCATCGTAGGCCTGTAATTGTAGGGAACTTTGACGTGGAGATCTGCAGGTCCTTCCTCTTCGCATACCTTCCCTAACTCACCCTTATATCATGACACCTTACCTCACCTCCCTCACCTCCCTTACCCACAGTCAAATAGCTTATACATTCCATCTTCACCTGTTTTCCTGTTTGCACACCTGTTTGAGTCTAAAATCATTACACTTTTCTTTGCTCATCTGTAATAGAAAACAAACAAAGGCTGTAGACCCTTACCTCACCAGCGCGTCTCAGTATCTCACCATTATCGAGAGCATATATTACTATTATTACCATACCTTCCTCCCCTATCGTTGTCAGACCCCTTAATCACAACCATACCCTATTATCACCACTTTCTCTCTCACTGTCACCACGCCGCTGCACTCTCAGATCACCATCACTGCCTCACTACCCCTTTCACTATACCTTCATCACAACATGTCAATATATCTTTAACAACACCTTCATTATCACGACCATATTTTCACTATTACTATTATTATTATCACCCTGCGTCTTTTCTTCCACTCAGACAATCGATGCCACTTCCACTGGGATAAGAATCAGTTAATTTACAACCACTTCAATAGGTACTACGTGTTACTATTAAGAGCCACACGCTACCACCACCACTACCTAACAGCTACTACAAATGCTACCTCGTATCTACCACTACTACCACGTTGCGCCCTCTCTATCATTCCTACATCAGCATCCACTCATCCATCACCGTCCCCCCAGCGCTCTCCGCCTCCGCCCTCCTCCTTCTCTTCATGTAAACACTGTGTAATCAGCTGGCAGACTCCATAATTGTTGCCCAGCAGGGAATATTTGCTTCCAATGCCTGACGGTCCTGATAGGTTAATCCTCCTCATTCCTCTCCCTCTGCCTCACGGTTAGTACTTATCAATTCCACGTAAGTACACACACACACACACACACACACACACACACACACACACACACACACACCCACACACACACACACCCACACACACACACACACACACACACACACACACACAGACACAGAGACACAGAGACACGTTCACACACATACAAAGGCAAGCAGAAAGTTGGGTCCTCGCTCTGCCGGAAGCTTTGAGAGTGAGACTGTCAATCACTCAGGTGGGTAAACTCTGCTGAGGGAGGAGGAGGAGGCGGAGGAGGAGGAGGAGGAGGAGGAGGAGGAGGAGGAGGAGGAGGAGGAGGAGGAGGAGGAGGAGGAGGAGGACCAGCCACAACCCACGCACACGGAGGAATGTACTAATGGGCCGCCGTCGTGGACACGTGACGCCGGACTGATGGATTACAAGGCTGGTCAAGACACAATCATAGGAGTGCGACGATTTGTTTGAGTGACCCCTAAAAAGTGACCTCCTTTCCTCCTTCTTGTAACTTTCCACTCCTCTTTCTCTTCCTCCTTCTCTACCTCCTTTTCCTCCTCCTTCGTTTTTTTATTATTTTTTTATTTGAGTGTCTCCTAAAATGTGATTTCCTCTCCTCTTTCTTGTTATTTTTCCTTCTTTCTTTTCCTCTTTCTACTTCATGTTCTTCCTTAATCTTCCTCGTTTGTTTTATATATGTATCTCAATGTGTGTCTTTGTAGCTCTTTCTTTTTATCTCCTTTCCTATTCTGTTATGCGTCTCCTTATCTTTATCGCATTCTTATTCCTTATATGTCAAACTTATTTCCTTCCTTGTTTGGCGCACCGTATTTTTCTTTTGTTTCAGCCTTCCATCTGTCTTCATTCTTCCCGGTTTTATGTATCTCATTTCTACCGTCACTTGTTATTCGTTTCTAGTGATACATTTGTGCTTCATCCTCCCCTTCCACTTCCTTCTACACATATCAATAAGCTACTCAGCCCTAATCCACTCCCTTTCGTTCACATGGAATCCTTAGAGGCGTACACGGACACCCACTCCGCCTCCACACAAACCAGACTCTCACTCCACAAAGCCACACAACCATTCACCATCGACTTAACAACATCTTGAATAGTAATCCAATTTGTTCAACCAGTCTGCCACATGAACTGAAAAGGCACCCACCCACACCATCCACTCACCATCCACCAGCCTCCTTCCTGCCTTTTGCGGATCAGCGCCTAACGCGGATTGTATTCCAAGTGGCCCAATCAATTTCTCTGACCTCTTCGTCCTTCCCCGCCACCAACTGGGCCAACTGTCCGCTTTTGTTGCAGTGGTTTCGCCTCAAAAGGGACAACTATTCTATCCTGTTCACATTTTTTTTTTTTTCACTGAGGGTTCTTTTTCACTTTACATTTTTTCTTTTCTCTTTCTCTCTTTTAGTTTTCTTGGTAGAGCCTAGAAAGGACCTCACTCACCTGGAGCCTTTGTGTGGCGTGGGTCTCCTTGTGTGTTTTACGCCTCTTAAAGGTCGGAAATATATGGGTGTTTGCCTAAGTGATGTGGTGTTTTAGTTATTTATTTGTCTGATTCTATAAGTTTATTGATGTGTTTATTTTCTTGTTATTTTGTCTTTTTTCGGTAATCTTTTTATTTTTATTCATTAGCTCGTTTCTTTCTATAACTTATTTTTGTTCTTATGCTTTTTCAGTTTATTTCATATTAGCAATTTGTGTTCATGTGTGTGTGTGTGTGTGTGTGTGTGTGTGTGTGTGTGTGTGTGTGTGTGTGTGTGTGTGTGTGTGTGTGTGTGTGTGTGTGTGTGTCTGTGTCTGTGTCTGTGTCTGTGTCTGTGTGTGTGTGTGTGTGTGTGTGTGTGTGTGTGTGATCACGTACGGCTTTCCCCACTGGTCTGAGTCAGCACGCCACGTGACCCTCCTGAAGGGCGACCCCTCTGTCCGGCGGTGTTGGGCAAGACTCCCCTTTGTGGCTGGAGGGTAATGACTAAGGTCTTTTTTCCACTTTTACAATGAATTTCTGGTGGCCAGCAGACGGAGGCGGCGTATCGATCCTTAAGTCTCCTTTGTAGAGCTTATAGGACACAAGGGGAGTGAGGCTTACGTTGCTTCATGTCTCTTTTTCTGATTTATGTCCTGATGGGGAAAAATGGAATCGTCTTGGGGTTTGCTGTGCGTTCGTGCGTTCATTGGGATCTTGCGCAAGTCAGCTGCGGCGGCCTACAGTCCTTAGTCCCGGGCTGGCCATCCCTCACTTCTGCGCCGCATCATTTGCATACTGTCATTTTTTGTGGCACTCGGCATGCTCGCTTCTTTTCATATCTTGTTGATTTTTTCACCTCTGGCCGAGCTTCTCTGCGCCTTCCATCTAATTAGGTTACTCGTTTTTTTCCACCAGGACCACCCATTTTTTTAATCTTTTCAGCCACTCCTTTCCTCTCTCGGAAGGCCCCTCCAGCCTACTGATTTTCTCCCTCCCTCTCTTTCTCTGCCTGTTACATCCTAAAGCCTCTCTTTTTTCTCTCTCTTTCTCTCTATTTGAGGTACTGCCTCCTAGGTTCCTCCTGTCTCATCCTTTTTTCTCCTCCTCATCGTCATCCTCCTCTTTCTTCTCTCTTATCTCCTCTTGGCGCCTTAGGATTTGAGTTCCGTCTTCATATACCTGTTACATACTCAAAACTGATCGACTGATAAACCATCAAATAAGAACAGAAGAAGCATGAGTCTGGGTTTGGTGTGCACGACTTGGAAGGACGAAGAGGCTGGTGGAGCTCGCCTACACACGCCGGGGAGGTGGTGGTTGCGGCGACCCAGAGCACGCGTCGCCGGCCCCTGAATGCTAAGGAGTCCTCAGAAGCACCGACAAAGTGAGACAGCCGAAGGATAAGTTTGTACACTGTGTTGCAATGTTGGTCGGCCTCTCGCGTGCCCAGACATTTTGGATCTTTAGTAGTCTAGTTTAGACTCGTGGTCTTCTTTATAGCCGAGAGGTTAGCAGTGTTGTCGCTCCACTCATGAATATTGTTTTGCATCTGCATTTTGTATTTCTTTCTTATGACGATTGTGTATGTATGAGAAAGTCGCTTCATTTGTTGCGAGTTAATCTCTCAAGAGTCGGTGAATTTGTCCTTTCGGCTGATTGTCTACTAATGAATTGATTCAGTCCTTGTACCATCCTGTTATCATCCATTCTATTTATTTATGACGTTATTTCTATTATTTCTCATCCATTATTCATGTTACGAACCTTCCAGTCGATACGCAAACCAAGGATGTACTTTGCAAATACGCCTTAACCAATTTTCATTTGTTCATTCACTCATCCATCATCATCTGTCTTACCATCACCTGTGTAGCTTATCACCCAGCTTTCCTGCCGACCTGCCACGCTACCAACCTGCTACCCAATATCCCCTTCTTGCCACAGCCCATTCTCTCTCATCCGTCCCCATTCGTCTCATCACCAACTCTCTATCTCCATCCAGCTTTCTTTTCCTGCCCACCTCCCTGCTAGTCTATCCCGCGGCGCTCCCTGCTACCCTCCAGTCATCGCGGGGCCAGCCAGGGGCGCGGCTATGCCCCACTTACCGTCACAAGCAGAAGTAAACAGGCCTGACGTGTGTAGGGAGGAAGGAGGGAGGTTTCAAAAGCGTCTGGGAGGGAGTGAAAGCGAAGTGGGATACCAGCCTCAGGTATTTGCTAAGTCACCGGGTTTAACTACAGCTGAGAGGTGAGCACGAGGACCGACGTAGGTGTGGCGAGAGGAGAGAAAAGAAGCGAGGTAGAAAAAAAATGTCACACCCGAAATTATCACTCCGGTATTTTTTTTGTTGTAAGTGTGGGGGTCGAAGGTAACGATTTAGGATCTTCACGCTCGAACTGATTACATTGTGAAGGTATGAGTTTGTTTACTTACGAGTCTCAGGTGATTTTTCAGGTGTTTTGTGTCTGTTGTGTGGAGACTTTTATCGATGGAGTGGTGGAGCTTGATTATTTTGTGTGATGGAGTGAAAGGATCCTTCTGAGTGTGTGTGTGTGTGTGTGTGTGTGTGTGTGTGTGTGTGTGTGTGTGTGTGTGTGTGTGTGCGTGTGTGCGTGTGTGTGGGTGGGCGTGTGTGTTTTTTGAGAGAGAGAGAAAAAAGATAAGTGTAGAATATCTTTTAGTTAGAAAATGGCTGTCTATTTTCAACGTCATTTCACTGGTAATTTCTAGCTTCTTGTATATATTTTCCTCTTTACGGATGTTTATTGATATATAAACAATATTTTATTAAGTATTTTTTATTCTCACAGCCATGTTTTTTCTTTTCCTTCTCCTTGATTTGATATTTTCTTCCCTGCTTTCATCCCAACAAAGCTATTTTATGTTGACTCATCATTATTCTTACGCTGCCTTCACCATCAAGCCGCCCTTCCTCACTCTCCCTTTTCCTCTATCCTTCTCTCCATCCCTATTTCCCTTCATCTTTCTCACTCTCCCCTCCTCCCCTCCCCCCTCCTTCTCTCCCCTCCTATAGACTCGCGACTGACTTAAAAAGGACTTCATGAGGTCGTTTTTTTATAAACTTTTTTTTTTTGTCAGTTTGAATGTACTTGTGTTGTATAGTTTTTAATGTGTGTTTATCTATTATAGTGTTTACGTGACATAGGTTTGCTTGGTGTGTGTTTACGCTCGTCTCCCCCTCCTGTGGATAGAATATTTATTATTATTTTTATCATATTGTTTGTATCTAATTATGTGTTCGTGCTGCCTCGTTGACTTCCTTGTTAACTTAATGTTGGTTAAGATAAAGTTCAATAATTCTTTCTCATGGCCGTGTTAGTGTTGCCAGCTGGACTGTTGCCTATGTGATGGGAGTGAGCAGTGTTTGGTCTTTGTTTTGCACTTGTTTGCTTGTGTTAGTGCAGCCTCCTTGCTTGTTTGCTGTCTGTTTGTTAGGTGGTGATGGGCGTGTCTGCCAGGTTTGTTGTTTGCATGCTGGACTGGCTTCCGGTGATTGCCTTCTGAATTAATGGATGACACGCCTCGTTTAATGATCGATAATGGTATTCTACTCTTTTTTTTTATAATGCCGCAGGTGGCGTGGTGCCAAGTCTCATCCGCACGTTCATGTTTGCAGCAATGTTACTGTTGCTGGACACTCGTGGAACTCTTACCTATACGATTAGGGCAAACTTTCTCTACTGTGAAGAGCTAAGAGAGTATACCTAGATCGCAGGTGCCATATTTTATGTCATACGTCATCCTTTTATTAATCCAGATGAGTAAGTGGTACACTGCAGGTGTACCCAAGAAGCCGGGAGAGAGGTGCAGGTGAGCCCGTCAAGGACAAGACATGTTGGTGTGCGAATCTGCCATGCCTCACTGACGCTGAGGTGACTGTCCGCCTGTTGACAGGTCTGCAGCCGCAACATTGATATTTTTCTTGTTTAGCTTGGAGATATATTTTATTCTAACATTGTAAGCGAAGATAAGCGCTATCTTTCTCCATAAATCTAAATATAAACTAAAACTGCCTTTTTTAATTTGGTATATTGAAGACTAGAGAATACTTTACACTTCACACTTAGCGCCTCATCAACTCTCAAGCAGATTGTGATTGCATGAAAAGAGTTTAGTAAGTTGTAGTATTTGGAACACAGACGAGACTAGTATGTCTTCAGTGGCTAACGTTACGAGGACGCCACCGGTAAACCACGAAGGCAGCCAACAGTCCAGATGGTCACTCCCCTTCCTGCTTTCATCCCCTTCCTTCCTTTCCTTCCCTTGCCTCCAGCCGCTTCTCGGAGCTTTGTCCCACCAGCCAGCCCCGGCGACGCTGGGCGGGTGGCCGGCAGGATGAAGGGAGGTTGTGGTCTGCTGTCTGCGAGGCGTGAGTGATGAACTGGACTGTGTTCTTTTAGCCTCCACCGTTTTTTATGTGCTATAGTCATAAATAACTCTTTTCATATTTTCATCTTTTTTCTTTAGACGTGACAGACGAGGAAACAGATCACCTTACCGTTGACTCAACATACACGATCAGCTGCTTGGAGGCTCCTTCCTTCATGTTCTTATCCAAGGAGTTTATTGATTAACTTCCTTTTGCTGCTTGATGTCCGTCGTTGTTATAAAAAAATGGGTAATACCAAGAATGGAGGTCAGTGAAATCAGTCAACCGTAAGATGGAAATAATAATATGTACTTATTTTAGTAAACCATTAAAGAGTTTTCTAGTTAATAAGAATCGTCCCCCAGGATTTTTCTCTTAAAACAGCAGTGGCCACAGTAACGAAGTATAATACATTTAGTTTTTATTTATTTATATCTCCATGACTCAAAATGCTTAATAATATTAGTAGTTCAATTTTTTTTCTTTCACAGGGAGATTATAAAAGTAATGTCCGTGATGATCGAGTACGTTCACGTCTAACTTACTAATTAACGACTGACTTTTTTCCCTCTGCTTACAACCCTTCACGTTTTTTTCCTCTTTTTCCTTATTTTTCTTCCCTTTCCTTCTTTTTTCCTCTTTTTCCTTCTTTTTTCTTCTGCCAACAAACCCGGCGATGATAATTATAATTCTGGAGATAAGAAACAGACTAGTAACACTGTTAGTAAAAAGAAGAAAAAACAGAAGTAGTAATTATAGATGAACGGAATTTTACAGAATTAAAAACCAGATAAAGTAATTGAAAACACGCCTGATGGGAACACACAAAAAAAAAATCACTCAGTGTTATGTGAAGATAATAAGCAAAACTCACACCAAAAAGAAATGATGTGGTGAAACATGTTAAAAGAAGGCAGTCGACATTCCACACACAAACACGCCAGATGATTGATGGTCCAGAAAATTATGTGTGTGTGTTTGTGTGTATGTGTGTGTTTGTGTTTATATTTTTTTCACTCCATTTACCTTATGTCCTACAACGTTATCTTATTATCCTTTTAATAGGGAAGAAGGAAGAAGAAAGAGAAGGAGAGAAGAGAAGAGAAGAGAAGATAATTATTTCTTGGTCGATCTCAATAGTATGTGGGGTTGGAGGAGGTCATTTCAAGGTCATGGTTGTTCTTTAAGTTTGCATGGGGCGTGGAGGGTTGTAGAGAGGAGTATAACTATGGCACTGTGCATGACTTTATTATTCATGGCTCGTGGATTGCCATGTGTCTTCCACTCCTTGTATTTAAAAGGTGCGTACGTGTGTACTATCGATTCTTTCTCAAGGACGGCGATGCTTGCTTCATTTACTTTGGTTTTAAGATACAGTTAAGTTTGCTGTGTTACTCTGGCTTTCGTTTTGTTAGTCGTCAGGCATAAGGATTTCCACTTATCTTCGTTATGGGATGATTCAGTGTGTGTGTGTGAGTGTGTGTGTGTGTGTGTATTTTTTTGTGTGTGCTCTGGCATCTCAAGTATTTACAGCTCCTCATTGTGGTGTCTTTCATGTTTACTTCATTAGGAACCGCTAGACACATGATCCATTTGCCTCTGAGTACATGACTGATGCAAAGTGACGTGGAAGGGAAAGTATATCACACACGACCACATTCTTTTTCCTTTCCATTGTATTCTTTCCATCAGTAATGTTTCCTCTATCATCCAGTGTGACTTTATTTAATCTCTTACTCATACATTTAGTAAACCAGACCAAGGACTTATATTAGGAACGAAAGGGGAAAATATATGTATGTTGAATGTCATACTCTATTCATGAACCACAAATGTCTGTATAGCGAAACTTACCGAGAACCCACTGAGTCACGTTACAGAGAGGGAAGGTATAAGGCGGGTGACACAGGGAGACAATTCAGCCTGAGCATCTGTCCCTCAGCACGAGAAACTTGACTCTTTAATCGGCCGTGAGCAGTGAGGTAGTGAGGGGCATTCCAACTGACGCATTCCTCCCTCTTGTAGAAAATGACGAGGGCGTTTCTGATCCTTCGTATGTCATTGTGTTCTAAGTGGTGGTGGCGATGGAAGGGAAGGGGGAGGATAGGGTTAAGGAAGGAGGTTCGTGTGGGAAGGAGTACTTGATGGCTGTGAAGGACTTGAGGGATTAGAGATGTAATAGATGCTGTGGCGGGATGAAGTCCTTCGAAATGTGACGGGAGAGTGACGGGCTGTCCCTAGTGTGACGAAAGAGATGGTACTTATGGGATGAGAAGTGAAGATGAGGTCGGGAAAAAATGTATAATGGTATGCAATTTGATTATTAATGAAACAAAATAATACGGTAATGCTGCCATCTATTAAAGGTTTGTTTGAAATAAGTAAAACGTGTTATAAATACAAATGGAAAAAAACGTGAAATTGAATAGTAAGTTGTAATTAAAGTCGTCACCGTTTTTCTTGTGTTGGAATGATACGCAGGATCGGAGGGGCGGCCGCTCCTACCTGGCGAACCTGAGAACACATGTAAATACTGTAGGAATCTTGACGAAGCCGCCCTCCCCCACACCCTCGGGCCCCGCGCTTCTACCCTTAAACAGGTGCTTTCTGATACCTGCCGCCCAGACTTTCACCCATTAGTGTCGATTTTTAGGCCACACACACACACACACACACACACACACACACACACACACACACACACACACACACACACACACACACACACACACGTACACGCACACACACCATTTATGTTCGCAAGGAGGGATACTTAAATACTCAAAATTTCAATGTTTCATCAGTTTCCAAAGGCTGCATCAACATAGAAACCGTCACATCACATCTCATGGAGTCTATAAGGGACCGCCAGATGGGAGAGAACTAATATCAGGTTTAAAGATAAGCAACTGCCCAATAATCTCCTTAAAAGACATGAGGGTTATGGATGTAAACAAGGAGGAACACACAAAAAAGGTACATCGATAATGGCTCGGGTAGATGTCCGCAAATGGCTACTGAGACGATGACTGATAAGTAGACTGATAAGGAGGACGATGCTGATAATGACAGTGACGTCGGCTGCTTCTCAGTGCCAGACAGGAATGTGACAACGAGACTGGGGGGGAGATTGGGATGGAGAGAAGAAAGAGGGGGAGAGGGATGTAAGGAAAGGGGATGGGTTAAGTGACAAGGGAGGAAGGGAGGGAGGGAGGAAAGGAGGGAGGCATGTGGAGTTTTGGAGGGGCGTGGTTTGGCTAGTGAAAGGAGCTGGGAATAACGAGTGAAAGGGAATATGGAAAAGAAGTTATGATGTGGGAGGAAACGGCTCATAGGAAGGGAAAAAAGTGATGAGAGGGCGACGAGGGTGAGGAATGGCAGCTGAAGGGATGGCGAGGGAGGAACGATGGTGCTAATTGCGACGATGAAGACGAGGAGGAAACATCTCTTGCGTATATGTGTTGTTTTTGCATTGTGTTGTAACGGTAGGAAGCGTGGAGTGTGATCTTCATAATGGTGTGTGCTGTTCCTTGAGTTCTATAAGTTTATCACATAGGTCGCTGCTGCTGCTACTACTAAAAGTTGAAGGATTAGCAATTTCATGTAACAAAAGTTCTCTAACGTATACGTCAAATGTCAGTTGTCGGTTGTCTCAAAGGATATTTGATAAACAGGAATTTGGGGAACAAGTCGCAAAAGTTTGGAACATTGGACGACAGTATATAGTGAAGCCTAAACAAGGGGCGTCAATGTCAGGACGATTGTGAGGGTGCCGAGGGTGGCTACGGTGACTTGGGAGGATAGAAGGAGCACACACAGAGGCCGCGTCAGGCAGCACAAAAAGGGTGAGCTGCCGAACATAGGAACCACCCAGGAGGTACCCGATTCCCGGGGTGGATACAGCAAGGGAAGGGAGAAGCTAGGGCTGGGCAGGGGCAAGGCGAACACAAGGGTAGTATCACGTGTGGGAAAGAAAGGCCGGATAAGTCTTCTTTGTGTCGTAAGAATTACCCTGAAATTACACCCCTCGCATTTATACGTAGATAAGTATACTCGGAGAGATAGATACTAATTAGTCATCCATGGGTAATATAGCAATGCAGCAACCCTTCAGTTCTTTTAGTACCATTAACTTGCTATTCCTGCAGTGTTCTAGCATCCCCAAAGCGCAGCGAGGCGTGCCGTGGATGAGGTGGTGGGGGAGGGCGGGAGGGTGGAAGGGAGGAGTGGAGGGATACCGCCGCTCCTCCCTTCTTCAAGGTAAACAACACCGGTGAGTGTCAGGCCCCGATTGACGCGCCGGTAACCCCTTCCCCGCCGCGCTGTCACCGGGGAATGTGATAACTACGGCCGCTTTGTGGGGATGTTAAGTGATGCTGTCGACCAGCGTAGCCCGGCGCCACGTCACTGTCAAGGGAACGCGTAATTTGGAGCCTCGCAGGTCACACTGGACTGCCGAGGACTACTGCGGCGGGAGGCGAGTCGCTATAGGCTTAGAAGGGAAGCTGAAAATGACTTATTCGGTTCGATGGATTAAGGACAGAGAAAGTTATTGTCTTTTTTTCTAAAGGGGAAGCACTGGTAATGGGGTGGACGGACTACCTCACTACTTCCCCGTTAGTGTGTTAAGATCGAAAGATACACAAGCTGTTTGCCCATACCTTCCATGACTCTAGAGTGACATATGACAGAAAGGTGGAAAACGAAACCAAAAATAAATCAACTTTCTTCCATACCTGAAGGCTATCACATTGAATAAATCTATAAATATCTTTCATATAACCTCAACAGTATCACTTATGTAATTATGAACAAGGGAGTCAAGAAGTAGTAGGCATGGGAAGAGGAAGAGGAGGAAGAAGGGCGGCGGCGTAGGAGTCGTCACGCCATGCGAGCGTAATGACTCAGGAGATTAGATATTTAGCAAGTTTAGCATTTTGTATTTATTGCCAGGACGGTTTGCGGCGCCAACAAGACTCGGTATATCCTTGGGCCTGGCCGCTGCCGGTAGATGAAAGGGAGGGAAGGAGTGGGCAGGAGAAGAGATAACGAGGATACGAAAAGAATAGGAGCGAGACGGAAGAGAGAAACAATGGAAGGAGTCGTTCCATAAAGTAGGCCCCCCGGAGCGGCACTGCCCAATCTACCGCTGTGAAGGTGGACGTGCTGACCGCTGCAACACAACCTGGTTACTCATGGAATGTGTGTGAGAGGGACTGGAAGAAGAAAAATTAAAATCAGTACATATTTTCATTGAATCTATTTTCTTTGTTATTAGTTTTTCTTTAGGCGCATCCTAGACTCTCAGCCTCCACCTGGTGAGAATTGCGCTTCACTGCGCCTGGAAGATGGCGAGTCAGTGTCTAGCAAGTTATGAAAGTAAAAAAGGCTTCAATTTGCCTTCGAATGGGAGAAAAAATCCGATGACTGGGAAGAAGGTAATGATGCAGAGTACTTGGAGGTTTTTAGAAACAGTAAATATGTTTTTTGTCCTTCCCTCACCGGAATAAAAAAGAATGATGGGATTCCTGAAGAACATGAAACACTGGGCTTAATAATTGGAGCAAAGTTCTATAATTTGTTTCATCCGATAATGCTCCGCCAGGAAGAATTTGGTTGTGTTCTTTCAAATTTCCTGAAAGTGAGACGAAGTGTTGCTCTGCCCGATATGATGGAGTCGATTAGAAGCCACACATCAAAGAAGCATTATTTCACCAGGTAACAGATTGCCGAGAAACACCTAGTTTGTTCCTCTTCAGTACCTCCACCTGCCTACCTGTCCCACCGAACCCACTTATCCCACTTGTTCCACCCACCACCTTACCTGACTCATTTGACCCACCTGTCTCGCTGGTCCACCCAACCCACGCTGAGGAGGGAGTGGTCTTCGGGACATCCGGAGGTACACACTGTGGGGCTGGTCCGTGTTTGTCTCGGGGGTGTATTGGAAGGACAGGAATTCGTTTAAAAGAATGTTAATATTTGAGAGTAATTAAGTCATCAGGGGAGCACGAGGGTGAATGTAGGAGTCCTCTTTACTGCCAACAGTCGGTCTGCGGGACTCAATTATCTGCAGACGTCTGGTCAGCAAATGGCAGGTCGGGTCGCGAGGTCATGCAGCATTCCAAGGGCCGTGAGAACCAACCTTGCAGCATCCTCAAGGACGAGCTGCCAGCGCCCCCGCCTGCCCGCCTCCACCACTGTCCCATCGCTGCTGATACTAACAAAAGAGTAATTCACGTTCCCTTTGGCATCCAGTTCGAAACCTTAATGCATGATTTTCTTAGCAGCTTTGAGTACGTTTCATTTAGATTCAAAACTAAGGATGAATGTTTGATTCTAATGTTTGCAGGATAAAAACAGTTGGCAACCGCATCCCGTCCAGGGTGGTCTGGCAAGTTCCTTACGCCCGTGGCAGGTAATTGTCGCCTCTGGCCAGACGGATGCAATAAAACATGTATGAATGGAATAGCTGGGTGTCCGCCCCGCCCAGGGACACCACCGGGGCACTGGTTCTCCCTTTCGCCTCACCGTTTGTCAGGTTCTCTCTCCTACCTTAGAGGTATCCTGGGCAAGACAGCACCAGACTCCCACCAGCGGCCACCCGTCCTCTAGGGCCAGGGACAAAGGGCGTAAGCGGGCGGCGTCGGGTCAGTCCTCCGGTCACCCCGGCCAACCCCGGTTGCCTTATGTGTGTGTGGACGTGCGCGACGCCTTACCTGCAGAGTTCGCAAAGTAGAGTTGCATTTGTTTTACTCGACTGTAGAAGAAGCTGAAAAAAGGTTGTCTCTGTAACATAGATTAACATTTTCTTAACTGCATTCCCAGTTTCTGCTTTTTACTGTATATCCTTCCTCTAGTTAATCAGGTAAAGGAATCAAAACGCAAACTCGTTGATGTTAGGTTATGATGTCAATAATTTTTTTCTTGCGGCTGAAATTGTCAGTACGTAAATGTTCTTTCCTACATTCCAGTCCTGAATGTCACCATGTGCGTCATACTTCACTACAGTAATAACCATCACGCCATTATTCATGTATTCACGAGGTGGAGCTGTTGATGTATGTCTGGTGTTTGTTGTCCAGTGTATCACGCTCTCCAGGGCTGCTGAGGCTGTTTCCATGGTTTGCTTAGTGGCAGTCAGTCAGTCAGTGAATTATCTCGTTATAATATTTACACTCAAAGTGAACCAATTTGGAGAGATACGCCCATCGATCCCCGTTATAGTGGAGGGAGGCGGAGGTGGCAGTGCCGTCATTGAGCCAGTCATAGTCAGGGTGCCAATGTACTAACACTCTAGTGTTGCAGTCCCACACGTGACACTTTCTCGGTGACTGAAGCTTCTTATACCATTTGAACCCTTCTATTGAAAGCTCAAGATAATGTTACTTTACTGCTTCATCTCTGCACTGTTCACGACGAGGATGACTTCATGTAACATAAACCTTACAAACAGTCTGGCTCAGTGGGAATGGCGGATCCCGTTCATTAATGACATGTTGAAGGAGGTCATAGCACGGCCTCTACAGGGAAAACAAGTCATTTTCATGCTAGAAGATACTCTTGAAGAACACCTGCAAGTGTTAAGTACAGCCGCCACACCTCACATCATCCTCACCTTTCCGCAGCACTGGGAAGATGATGACACGGACCTCTATCACTCCATTGACTTCAGTAAGACTTGGCTTCCATTGTGCTCCTGTCCTGTTAGTGTGGCTTGTACTTGTCCTTCCACTCATCGTCATCATACCAAACTCCTCATGCTCGTACCTCCACGAGTATTCTCAGTAGTTGAGCATGTATTGGATTTAAAGTATTTCCCTTGTTTCCTATTTCTAATTATGAATTTATGTTTGTATAAAATGTCTTAGAAACATCCGCTATACTTTAAGTCAAATATCACAACGTTCTGTAACAGGTGTAGCTGTGATTGTAGTGAGTGAAGGGAGACTCGGACTTCTTGAAGCTCCCCGACATTGGCTGGCGCCCAAAGCTGTGCTGGTGCTCCTTGCTACTGGATATTGCAACCTTGAAGAGGTATCTCGGTTGGCGCTCCTTAAGATAACCCCGTCGGTGGCCTTCCTGTGTCCCTTGCACTGGAACACAACCTACCGTGTGGTCACCAGACTCGCCTCAGATGAGTGGCACACGCTTGGCCTTTGGGACCCTGATG
>JAPQNM010000008.1:12132269-12177269 GCA_029783475.1 Metacarcinus magister | reverse complement strand
CTCTCTCTCTCTCTCTCTCTCTCTCTCTCTCTCCACTATTTCTACTTTTGTTATTGCTGTAATATCTCTTCCTGTCCTACAATATCCTTCACTTCACCTTCCTTCACTGATGGTTTCCTCGCACCACCTTCCTGTTCCCTAATTGCTTCCTGAGAAGGAAGGGAGAAAGGCCAAAGAACGAACAGGAAGAGGAGCAGGAAGGGGGAGGAAGATGGTAAGATCTGATGAGTCAAATTCACCAATTTGCAATCTGTTATGGCCAATTTTTTTCTTTTTAGCTCATGCCTAAAATAAGTCCTGCCTCTCCTTCGTAATACCATCACCGCTATTCGTCGAGTTTTTATTTTTTTCAAGGTAAATCTGTCATCCTGGACGTCTCTTGTCTGTGTGTGACCAACATTATCTCTTCACATATATACTGTGCAAACTATTCTTTCACATTGATCTGTATTCTCAGGTTCTCTTTTCCTTAATGTCATCCTTACCTCGTCTCCTCGCCCCTCATATGACATAAATTAGGTGTCTTGTCTATCCGTGTGTCTGGCACTTGTGATGACTTCTAGTGGAGGAGGACGAAGCAATAAATATTCAACTACATGTGTGGATGTGTGTGTGTGTGTGTGTGTGTGTGTGTGTGTGTGTGTGTGTGTGTGTGTGTGTGTGTGTGTGCGTGTGCGTGTGTGTGTGTGTGTTATTATTATTATCATTACCATCATTATTATTATCATTATTGTTATTACTCTCGCACTGGTTGAAGCACTTTCCGTCCTCAGGGTGACGAGCGTGAGGTGAGGTGTCGTGCAGGGCATAAAAATCGATCAGGAAACGTTATTCACCGAAGAACGTGACCTTAGGAAGCATACAAGGTCAATAGTGCGGCGACAGGCTGTGTGAACGAGAAAACAAACAAGACAATCGTGATAATGAGCTAATGGTGGATGATGCGATGGGAGACTTAAGGGTGTCCAGGTGTGGTCACGGTCATTCATTGTCGGCGCCTCCACATCCCTCCCGCCTCCGCCCTCCACCATCCCCTCTCAGCCCAGCCTACAGGACCCCGCACCTACTCCCGCCTCATTACCAGCACTATTAGGCCAAGGGACGTGTGGGCCTTCCTGTGGGGGGGCGGCGGCGCCCTCAAAAAGGTGCATCTGCTCCCCGCTGGAAGTCTAGAGATGCCGTCATAAAGTGTAAGGAATTAATGAAGTAAAGATGCGTTTTATCTATTATTTAAACAGTGCTAAGGAATAATTGTTTTGTTAAAGTGTTTGTGTGAATTAAAGGAAATTCTCTAGAGAGAGAGAGAGAGAAAAGAGAGAGAGAGAGAGAGAGAGAGAGAGAGAGAGAGAGAGAGAGAGAGAGAGAGAGAGAGAGAGAGAGAGAGAGAGAGAGAGAGAGAGAGAGAGAGAGAGAGAGAGAGAGAGAGAGAGAGAGAGAGAGAGAGAGAGAGAGAGAGAGAGGAAAAAAAAGAAGTTTGTAATAAGATTTTGATAGCTATAATCTTCTTATTCTCAAGAAGTCATAGATATCTTGTATTAATTTGTTAGATATATTATAATGTGTTACTTATGAAAGGGAATGTGCATAGTTTAAGCACGAAATACTTCACTGTGTATGTGTCATACTTATTCTTGTAATCATAAGAAATTCTTAATATTTCCCTGCTTAAAAAAACAACAACTCTTATTTCCCCTTTATAACCAAGAAAAATTGTATATAAGAAAACCCGGAAAATGCGATACAAAAAGCAATACAATATGAATGTTGAATAGGTAATAAATAAGAGGAAAGACAAGAGAGGAAGAGTGTAACTGGAGAGGGAAGAGGGAGAGGGAGGAGAGGGGACAGCTCGCCGCCAGGCATCATACGCGCCGAAAAATGTTAATATTCTAGTGGGTAAGAGGGAAAGTAAATTATTCAAAACATTCCATCTCGTCCTGTGGCGCTGCGTTAGGCATACACTTGTCCTCTTCATTTGTTCAACGCCTCATGCATCAGAATTCATCACACGCTCATCAAGTTG
Source organism: Metacarcinus magister (assembly GCA_029783475.1). Taxonomy (NCBI): domain Eukaryota; kingdom Metazoa; phylum Arthropoda; class Malacostraca; order Decapoda; family Cancridae; genus Metacarcinus; species Metacarcinus magister. The sequence continues at coordinate 12,175,246 of JAPQNM010000008.1, read as the reverse complement.
TAATTACGATGGAATTAATGATCAATGCACCTGGCGGGAGGCGGCGGTGAGGTGTCAGGAATGTGGCATAACATCCCTAAGGCAGCGTGTCCCGTCCCTCCAATTATTTCAGTGTCCTCGCGGTGCTCATCTATTAATTGTTGTGTTGAGGAACACTTTCATTTCTTACTTGAACTCAATTTTCGGCGTTAATGCATGAAAAAAAGGATTCAACGGATAAGGGAAGTTATATTAGTATTCTTTGCCTTGTACTGAAGGATATAAATGCAGGAGTCTAATCTTCAAAGGTAAAAACGTTCAGAAACTTGCTATATCAACTGCGACTCCTAAGTCAAACATCATCCAGTCATCTGTTCATATAGCAGCAATTATCCAGAGACATGCAAACAAAACAAAGGCCCGTACTGCAAGTTCAGGCGCATATTTAACAGCAGCCCACATTCCTATGGCAGCAAGAACACTGGGACTTCTGGAGGAGCAGCGAGGGATGAGTGATGACCTGGTAGGAGGGCGGGGGGTCTGAGGCTGGCCAAAATGGGCGGTGGAGGAGGGAAGACAGCCTCAGGTGTGACGAAGCTGCTCACCCTCAGCTAAACACAGAGGTGTCACGCGCTGCTGCGAATCACAGGGGCGATGTAATCCCATGTATACAGGCCTCCGCAGGTAACACGGAGGAGGGTGGGGAAGGGCGTCTGGTGTGGGTGGCCCTTGGGGTGTGGGCGGGGAGTGGGCGGGGCCGGCTGTATGGGCCCACGTTCCCGGTGGCTGTTTGCATAACAATGAGGGACAATTACATAATTTTCACCCTCCGCGGCTGGGAAATCCCCCGGAGGCCCCCCAGACAGATTAAACTTGCCCCAGTGTGGGGTCTGTGGTGCCCTCCTCTCCCCCCACACCTTGTCGTTTCTACTACACTTTCTCTCTTTCTTTCTTTCTTTCTTTCTTTCTTTCTTGCTTACTGTATTTCTTTTTTATTTTCCTCTTTCTCTTTTTGTTGTTACAGTTTTCATTCGACATTTATAAATAACCTTCGTTTCTGTTATATTTTGTTCTTATTTCCTTTAAACATCCTTTTGAATTTGTCACTTTACACACTCACATTCCTCCTTGATGCAGTCTGAAACCACTCATCCATTGCTGTTGTCGGCGTCTTGTTATGATGTCTTGCTACTCATCCTTGACTATGTATTCAAAACGCGTGCCTATCAAGTATTTAAATTATTCCTCGTAGCTTTCAACTTAAGGCGAGACTAATACGATTGACATTATTGTAGTCTTAGATGTTCTCTTCCCTCCCCCCTTCCCCATCCTCTCCCCTTCTAAAAAAAACCCACTTTCATGTCTTCTTAGCCCAGCCTACCTTGCTCACAGTCGCTCGAAAAGGTCACCCACGTTCACCTGCGCTAATTACAAACAGAGGCGCGCAGCCAGGTAACTGATGAGAGAAAATTCCAGGTGGTGTCCTGCGAGGGTTACGTAATGGCGACTAACGACACCCCTTTTGTCGTTCTCCCGCAGAAGGAATGACCCTCGACTCCTGTTTAAGTAGAGAAAGGTAATGTTAATGAGGACACACCTTACGCCTTGTAGACCTTTAAATTAGACCAAACAATTAGAAAACTCGCGAATGTTTTTGTTTTCTCTCTAAATTATCTATAATTTTGCTCAGGGGAAAGTTTTTTTTTTTTACTTTATCATTATTCTCATGTATTTGATATTTGATTAATCGTTTGAATATGAAAATTAAGACGACAGGTTTAAAATTAGTGGAATGTTTTTTTTGGGTAGGGCCTTTATTGTCATTATTTGTTGAGGTTCAAAGCAGATATTCAGGAGCACAACCAGTCAGTCCGCCATGGTCCGCAGTGTCCATCCCTTCACACACAGCCTCCGCCCTTTTCTCAACACGCTACACTTTTCTACATTCCGATCCCACAATCCTTACATTGCAACCTGCCTCTCTACTTTACTCCCTCCCTCCGTCTCAGCCTTCATCACTAGCATTACCTTTCCCTCCCTTGCTCATCCTTCTCCCTCCCACCCTATGTCCCTCCTTCTCCCTCTGCTTCCCTTCCTCCCTCTCGCCAGCATCCACTCTCCCTGGGAACTGCCCGAGGCCACAGATGAATGACATTGTCTGCTCCCGAGAGGTTAAGGCAAGAACTGGCCCAGGCAGGTGAGGGTCGGTCCTTGACATGGATGGCTAGAACTCATTTTTCCCTCTGCAGTAGCCATGATTTCAACCCTTAGGTCTCAGGCGCGTCAACACAGTGCTGTCTCCTCCAAAACAAACCATTACGTCCCACGCACATTTATGGCTGGAAACAAACGCTTACGACCAAAGAGGCTTCGATAACCTTCTCATGGCCTCCTTAATTGCTCCATTTGTGGTATTACTAAGCTTCTCAACAACCCTTGTCGATCGCATTATAAAGACTGAACCTTATATTTTTATATATAGAGATAAACTACGCCTACCCGCCAGCCAGATTAATAGCATTTTGAGAAGTGGCAATAACCTAATCTCACTGCATTCCTTATACGTATCATCCTTATTAGCAGAAAACCCACACCCATCATTTTGACCATTTTCGTTTGATCTAAAAGGGTTGTTTTCTGTCAGACCTAAAATTATCAGGATTCTTGACGCCAGAGTCTTAGTGGAACCATGAATTCCGTGAAAGAAAGGCTCATCGAAAGTGACCAGCAGGACCCTAGCAACGAGGACAACAGCAGCAGACGGTCTCCTGCTCACTAACCACCTGGAAAAGTAGACGACGAGTTACTTATTTTCATTCTCCTTTTAACGTTATAATCCTGTGTGTTCACTAAAGCTAGATCAACTGTAATCCTTATCCATTTTAAAACGAGTAAATTATAGAGGTGGACGGATAAGAGGTAAATACGTATGTGCTTTCTAAGAGAATAAAGTGGTGTTGGGATTACTATTGACGGAGAAAAAAAAAGATGAATAAAGGGCATCATGTTAGGAGAAAATAAAAACCGAAGATCATAAAGAAAAGAGAACGATGAAGAGGAGTAGTAGTTGCCAACTTTCTCACAGTCCATGTTTGAAGAAGCTTATCATCACATGAGCTGGCTACGCCTCACACCACCACCACCACCTTTCCGTCACCTGGCGTCACATTCACCACCTGGAACGTCACACCTTCGCCACAACCCTTCCTTCTCCCTCTCGCCACCTGCCACCATCACTCGCCATCTGATACGGGATCCTACTTACCCACCCACCCAACTCTCCTTTCCTCTCAGGGTACTGCCTTCATTCTTTGTAACCCTCTCCTCCTCCTCCTCCTCTTCCTCCTCCTCCTCCTCCTCCTCCTCCTCTTCCTCCTCTTCCTCCTCCTCCTCCTCCTCCTCCTCCTCCTCCTCCTCCCCTCCTCGTCCTCCTTCCTTCTCCTCTCTATATTTCTTGCTTCGTTTTTATTTCCTCTTTAATTTTTGTCTTCTTTCTCATGCTCTTGTTCGCCGTTAGTTAAATCAATTTACCAATGTTTAATCGCGTTTTGCTCCATTTTCTGTCTTTTATTTTTACTCTCTCATCTTCCCTTTGACCAGAATTGTGTGATGTTTGTTGCGGAGGGAAACACATTTACGTGCGCATCTAACAGCTCCGCCACTTACCCAAGAGAATCCAAGGGTGAACGAAAACACTGATCGCCTCTGGATAATGCACTCCCCCACCCTCCTTTCCCCTTCCCCTTCCCCTTCACCTCCTTCCCCTTCCTCGCTGCCCCACCTTGCCGTCCTGTGGGCATCATGCCAACAGGTGGACTGTTTACAGGCAACACTTTCCCGGCTTCGTTCAACCTGTTTCGTTGTACCGCGCGATTCGAAGAAAAGTTCGCTCTAATGACTGTCACGGAAATACCTTCTACTTAGGGATTTTGTACAGACTGAAGGCTCACCAGGCGGCGGCATCGACCCGTGAATGGAGCAGAAAAGGCGCCATAGTTATGACGTCATGGGGTTTCCGGTGCCCGCCAAGACGCCGCGCCTCCCCTTTGTTGGTCGTCGGGCAGCCTCCTTGTGGCTGCTGGGTCTTTGATTATTTTTTTTCTTCTTACTTGACAGAGCCGTCGCTAAGCCTACACACCGAGCAGAATAATTTGCAGTCAATAGGCACCTTCCATCGTGGCACATAATGCTCCCAGAATTGATCCATTCAGAAATTATTTATCGGGCCTTACCACCACTTCCTGCCAGGATAATTATGAGGAGATTAAAGGACATTTATCTCCATTGTGGTGCCAACACATACCTAAGGAGGCCGGCACTTTTTTTTCATCTTATTAATTACAAGGATGTCGGAGCACCGAATATCATCATAAAGATTAGATTTCTTGAGGGGTATGGGCATCTCTCATTGTTGGGCGTGAAAGACGACTTCCTCCGCCCGTGTCTGCTTCACATACCTCGCGTTCCGCCCCCAGCCTCCCCCAGCACAGGTCTTGTTTTGTAGAGCACTCACATATACTCAGGATTCTTTCATCTATTTTTTCTTTTCTTTTTTTCCTCAGACAAGTAGGCCACATTTAAAATTGATTCGAGCAGCGTATTATTGCCATAATGCATCGTCGTTGGAGCGTCGAGTGCTTCCCACTAAGGAGGCCACACCTGGCGCCTCGCTCCCCGTCTTCATTCATTCTCGATCTCTTTTGCTTCGTGCCATTCATGTCTTCAAGCCACCTTTCACAGTCCTCAAGCGGCCGCGGACCTTCCTCTCCTTCTCAGTCTGTGTAGTCACCCGCACTCGAAAAAAAAGGAGCCAGACCTTGAGAGGCGAGGTTTGTTGCTGCACAGGTTCTCAGAGCTCCGGTCTGGGCCTGCACAGGTGACTCAGGGTGAAGTAAAGGGACATTCGTACGTACCATAGAGCTAACCTTCTTTGTTGTATTTACGGACACCCTCCCAGATGGTGTATCTTCCAGTGTAAAATTAAAAAAAAAATCCAAAATAATCATACACATTCTTTGGCGCTAATGGTTAGAAGATAGGACTTTTTTTTGGACTTCTGATTACCTACTTCCGGCATGAATACTGGTTCACTTGTCCCTCTGGACGTAGCATTCCGGCAAATGTAATACCCTTGTTCTTCCTGCCACCCCCGCCCCGCGCAGCTGACATGACTAAGCTCTTCAGATCAAGAGATAGACTGGACAGATATGATAGAATTGTTGGTTTAACAGACGGGAACTTCCGCACGTCTGAAAAACCATCAGGTTCTTTAGGAGGCTTAGCGAGGCTCAGGGTGATCAGCTCATCCCAGGAATGGTATAAATATTTTCTAAAAAGTCTCTATAAGTAAGGATAAAGCTTCATTAAGCTTATTTATTGTACATATGAAAGCCGTTTAGTTGATTAACTCAGGATACTGTAGTGTTATCACTGTTCCGTTAGTTCCCTCGGCAGCAGTAAGCCTACCAGCTGAGCCACAGGCCTGTTTCCCACCGCCTGTTTAGGAAGATAATATAGCTGGACTTTTCTGTAGCACCGTGGCTTGGGCTTCCCCCACGGACCAGCTCTAACAGCGAGTCAGGCCCGTCAAAGGCAGCCCATCATTTATCCTCTTCTTCCGTAGGCAGACACGGCCGTAACTCGCACGCCTTTTGTTTATCCGCTGACGTCCTCAGCGGCCGTCAATGGGCGGGAAGTGGTGTCGTTCCCAGTCTCCCCCGCTGGTCGTCATTAGCGACATTTAAGCGTAATGACTCCGTTATTCACACCCGTTTATGGAGGTAGTGTCAGGCCGTGTTAGCGGGCGGGAGGGAGTGGCCACAATGAAGGTCCCACGGGAGGCTGCCGCCCTATGGTCACGAGGAGGGGAAAAGTCTAAAGCTCATCATAGTCACCCCAAAACCTTTCCATGCTGAAAGGTACCATGAAAATTTTTATGGTGAGGACATGAATATTTCAGCGGTGAATATCTTCATCAGGCTCCAGGCCAGCTGGCGCACCCTCGCCTCCCTTTGACGGTCTGACCGAAGGATCTCCCAATGGAGCTGACAGAATGCTTATTTTACAAACAATTTAATTCAAAGAAAATCGAAGATGCGTTGATTTATTTTTTCATTGATGTAATTTATTCCTGAATGACGTACAATGAATACGAAAATTTCACTATGAATTGTTTATACACTATGTAAGTGGCAAGTAACGACGTATAATTTCATGACCTAAACAAATTGTGTTTTTTTACAACTTTGTGTAATAAACAAACAAAAAAAAACAAAAAAACAGCAGAAATTTTTTGTTGAAAAACCACTAATTAAAATGTTTGTGTTCTTGGTAAATACTGCAAAATTTGTGTGATACCTTTCCATAAAATGTATTGTTAAAAAATATAGATTTTTTTTTACATATTCAATTTGCATGCCACTGTAGTTTACCTATCTTCTTTTTAAATCTGCGACTAATTCTTATATTATAGTAGAACTAATACTAATTTGTATATATTCCCAACCTGGCATCCCTTCTCATAGACAGGAAGAGGGAAAAGCTGTGTCATATTGTCTTAATTAAGGGCAGGTCACAAGGCTCACTGATGCTGTTCTTCCCACTTCCGTAAGTGGAGCCTGGGCCTGGCGACCGGCGCCTCGCACCGCGCCCCTGCCCGGCGGCTCCACGGCACAGTGTTAATGGCCTGAGGCAGCCAGACCCTCACTCATATTTCGCCGGAAAAATAAAAACTTGTTTTTATGACATAAAAGAAAAGTTTATGTTTATTTACTTACTAACAGTTTTGTGTAGTTTCAGACTTCTTTTGTTACATGTCTACATTCGTATTTCACTACGCGGAGAAGACTTGAATCTTGTGGAAATGTTCTTAATATTTGATAATAAAACGTTTCGCTATATAGAGGATAAAGAACATAATATTGACGTATTATTTTTGAAGTAATGTCCATAACTGTGATAAAAAAGAAAGAAAGAAAGAAAGAAAATCGTTCCTCCCATGCAACATACACGTAACATGATACACGGCTTTACACATCCACACCTTTACACCGATGCATGGTCATGGGTTTCCAGTAGACTGGACTTAGCCCACAGATGCGTCTCCACCTTGTGTCTCTAACTCAAACCACTCTCACATGGCGCAGCTCACATCTCCATCCCACCATCCCTGACCCGCGCCTCAGGCCTCACAATTCTCGTCTCATTTCCTGTCCTGGAGGTCCCAGCACATTCCTAACGCGTCACCTGCCCCTCCGCCACACACCTCTTGTTTGTTGACACCCGCCGCTCCCACGGTGCCTTCCTCTTCAAGGTCATCTAAGGCAATTCGCTGCAGTAGGAAAATTAGAATACCTTTTTGATATGCCCGAAGTTTTGGTCATTTTAATACATGGGTTCAATTTAGCATCTTTGAATTTGGGGAAAACCTCACAGCGATCTATATAGGGTAACACAGTACTGTAGAATTTTTTTTTATGTGATAAATTAATTATACTCACTTGGCCCTTATTGATCAACAATGATGATGATGATGGCGAAAATTATGATGCATTTCTTTTGTGTGTGCGTTTGTGTGTGTGTGTGTGTGTGTGTGTGTGTGTGACGGTCATGATTGTGATCCAACAATTTAATAACGACTTATTGTCTCAATATTTCTCGTGATGAGTTTGGGCAAAATACTAAAAAAGAAAAGTTCTATAGAAACTTCACAAAATAGTCAAAAGATATCCCTGTGCAAGGTAATTAGGACGTGCAATAAATCAACAGTAATTAAGGTAACTAGTGGGGAGGGGAGGGGGTAGGAGGGGAATCCTGGCGGGGCGGGAGGTCCTGTTGCTTCTGCGCGGTGTGTGGCACGTCCCCAGCACAGTGTGGAGGCACAGTCTGCTCGTACGCTGTGAAGGGGAGGAAAGCATGCGAGTTCCAAGCAAGTACGTGTACGTAAATATACTAGGGTGATATAAGGTATGTAGGGCAATAAGAAAAAATATACATATTCTTTTTAGTTAACTAGCAGTCGCTTCTATAGTAACTGTAACAAGGGTACGAGAGTAGCCTTATAGGTCTCTCCAACACCATTCATTAGTCATGTGTTGATGCTTTTATTGATCAGATTCGCTTTCCAACACATGTACAAGGAGTAAATTTCAAGCATGCTTTTTTTTTATATAACTAAATAATTTATACTGTATTAAGATGATAACGGTGTTGAGAATTAGTACGATCATGAATACCCTTCCTTGTTACTAGCAAACCACAGCGAATGAAGCTTCACCCAGACGAAGCACCAGTGAATCAGCTCATTAGCAATAACACATCGCACGTCTACTTTTATCTTCATTTGTTTGATCTGCATGTCGGGAAAAGGAGAGGGGAATAGAATAGTTGACTAGTAACACAAAACGCCTTGATCACATTATTAATTTATCTATCTATTCATCAATGAGTTTTTTATTACTGGAACCCGTGAGTGAATGAAAGTCGTTTCATGTTATTTATCATTGAGGACTAAAACTTATTTCATAGATTCAGGGTTTATTAAAAACATAGTTATTGTTGAAATATTATGTAGAAGCCCACACTTTTCAATATGTATCTTGCTGTTCAATTCAATTAAAAAAAATCCTTTACTACAGTTAAATTGCTGGAACGAGCGAGTCTGCTGCATCAGGGAGTCCAAGACCCAGTTGGGTCCATCCATTCGTGGAGGCAAGATGATGTGGCCCTGCTAATCGTTATTTCCTGGTTTTGTTACACTTGGAATGAAGGTAAGAATTATGAATATGTATATAGAGGATAGAGGTTTCTGTGTGTAGGTGAGAGGAGAATGAATAGTTAAGAAATAGCTATAGTTAATAAATTAGACTATTTACTATTCCCTCTTAAAATTCAATGGTAATAGGATGAGGAAATTCTTCTTCTTTGGTGTCCTTATTTACAGAAACTACATAATATGTTATTACCTTTCAATCTAAGAGATTACCTTAATTTCAAGGAAGGCTTTAAGAATTTAGTAAAAAATATGTATGGGCTAGATCCATATGCTCTGGAAATGTGTCTCGCTGGTGAAGCACTTCAAGCAGTGAGGGGGACTGAAGGCAGGTATGATGAGATGTTTAAACGATTGGATGATAAATCTAGTAATGCAAGATTATGGATTTAGTAATAAGTGATCTAAAGTCTTTAATAAAGATATGATGGTGACACTAAAGGGTTCATTAGAATGGTAGACCAGGTGTTGGTTGGATTTAAAAAAGGTAAATCTATCTGACGAGCTTAATACGGCCAGTGTTGTGAGTCACATTGGAAAGGTTCTGCCTTCAATTCAGATAAGAGGATGGATAATAAAGGCATGAGATGTCAGCTACAAGCACATTGTTTCCAGAGTTGTTGAAGTTTTTGCAAAAAGAGAAGAAAGTTTTGGAGTACATGGATTCTAGTGTTAGGACCAGTAGTGATGATAAGAAGACACAATGTAAATAACACACTTGAGAACAGCACTAATTCGGACTTGTTAAATTTGTTGAAGAAAATGAAAGAGGGACAACATATGAAGAATAAGGAGTTTGAATCATGTATTGTGAATTTGACTAAGATGGTAAAGGGTGCTAATATTAATGCAGAGAACAAAAGTGGATGATGTTGCATATGTAACTCTATAAACCATGATATCACGGATTGTTACAAATTCAAAGACATAGTAGCAGATCGATTTGTAAAAAACTGTAAGAAAACCTGATAGACACAACACGTTTCTGTGACAGAAATATTTATTCGGTAAAATTTTACATCTTCACCATAATGGCGTTTGTTTACGTCTTCATCTTTGGAATGCACTTCATCCAACACCCTACTTTTGGTCATAGAGAACATTTGATAGCTTCTATATTAACCTAACCTAACCTAACCTATATTAACCAAACCTTAACCACATTGACAAATAACAGAACCTTGTTCAAATAAAATTAAACTATTTTTCGAAGATAAGGTCTCACAGAAAACATTGAATATCTCACAAACTAAGAATTTGCGAAGGAAATGTAATTGAAGAAAACCTTCTCAAAATGCATCAGGTAATGCAAAAATATATATATAACCCTGAATTATCTAGAGCATTGTGGTGAAGATGTAAAATAATACCATTTATTCTATTATTTGGGGCCCGGAAAATGTTGACCGAGATTTACGTCAAAAGCATTTGACGCTATTTTACAGCACAATTATTAGTCCTAGAGCAAATATGCATAGCGACATTGTCAATATACTATAGCTTGAAAGAACAGGCGTTATTTAATAAATCTTGATTTCAAGAAAAAATGCCACAACAATATTTGTTATCATTCTAAATTCAAGAAAACTGGCTCAATACAGCTTGTTATTGTTTATTGAAGATGTACAACTTCAATTCATAGGCTCTTTCACGTTTCTGTAACAGAAATATTTATTTTAGTGTAAGGGGCCCGGAAAATGTCGACCAAAATTTACGTCAAAAGCATTTGACAGCACAATTATTAGTACTAGAGCAAATATGCATAGACAAATCTGTAGTTTGACAAAGTTTATCAGATGAAGTAATTAATTTTTCAATATCTGAAAAAGCTTTGGAGAGAATTAGGAAGAAACTGATGTTTTTTGAAAAATAATAAATGACATTTTTTCAGTTTACATGCTATTGTCAATATACTATAACTAAAAAAAACAAGCGTTTTCTGCTCTCTCTTTATTTTTTTTACATCCACATCCTTCTCTTTACATTCACAGCACCCTTTGCTCACATTCAACCATCTTTCTTTGTTCCATTCACTGCAAACCATCCTACCACAGGGTGAACCTTCACCGCCACCACTCCAGAAATAATTAATTGACACTGCTACATTTACCAAAACCGTCAAGTGTGTTCTCAGGTATATGTGTAGTGTGTTCTCAGGTACATGTATAGTGTGCTCTCAGGTACAGCCATCAAGTGTGTTCTCAGGTACATGTGTAGTGTGCTCTCAGGTACAGCCGTCAAGTGTGTTCTCAGGTTCTTCAATAGTAATTTTCTCTTCCTCCGCAGTTAAAGGTGGTGTTAAGCGCCGTCCTACCACACACCATCCACCAGCCTCCCTTCACCCTACACGCACAACAGAGGAAGGAACAGCACCACCACACACACACACACAAAACAGTTTATATGAAAGGCTGTGATGAATAAGCATACTGGACTAACGGTTAATGCCAAGTGACCTAATGCTCTCATTGGCAGCCTCATACTGTTTAACATTCAGGGTAGGACACCCATTTACAAAATGGGCTTCAAACACAAGCTTGCCTTGTCTAATATTAATATCCCCTATAACTGACACCAGACTATTCTCATGGGCTGCAAAACTACCACTTAAATTGGAACTACAATCTAACATGATCTTGATGGGATGGTGTGACTGCCCAGTCTCATGCAGTACACTAGTCTTCTTTTCTAGGTCGATGTTACACAGCATTCCAACCACACAGACTTGTGTGTTCTGCCATCCCTCCAAGGAAGTTACGCCACTCAGTTCTGTGACGGTGTAATGGATGTGCGCTGGTGATGTTACTGCCTTCTTCTTCATCATGCAAGCCTTAATCTGGAGAGAATTAAGGTAGGTGTTTGTGAACTAAAACCTGAGAAGAGAAGCTAAAAAGGGGTAAGTCCTGGCCGGCCTAAAAAAAACTAGTACTAGCAGAATGGGCGAGTGAGTCAAGTTCATTGGCGGTAATCAGACAGACTTTTTACGGGCATAGAGGCGAGATAGCCACTCTTGGATTTCACGAGCTAAAGGGTGAATATGAATAGTATAGAGAGAGCGTAGAAGGGAGAGAATTTTGCAAGTCTAAGTCTGTGAAAATCACAAAGGATGGAGATGGGTAGGAAAGAAGCGTTCTTAAGGCATATAGCTCAGTCTTAAGGACACTGGACAAGCTTGGTAATTGGAAGTGGAAGTATTGGGAGGGGGAATTGGGATTTAGAGCCATCAGTATATACCAGGGTGGAATTATTATGAGCAGTAAAGTGTTCAAGAAAAAGGGTTCGTAACACTATGTAAAATTCTTTGACTATTTGACTTCCAAGGTGGAGCACATCCTATCTCACTTTCCTTATCCTGAGATCTCCATTTTAGGGGATTTCAATATTCACCACCAGTTTTGGCTTTCATCTTCTTTCACTGACCAACCTGGTGAACAAACCTTCAACTTTGCTATCCTTCATGACCTAGAGCAGCTAGTGCAGTTCCCTACCCGTATCCCTGACCGCCTTGGAGACACGCCCAACATTCTTGATCTTTTCCTAACTTCCAACCCTTCAGCTTACTCTGTTAAACTTTCCTCTCCGTTGGGCTCCTCCGATCACAGTCTTATTTCCGTTACCTGTCCTATCACTCCAGTGCAGCCTCAGGACCCGCCTAAGCAGAGGTGCTTCTGGCATTTCAACTCTGCTAAGTGGGAAGACCTGAGGCAGTACTATTCTATTCATTTATATGTAATACAGGTGCAGGAGAGGGTGGGTGTTTTTTTTTTTTGTTTTTTTTAATAGGTTTATTGTAAACTTATGCTTAGATATACAAAGATAATAAATAATTTGTACATAAGAATACAATGCGGGCGCCAGCCCGCCAGTGAGGAAGTCCTTGGTTGGTCCGTGAGCATTGATGTGGCGACGATGGGATGCCTGGGTCAGCGGGGAGGGGGAGCTGCTCTAAGCACCTCAATCAGTCTATCCCCCTGGGTGTGGCGGATCATGAGGGCGGCCCTGACTTCCTGGCTGCTCAGGAGGGAGGGAGTACTCGTTTGAGTCCCTCGTTGTTGGTGATGGGTGGCGGCCGCCTTCCGTGATGGCAGTGGTCGTTTCCTCGAGGAGGAGCACCTGAAGTTCCTCTTGACTGGTGGGGGCGTGTTCCGGACGGTTGAGTAGCCTATTCATAACCTCCATCAACCGTCCCACGATGGAGTTCACTACGGCACTGATCTCCTTGATGTTGACATCAGCGTTATGAGGGGTGTCGCGTGGGGCCGTGCTTGGTCTTTTCCTTGTTGCGGGCGGCGCTGAAGGGGCGCCACTGGCTGCTTCCTCTTGTGGGGGGCTGCGTGGGAGGCGTGGCCTTGCCCCGTTTTGCTTTGGAGGTATTAGCGGAGGGATTAGCGGTAGTGGTGGTGTTGGCCGCTCCCACAGGTGGCCGTTCCCTGACACCTGACCTCGCTTGATAAGGGGTGGGGTCCCTGGGGGGAGACCGACTGATCCAGGCAGGTTTGGCCGGCGGGGGGGCGGGAACACAGCGTTCCTGTTCCTGTTGCTGTGGCTGGGGCTGGCCACGTGGAGGGTGGTGGTGGTGTTGCTGCCTGCCAGGGGGAGCTGGGTGCCGATTCCTTTGACGCGGCTGGGGCATCCTCCGTAGCCTCTCTGGACACTGGGGGTTCCATGCATGGTGTTTTTTTTTCACAATTAGGGCACTTGGCAGTGGTGACTTCCTTGGCCTTGTGACGGTTGATGCATTCCTCCGTCGGGTGGGGCAGGCTACACACCCCACACCCGACAGAGTGTTCGCACCTTACCTGGAGATGGTTGTATCGCTGACACTTGTAGCATCTCACAGGTTCACTCTGGTAGGGGCGCAAGGTGTAGGTGCCCCAGCAGCCCAGGTTCAGCTTGGACGGTGGCGGTCCCTCGTGCACGAGGAGCACCTGTCTCGTGGGGATGTTGTCCCTGCCGTAGCGGAGTGAGTCTCTTGGCGGAGAGCACGTGGGGGTGCGCTTCCACCGCATCGAGGAGGAGGTTGAGAGGGTAGCACTCCAGCACTACCTTGAACCTCCTCAGGTTTGGGTCGAGGAGGATCACCCTATTCCCCTCCTCCTCAGCCAGGCGCCGCAGGATGGCCACCGAGCCCTCGTCCTTAGGGGTGAGGACGTACTCACCGCTAAGGTTGGGCCTTACCTCCATTTTCAGGTCTAGGTGTTTGTCAGGGCCGAGGTGACTACCAATTAATATTATCTTTTTATAGAGTTGTGGGGAAGAAAAATCATGGAGTATGATACCCTGAATATATTTACACACACACAAATAGCAAACAATAGGCTAGAAGCCAAAATAAATCACCAACGACGAACTGCTCGTAAACAATTACCAGAGCAGGGGTATGACACCCAAATAACTCCCTGTACAGCTGTTTTGAGGGTGAGATGCGTGACAGCAACACTCGGCAACGTAGATTGCTCCTCAGACAGCAGGGAGGGTCGAATGGTGTAGGTACAGTTGAAGGGCACACTGGAAGGGAGCCCAAGTCTCCAGAAATGCCTTCGGAATGTTGAGAACCAGCAGCAGGTGGTGAGGTGTTGTCAGGTGTGAGAGCTGAGGCGTTCTGTCCTTCTCCAAGCCGGTGGCGTGGAGCTTGGCTCGGTTAGACTACCCCCCTACCCCTGGACAAGGGGGTGGGGTAGTGGCGGGGAAGCCGGTGAACAAGCGCCGGCAGACGAGAGTGGTAGTTCAACCACTAATTAGGGGAAGACGAGGCAGGTGCAGTTCCTCACACATGCCCCCACTAAAACATCTGCTGCACAGCTGATGTCGAAGAACTGCAGCTGACCAGGAGACATAAACAAACTTATAATATACTTGAGTGCAGGAAACAAAACTTGTAAAAGACTGGAGTGCAGGAAAACAAAATAAAGAAAAGCTATTGCCGGCTGAGATGGTCGGCTCCAATGTTGTCTGTCCCAGCAACATGAACAACCCTAAATTTATAGGGTTGAAGACCTAAAGCCCATCGTAGATCGTAGTACTCTATCATTTTTACCTTTGAATTTCTGAAGGTATATTAGAGGCTTGTGGTCTACTTCAAGGATAAATTCCTTACCTCGAAGATAGAAGTCAAACCTATGAATGCCGAATACGATGGCCAGGCATTCCCTCTCGATGGTAGAGTATCGTCGTTCCCGATCCAGTAGTTTCCGGCTGGCGTAAGAGATGGGATGTGGACGATCATCATGGTACTGAAGGAGTACAGCACCTAATCCATAGTTTGAAGCATCGGTACGTAGGACGAAGGTCTGGCTGGGGTCCAGAAGACGCAGAATAGGTCCCGACGTCAAGGCTTGCTTCAGCAGCTTGAACCGTTCAAGCAGATCTTCAGTCCACTGGAGGGGATCCCGTACCGGCTTCTTCAACAAGTCAGAGAGGGGGCCGGTAAGCTCAGAGGCCTGAGGAATGAAAGCTTTATAAAATTATATCAAACCTAGGAAACTCTGGAGTAACTTCTTGGTGGTAGGAGGAGTCATGGAGGTGATGGCAGTCAACTTGCCAACTTGTGGTTGAAGATGGTCGCGGGACAAAACAAATCCCAGATAGTTGATGGACTCTGCTCCAAACCGGCACTTTTTAAGTTTGACAGTCAAACCGTTTTGTTGTAGTCTATCTAAAACAGACTTGAGGGCAGAGATGTGAGTGGGCCAATCGGATGAATACACAAAAATATTATCAAAATAAAAAGAAACATTGGCCAAGCCAGCAAGCACAATCCTCATTAAGCGAATATAAGTGGCACAGGCCGTAACAAGACCAAAAGGCATCCGAGTAAATTCCATCAGGCCCTTGTGAGTTGGAAACGCAGTGAAGCGTCGAGCTTTGGCAGAAAGTGGAACCTGGTAATATGCCTTACTCAAATCTAGCTCTGAGAAGAACTCAGCACCAACGAACTTATGCAGCTCCGTCTCAATACTGTAGGATGGTTCAGCAGGGAAAATAGTAACTGAGTTGAGTAACCTGTAATCAATGGCCATCCGATATGTACTTTCGGACTTCCTGACCATGATAACCGGAGAGCAGTGTGGAGAGGTTGAAGGTTGGATGATTCCTTGACTCAACATCTGCTCAACCTCTTCCTGGTAGTAGTGCTGGAGATGGATGTGATGGTAGTGGCAGTAGTAGTAATAATAATAATAATAGAAGTAGTAGTAATAATAGTAGTAGTAGTAATAATAATAATAATAGTAATAGTAGTAGTAGTAATAATAGTAATAGTAGTAGTAATAGTAGTAGCAGTAGAAGTAGTAATTAAGAGGAAAACCAGTGAAGAAATCAATGCAAGTTACAAGGTGACGGTGCCCTTCAGAAGAAGGTGGAGACAAGGGATCTACCAAGTCAATGGCAACTCTGGAGAAGGGTTCAGTTGCGACAGATAACGGTTGAAGAGGTACTGGACGTACCCTACCCTTAGCCGACATACGTTGACACTTGTCGCAGGAACGGCAGTAATCCCGGATGTCTGCACACATCCCGGGCCAATAAAAGTCTTGCCATACCTTCATCTGGATCTTCCGGTGGGAGAAATGTCCAGCCAAAGAACCTTCGTGAGCAACACGTAGGATGACGGGACGGCAATCACTGGGAACAACCAAGGATAAACCATTTACCTTTTGAAGGTGATCCGAGGAGAGACATTTTCGGTACAGGAGGCCTTCCTCATGTATGAACTGGTATGTGGCACCATCCCGTGCTTTCTCAACTTCTTGCGTGGTAGCCTTTGATTGTAAACCCGTCAAGGAAGGACAGGATTCCTGAAGTTGACGAAACTCATCAGGGGTTACAGTCAAAGGATGGAGCTTAGGCAGAACTAGAGGGTGGACCCGTTTAGATCGACTGGCTCTGGTCTCCACAGCACACACTTGAGTAGTTGAGGACTCAACTGGTGGTAGATGCTGACATCCAGAAGGGCAGTTGTCCTTTTCTTGAGAAGAGAGGGAAGTTCCGGGCGAAGGCGAGTCATCAGGAGGCAACAGAGGATCTTGTAGGGAAGAAACATCAGTGGTGGCTTGGTCATGGTCACTATGGAGAAGATGGTTGTCATTACTGAGTAGAGAATCAGGACTATCAGGATCTTGTACTCCGGGAATATTCCCAACTAGAGCACTAGCAAATTTAATTGGGGCCCTTACAGCATCTGTCCAACCAGTGTAAAATGGGCACCGTAAGTAACACTTAACGACAGGAAATTCGTCGATGCGTCCCAAATAGTCAGCAACTTGTACTTTGGGGCAGAGTGATGGGTCAATGTCTGGCAAGGCTTCCTCAGAAATTACAACTCCAGAGCATCCAGTATCCCTAATTATAGAGGAAGACCATGACCCATTAATAGTCCCCATAACTGAGAAGTTAGGCACTTTATGGTCCTCTAAACAAAATCCAACCTTATAGGGGGGCGTGGTAGTAGTTCCATCCTTGAATGCTCGAGGATTCCAGGGACAGCGTGATCGTATATGTCCTGCTTCCCCACAATTGTGACAAGTCACGGTTGAGGGAGTCTGACTCCCAGGAGAAGGTAGAGGCTGGAGTGGAGTAGCAAGTCGAGGGGAGATTTTCTTAGCGTTGTTGTTGGAAGAGACCTTAGGATAGGCGTTGTGGGCGGATGCCCAGTCATCCGCTAGTTGTATTGCTTCCTTCAGCTTGGTAGGCCTTCTTTCCTTGATGAACAGGCGTATTTCTGCTGATAAGGAGGACAAAAATTGGTCAAAGATGATAAACTCCCTTAAATCAGCATAAACATTGGCCACAGAGGAAGACTCAACCCAAGAATCAAACATCCTCGATAACTGGGTAACAAACTGATGGTAGTTCTGTCCTACTCTAATCTTGTTTGACCTGAAATCCACCCGGTAGCCATCTGGAGTTTTACTGAAGCCTGTTAACAAGGCTTGCTTCAGTAACTCGTAATCCTCAGTGGTGGATGACGGAAGGGACGTGTAGAGTTCGGCAGCTTTACCAGTAAGGAGGCAACCCAGACGAACGGCAAAGGTATCTCTGGGTAAAACCAGCATCTCGGCCACACGCTCAAACCTAGTTAAATAGGTGGCAATGTCCTCTTCATCCTTGTATGGTGGTAGACTAGGTCTGGAAACAGGATCATGTGATGGTAGGACTGAGGGCTTACCTTTAGCTGCAATTTCTGCCAGCTTGTGCTTGTCTTTCTTCTCTTTCCTTCTCAGCTTGTCTTTCTTCTCTTTCTCTTTCCGCTTGTCTTTGTCTTTCTTCCCTTTCGTTTTTCTGTTGTTCAAGGATCCACTGGCCAATTTCCTTGCCCTGCAGACCGAGGGTTTCACCCTGCTCCTTCAGTTCTTGAAAGGAAGACATGGAGAAGACCACACAGAGAACACAATACAAAAACAAAAAATTGGACAACACCTCGCGTGCAAAAAATCTGGCAAAAGCAAGAGTTTGACGGCAGTCAAAACACTCATAACATTACTCCCGGGCCTCAGGCAGCAATGGCGCGCAGCAGCGACTTACAGATAACAACCCACAATCTGTAAAATGATAATAAATAATTGGTAGTTCTTATCCTGGCGAGGTCGCCAATATGTCAGGGCCGGGGTGACTACCAATTAATATTATCCTTCTATAGAGTTGTGGGGAAGAAAAATCATGGAGTATGATACCCCGAATATATTTATACACACACAAATAGCAAACAGTAGGCTAAAAGCCAAAATAAATCACCAACGACGAACTGCTCGTAAACAATTACCAGAGCAGGGGTATGACACCCAAATAACTCCCTGTACAGCTGTTTTGAGGGTGAGATGCGTGACAGCAACACTCGGCAACGTAGATTGCTCCTCAGACAGCAGGGAGGGTCGAATGGTGTAGGTACAGTTGAAGGGCACACTGGAAGGGAGCCCAAGTCTCCAGAAATGCCTTCGGAATGTTGAGAACCAGCAGCAGGTGGTGAGGTGTTGTCAGGTGTGAGAGCTGAGGCGTTCTGTCCTTCTCCAAGCCGGTGGCGTGGAGCTTGGCTCGGTTAGACTACCCCCCTACCCCTGGACAAGGGGGTGGGGTAGTGGCGGGGAAGCTGGTGAACAAGCGCCGGCAGACGAGAGTGGTAGTTCAACCACTAATTAGGGGAAGACGAGGCAGGTGCAGTTCCTCACAGTGTTCTCTCTCGAGCGCTGTGATGACCTGATACACGCGGCCTTGGTCCTCCAGATTCCCCAGCTTGAACCTAGGCCTCGGAGAGTTCTGGTGGTTGGGCGGGGTGGTGTGCCTGTTTCTGGTCCTGGTGACGGTGGTCCATCCCTGGTCCTGGTCCTCCTCCTGCGGCTCCTGTTCCTCTTCACTTCTGAGGGACACGTCGTGGACGAGTGGCGCACTCTCGTCGTGAACTCATGCTCTAGGTTGCGGGCGGCCTTTTTGGGCGTGGAGCATTTCGGTGGGGAATCAGATAGTGAGCGGTTCAGTGCTCGCTTAACTGATTCCTGCTTCTGGCCACTAGCAGGTGCAGCCGCGGCTGTCATTGCGGGTGATGTTGCCGACATGGCACGGCAAATAGGCACTGAGCCTTGGGCAGCAGATGCCGGAGTCACTCGAGAAGCCACTGGACTTAGCACGGCAGGCCTTGACCACTGGCCTGGGTGAGCGGACACGTCCACTCCCACTGAGGTCACAGAGGTCACTGAGGGTGGGTGTTTACCAGAGATATTATGTATTCGTCTCCATAAAGGTGAAAGGGGCGAGTTTGATGTTTAAAAAGGAGATATAACTGCGCTAACTTAAAATTTAAGCCGAGAGGTGTGTTGCGTTTGCGGCGACAACTACACCAGGCAGGACGCTTTACACATTAAGCTCTAGCGCAGTCTAAGTTCCACCACTTGGATGTAAAAGGTCTAGGGGTACAGGGGATCAAAGCAAATGCAGCACTCAAAACTGTTACAGAAAAATAGGTTAGCATGTCTATAGTGGTAGAGAAAGATGATGGAGGTAAGGGAAGATTTGAAAGGGAGATGAAAGAATGTCAGGCAGCGCTTTTAAAACACCGAAGGGGGATTAGGGCTTGGAACGTTAGAGAGTAAAATAGGAAAATGTTCACTACAAGGATATTGGTCTAGAACTGACCAATGAAAATACAGACAGTGAGGGTCCTTCTCTGTAAACCCTTCGCCCTTCTTATACAGCTTCTTTGCATTTCCCAGACTGATGGCGCCCCAGATGGAGACGAGACGAGAAGGGTATGAACGGCACACAACTGGATGATGATCCAGAGCTGAATATGGAGGGCTTGCTGGTGAAATCCTAGGGGAAAAAACTAGTTTCCTTCTTCAATGGAGTGAAAAGGATGCCAATACAAGTCTATCCAGGATGAAGGAGGAGTCTGGCGTTAGATGGATACCGTTCTGTCGATGGACGATTACTGCTGGTCTATTTGTTACATCTTGTTGAATTAAAAATTAATAAAGATCTTAGAGATTTCCACTATATTATTAACCTGCTAAGAAAGAAAGAAAGAAAGAAAGAAAGAAAAAAAAAGGGGGGGACCCCCCTAAGAATTCCTGACCTATATATATGTTTAAGGAGCATTGTAAGTATAGCTCCGCCATCCCTAGAATTAGCCTGACTACTACTATAAAGTCTACAAAAACTTTCAAATATACAAGGAGTTAAAAAGAAAACCAGAAACCTTTACAAAGTACGGAATTTTTGACTTCCTTCCCGGCTTCAGTAGCTTGGAGCAGAGCAGCTTGAAGAGATCAGTAGGTCACTAGATGTGTAGCACCACTTGCTGTTGAAGAGAAGAAATCATAAATTACCACTGACTATTTCATTCTAAGGCTCTATTGATCTATCAAATCGAGGTGAAGTCTGAGCAGATAATTCTACATGAACAAATTTGAACGGTAGACTCTGGATTTATGCAACACTAAACATTCTTGCATCACACCACTACACTTGCAACAAGACTATCAATATTGAGCTACTGTTTGCAGTTGACTGCTTTGGTGGTGGATTCAGAGGAGAAATTGTGTCAGCTGGTGGAAGAGTTGAACCAGTGTATAGAAGGAGGAATGGGTGAAAAGAAATACTTTGAGGTGGTTTGGTCATATTGAGAGGAAGAACAGTGAAGTGTTTGTGAAGAAAGTGAGTAAGTAAAATTGTGGATCCTATGAGGAGAGGAAGGCCAGTTGTAAGATGGAAGGATAGGGTGAAGGAGTACATGCATGAAAGAGTTGCTGATAGAGGGGGAGGGATTGAACTAGCAAGGAGGGAGTGTTTGGATAGGGAGAGGAGGTTGTTCTTCTGCCATGGTCATCCCCTTGGGGAACATTTCCGGAGGAAACAAGGCGTCAGAAACTATACATAGAACAGCTGATGCACTGTATCATACTCACCTAGTGTAGGTCCTTTTCCTTTCCTACCAATCTCAACTCTTGTACACTAGAAAAATAGAAAATATTAGAAGTACAATTAATATAATTTCTGAACCTATTAAATACAAAATGTTTCCTATTAGAGTATACATATAGCATGTGAAAAACAAAATACTGCCAACAAACACCTTAGATTGTATATACAGTCAACACAATAGTAGTTGAGACTTCCCTTGTCTGGAGGCCCCTTGCCTCTATAAGAAAAGGAGCAGAAATAACATTGAACGGCAGGCAGTGGGCATACATGTGCATGTTACCTTTGAGTGATTAGTGCAAGTATGACTACAAATTACTACTAATGGGCAATTTTCATCCATTAAAGATCCCTGGAATCATATATGGGATTGTAACAGAGCAGGGAATTTAATAAGAAAATAAAGACTCTTAAATAATTTGCCATCTCCTTTCCACAAGCAGCGGGGCACCAAGCTCTCCGCATGACTAAGCTCTTGATCATATTCTGAGCAGCTAGATATCAGATATCACAAATATTTGAGCATATCTAGCATGGACACCCGGGCAAAAGGCCAGATGGGGAATCTCAACTACCATTGTGGTGACTGCATACTACATGCTTGCATGGCAATAGACAAGATGAATTAACTAACTACATAAAGATTAAGAATGTTTTCCTAAACACTGCCAACCCACAAATCTGGGTTAATTAGTAGATATCTTTTAAGATAACTTAAGAATGCATACAAAGGTAATATGGATGATGTGCCTTTTGTAAAAACACATATCTCTGAACCTAGTCACCTAGCCACAACTTTCTAAGAACATCATTGGTAAAGAAGAATTTGATGCAGTTAAGTTGTATTTGTCTACATCTTAGTTTTACTCTGTCACTCTTCATTCGTGATAAGTCATCAATTAGAAATAATTGATTTTTTTCATCAAACGTAAACCCTTTAAGTCCCACTAGTGATTGGTGTCCAATCCGAGGCTGATCCATTGATAATGACTGTTTTCTATTGCTCAATCAATTATTTTGATCCATATATATCGATGTTGGTGATATCGTGGACAGAAAAGGTCATTATAAACTATTAACAAATTAGATAAACATGATATTTTATACCTAAAGCCGTGCTGTGAATCCCTGATCAGAAAATATTGTTCAACCTAACTAACAATTTTATCTCTAATTATGGTTTCTAATATTTTGCCAACCATGGATGTCAAGCAAATGGGCCTGAAATTCTTGGGCACATTTCTGTTGCTTTTCTTAAATACTGGGGTGACATTTGCTACCTTCCAATTGACTGGGAGATGCAAGGCACATTTTAACCAGTGTGATATTGAAGACTGAACTGAAGTATTTATTCAACATTTTTGCCATGCTCTGATTATCTGGCACAAGGTTGTCATCGCTATGCTTTAATGGCCCCATACCACTTCTAATAAGTGTCTCGTTAATTTATCTAAAATAATTTTGGCATATTTGCTTTCTATACAGCAATATTTTCTTTGTACTGCTGGTTTGCTTGCTGAATGGATTTTTAAAAATCATTGTCTGATTAGTAATATAATCTGATGTCCTGAGATGGGACAAGCAGTGCTGAGGAGGATGGTGGATGGTGTATCATTAGTCCTACTGAGTAAGGATTATCATAAGCAGTAAATATCAAAGTTTTGCCATTGATATGAATTCACATAAATTCTACCCAATACTGATGTTTAAACATGTTTTATCAATGCTACTAACCTGGTGAAGGCTCAACCTTAGACTGCTGCTCCCCAACCTTGTGTACTCAGTCTTCCAGGTCAACACAGTACTGGAAGAAATAAGTTTACATTAATGATAATACATATGCATCATGTAATATGAATGGTAAACTGCATACATATAATAAAATGTTTTATCAAACTCCCTGACAATGCGATTCCCAATTTGTGTTCCATCATTATCTCCAAAATGTGTAGCCTCCTGGCTAGTACAGTGGTAGCGCACTGGCCTTGCATTCGCTTGGTCGGCAGATTGAGTCCCGGCCCGGGCCCGTGATGCTTAAGCTGTTTACTGGGGAGGAACTGCTGTGGTCGGGCACCACAGTGGTGCAGCGGTGGTCCACCATGGCTGTGAGGCATAGACCTCTAAACAAAACCTAGTAGTAATACTAGTAGTAAAACAAACAAACAAACAAATCAGCTTCAGTATCAAATCACAACAATAACGGGTAAAATTTTGGAATCATGCATCCCGCCAGCCCTATGGTTCACTTTGGCACAGTTGTTCACCTCTGCGAGCCTGTTGTCAGGAAGCCTTTATAAAATTAACCTTAATAAACCTTTCGTAACATAAGCTCAACAAACCTACAACACTTTCCTAGTTTGGCCTTAGGGTAATACATTTGCGGAGTCAGTTCAATATTAAAAATACTCAGAATGACTCAAATAGTAAAGGTATTATTTTACATCTTCACCATAATGCTCTAGAGAATTCAGGGTTATATTTTTGCATTACCTGATGCATTTTGAGGTTTTCTTAATTACATTTCCGTCGCAAGTTCTTAGTTAGTGAGATACTTGCTTGGTTTACTTGGTGTTGTTTAGAGGTCTATGCCCCACAGTCGTGGTGGTCCACCGCTGCTTCCCACCCTGGCGTCTCTAATCATTAGTTCCACCTGGGCCGGTATGGAGTTGGAGGTCCTGCATCTGGCAGTGTAGCCCGGTACTGGAGGCTCGTCAGGAACTGACCCCAGGAACCCGTTCAGGCCAGTTTTGAAGGTGTTCACTGTTTTTCAATGTTTTCTGTGAGACCTTTTCTTCGAAAAATAAAGTTTAGTTTTGTTTGAACAAGGTTCTGTTATTGGTCAATGTAGGTTAAGGTTTTGTTTTGTTTTGTTATGTTAGGTTACATTAATATAGAAACTATCAAATGTTCTCTATGACCAAAAGTAGGGAGTTGGACGAGGAGCAGAGGCAAGACGCAGATGTAAACAAACGCCATGGTGAAGATGTAAAATTTTACCTACCCAATTGCAACTAAACTTACTAGAACATTTTATTTCACCAACATGAAACGGGTGTGATTGTGTAAACTTACCCATGGAGGGCACCACACAAGGCACAGAATAAACCAGGCCGATGCATTCTGGTGGCATATGTAAGTATGGCTCTGCCGGTAAAGAGTGTAATTTTAGACACCCAAAACAGTGCAAGAAACTCACGAACCATGGTACCAGAGGTGAGCAAGGGTGCAAACTTGGAAAGAAATGTACCATGTTCCACCCTATTATGTGCCGGAACTCTCTCAGGAGTCAGGAATGTTTTGTGAAGTCCTGCAGGTACACACACATTAGGGGCACACAGAGAGTAAGAGAAGCACCGGTCTCACAAGCTCAGTCCTACACTGCTGAAACAGAAGGTCGGGCGAGAACCTATATCCCAAGCTCACCAACACCACCTCCACAAGGCCCTGGCCTAGACACCACAGGTAGTGAGCATTTTTTAGGGCTGGTGACTGGAATGAGGCTCGACATGGCGAACCTCATCAAAGCCATGGAATCCCAGGCGGTGCTCATGTCCAACCTCCTGAAGGAGAATCGACAGAGTTGGACGACACAAGTCCCACCGAACCAGACCTCTCCCTGGCTCAATGCTCTAACCTCCCGCTAGAAAAGATCATAATGGCCAACATTCAGGGCCTCTACCCAAAAACTAACCAAAACAAGGTACCATTTCTGAAAGAACTGTCAATAGAAGAGGACCCAATGCTTATTGCCATCACTGAAACACACTTAACAAGCGGAGTAAAAGATGCAGAAGTAAACATGAAAAATTACACACCATTCAGAACTGACCGGGAATCAAGAAGTCATGGGGGTGTCATGCTATACATAAGAAATGACCTCTCCCTAGACACAAGGCAAATCCTTTCCTTCTCTAATGGTGAGGTAGAGTTAATAGCTGTCCATCTAAAGTCAATGGACCTCATTGTTGTGAACTGTTACCGTCCACCTCAGTGTACTCTACAAAACTTCAAAACTGCAATTGAACACATTAGCAGACTAATAGATAGTCTCCATAGGCCCATGCCAGATATAATCCTGTGTGGGGACTTCAATCTCCCCTTCATCAAATGGCCCGAAGGCAGTATCTCTGGGGGTACACTAGAGGACCAAGCACAAGCCAGACTCCTACTTGAGCTCACGGATAAAGTTTTCCTCGACCAACAAATAACAACGCCCACCAGACTGAGGAACATCCTAGATCTTTTCTTCACAAACAATCAAGACACAGTAAGTCATTACAGAATGGAGAAAACAATCTTCTCAGACCACAACCTGATCACCATCGATACAGCGTACAGGAAAACTGGGACAGAACAACCTGAAGCAAACACTCCAGACTCCTTGCCATTCACAACACTGAACTTCTTCAGTGACAAGATCAACTGGGAACAAGTTCAACGCAGCATCAATGAAGTAGATTGGGACCAAAATATGGAAGGAAATAACCCAAACACCATGCTGCAAGCCCTAAACACCAAACTACTGCAGATCTGCAGGGCCCACATCCCAAAAAGGAGGAGAGGAGCAAACATCAAGCATCATGCCATTCCAAGGGACAGAAGAATACTGATGCAGAGGAGAGCTTCACTCAACAAACAACTAAACAAAACACAAAATGAAGGAAGACAACATGCAATCATCTCTAAACTAACTGAAACTGAACAGGAAATTAAACAGTCTCATACAACCCAGAGGATGAGTGAAGAAAACAAGGCAATAAACAGCATCAAACGTAATCCTAAATACTTCTTCAGCTACTGCAAAAAATTCTCCAAATTAAAAACACAGGTTGGACCACTCCGAACAGAGGAAGGCACAATAACAATAAACCCAAAGGAAAACTGTCAGTTACTGCTGCAACAATACAACAGTGTGTATAGCAATCCACAACCCAGTTTCCTTCTTTGCCGATGACCCAAATAACCTGGCCACACTCACTGACATTGATGTTACGGCAGAGGACATCACCATGGGCATCAAAGAACTGAAACTGAACTCTGCAGCAGGACCAGATGGAGTGCCAGCCATCCTGCTACTAAAATGCAGTGAGGCTCTGGCACAGCCACTACTCAAACTGTGGCGGTGTTCCCTGGATACAGGAACGGTACCGAGCCACCTTAAGAAAACCACCGTGTGTCCAATATACAAGGGTGGAGACAGAAGCCTATCCAAAAACTACAGACCAGTGGCTCTTACATCACACCTCATCAAAGTTTTTGAGAAATGTGCCAGAAACAAAATCATTGCACATATGGAAGACCACACCCTACATAGTGTCAATCAGCATGGGTTCAGGAAAGGGAGGTCCTGCCTGTCAAAACTCCTGGCACACTATGACTGGGTCTTACAGAACCTGGGAGAGGGAAAAAATGTGGATGTCGTGTTTCTGGATTTTGCCAAAGCCTTTGACAAGGTCGATCACGGCATTTTACTCCACAAAATCAAGTCCCTGGGAATCACAGGAAAAGTGGGGCTCTGGATACACTTCCTCACGGGACGGACTCAATCAGTCACAGTGAATGGATACAAATGTGAAGAAGCCGAAGTAATTAGTGGAGTACCACAGGGTTCAGTGCTGGGCCCACTGCTCTTCCTAATACACATGGGAGACATTGGCAAGAGGGTGGAAAACTCTTTCCTCTCCTCATTTGCTGATGACACCAGTATCAGCCGTCCAGTCACCAGTGTGGAAGAAGTACTCCACCTACAAGAAGACCTCAACACAGTATATGCTTGGGCTGCGGCAAGCAACATGGAATTTAATGAAGAAAAATTTGAAATGTTGAGGCACGGTCCAAACCAAAACATCAAAGAGGAAACCAAGCTGCACACCGAAGGACGGAAAGACATCACCCCACAACCACATGTGAAATGCCTCGGAGTTCACCTCAGCGATGACTGCTCCTTCCAACACCACATCACGGAGACAGTGAAGAAGGCTAAGGGGATGGCAGGCTGGGTGTTGAGAACCTTCATCTCCAGGGAGCCTCAAGTAATGCTCACCCTCTGGAAGGCCCTGGTACAACCCACACTGGACTACTGCAGCCAGCTATGGTCCCCTCACAAGGGTGACATCCAACAGCTAGAGACAGTGCAAAGGTCATTCACCAGACAGATCAGAGGGTTGAGGGACCTTGACTACTGGGATAGACTCAAGGAACTAAGCCTCTACTCACAACAGAGAAGGGACAGGTACCGAGCCATCTACATGTGGAAGATCCTGGAGAAAATGGTGCCTGACCCCACACCCTCTGCACTACAACCCTACACCAGTGAAAGGACTGGACGCAAGTGTGGAAGGAGAAGCTTACCAACAAGAGCCCCACACAAAATAAAGACCCTGCTCGCAGCCAGCCTAGCGCATGAAGGGCCAAAAATATTTAATTCACTCCCAAAGGAGATGAGGGGCATTACTAACTGCACAGTGAACACCTTCAAAACTGGCCTGGACGGGTTCCTGGGGTCAGTTCCTGACGAGCCTCCAGTACCGGGCTACACTGCCAGATGCAGGACCTCCAACTCCATACCGGCCCAGCTGGAACTAATGATTAGAGACGCCAGGGTGGGAAGCAGCGGTGGACCACCACGACTGTGAGGCATAGACCTCTAAACAACACCAAGTAAGTAAACCAAGTAAGTCTTAACGAAGCCATTCCCTGCACCCCTAACGACACCATTTGAACGAGTTTGTTAAGTCGTCACTGGCAACAACACTAGTACTTACCTATCACCTCCATTACCCATGACACTTACATTATATCTGGCCCCGATAGTTCTCCTGCAAGGGTTACAAATCAAGTATATAATAAGTCTTTTCTTCCTTGACACGTTCAAATCTCGTTGGAGCCTTGGAGGTGGCGCGGTGGCGGGCTAGGTCTGGGTCTGGGATAGGGATTTACTCTTTATTCATTTATTTATGTTATTACATATCTAGTATTGCAATGAGAAATATATATCTTAACATTCATACAAAATTTGTTTTTGCTTCATGGGTGTTTCGGCTATTATATTAGTATTTACTTTATACAGTTAATAGTGTCCACTGGCCAGCTGAGCGGCAGACGATGGTCGGCACTGGTAGTCTGGCACTGCACGGTGATTCCTTCTATAATGGATCACACAGGAACATTGTACACTGAGGGATACGTGTGGTGCATCATCTTACCAGCCTCTTAATCCACAAGCTACAGGACCAGTGTTAATCATGGTAATATTCAAGAAACTAGTGTCGCTAAGGATGGTGTCTGTCCATCACCTCGGGAGAGAGTCCTTCAAGATGCTGCAGAAGCCTCGTCATCGTTTACTAAGTTATTTACGACAAGAAATCATTAGTTCTTCACCTGTTATACTGAAGAAAAGCAGGAGGAACTCAAGACAGGTGTTCGTAGAGTGCTGTAACCCTGGCAGTAACTTAATACCAAGTAACTTGATACCCGTACATACATTCAGTACACATCCATCGTATTTTAGTCAAAGTGAAGAAGTTGGCACCAGTTTACATTCACACACTTCCTATTCCACCAGTAGCAGCAAAAACATTACCAAAAAGCTAAGAGATGGCCCTGGTCTGGAACATTTCATTGCAAACAGTCTTCCTCAGAGAACTTTATCGGCAAGGGAATTGGAAAAGATATCTCATCCCTATATAGAATTAGAAGACCTCTGTGGTAATGGTCGCAAGGTTTATTTTGACGTGTATGGTTGTCAGATGAATGTTAGTGACACGGAGGTTGCTTGGTCTATCCTAAAAGACCATGGGTATGTACGTGCCAACAAACTTGAGAAGGCAGATGTGGTGCTTGTAATGACGTGTGCGATAAGGGAAGGAGCTGAGGACAAGGTGTGGAACAAGCTGGAATACCTCAGAGGACTCAAGAACAAGCGTTTGGGAATGAGAAATGCACCGCCGATGAAAATAGGTGTTTTGGGATGCATGGCTGAAAGATTGCAGAAGAAATTGCTTGAACAGGAGAAGAGTGTGGATGTAGTAGCTGGCCCTGACAGCTACAGGGATTTACCAAGGCTGCTGGCTTTGGTTGGTGATGGTTAGTGCTGGAGCTCATATACTATTTTCTATAATTTGATTGAAAAGATGAATTTCTTAATATTATGATAACTTTACTACCTACTTTTCCTGCAGCATATAATTTATTATTTTTTTCTTCAGGTGGATCAGCTGTCAATGTACTGCTGTCACTGGAGGAGACGTATGCGAACGTTGTTCCAGTTAGCCTGACGACCAGTAGAATGTCTGCTTTCATCTCAGTGATGCGAGGGTGTGACAACATGTGTTCATACTGCATTGTACCCTTCACTAGGGGCAAGGAAAGGTCGCGTGACATCCAGTCCATTCTCGATGAAGTGCGACATTTATCAGACCAAGGGGTGAAAGAAATTACTCTTTTGGGACAGAATGTTAACAGTTATAGAGATATGTCTCTAATAAGTCATGAGGGAATTTCACTTTCCAAGGAGAGTCCGACACAGTTGGTGAAAGGCTTTAGAACAGTTTACAAGCCCAAGAAAGGGGGACTTAGATTTGCAGATCTCTTGGACAAAGTATCTCAGGTCAACCCAGAAATACGGATTAGGTTTACATCTCCTCATCCAAAAGATTTCCCTGACGAAGTATTGTATCTGATAAAAGAGAGGAACAATATTTGTAAACAGATTCATCTTCCAGCACAGAGTGGTAGCACAAGAATTCTGGAGGTCATGCGAAGAGGTTACACCCGAGAAGCCTATGTTGAACTAGTAAGTTTGGGAAGTTAAAAAATTACTTCACAGATCATTAAATGAAGAAAATAGATGATAATTATTTAAAAGATAGGCTATCAACATATTTAGGCCATATGTTTCTGTTTAATACTCTAACAATTTCTATTTGCAGGTTGAACATGTTCGATCCATCGTCCCAAATGTATCACTGTCATCAGATTTCATTTGTGGGTTCTGCTCAGAATCTGAATCAGAATTCCAAGAAACTTTGACTTTACTGGAAAATATGAAGTACAACTTTTGCTTCCTCTTTCCTTATAGGTATGTAATGGTATATCTTTTATTTGAAAAGTAATGGTGAAATTATAAATATTCAATAATGTGTTCTTTCGTGTAGAAAATTTTGTTGCTAACATACGAGGGATTTTCATACATTTACCTATGAATTGTTGAGGGATTAGAGAAAGTATTCCTGTCCAAAGGCAGGCATTTAATTTGATTTAATTTCCAGCACTGTTGTTTTACCTAGCATTTCCATCAGTTCCTCCTTGTTAAATTCAACACAACTTACACTTCTTCCACAAGCAAAGTGGTATCTAGGTAAAAAACAGAAAATATCCATAATCACACTTTCCAAAGGGGGCCAGGTGGCTCTGTGGTACAGTGCTCGGCTTGTGACCTAAACATTGCAAATTTGATCTTGGGTCATGTTAGCTTCTTGGTGAGAGGGGTAGCACACTCTCGTTAACCCTAGCAGAACTATGTGGTCTATAGTTCAGGAAATTATTTGATCACCTTTAAACTTACCAAAATAAAAACTAATTAAATAATCCAATACATTTTCACTAATTTCTTTTGTTATGATGCATTTGCAGCTTAAGAGAAAAAACTTTAGCTCACCGCAAGCTTGTGGATGACGTTCCCAAGTCAGTGAAGCTGGAGCGCTTGACCAGGATGGTGAATGTGTTTCGTTCTGAGGTTACCAAGCTCAACAGAGATCAGGTAAATTGTGATAATGTTGTGGCTGACAGTAATAGTATTCGGGGGCTTAATGCACACACACATTACCTCCTAGAGTAAAAAAAAAATAGAGATCCAAGTTGTAGTAAGTTTTGATATACGTGGAAAAGTTTAATATATAAGTCATCCTTATGTGGTATAATCAGCAATGAATTTGTTTACAAGCACCTCTCAAATAATCTATCTTTATTGCCTCAATCCTACATCTTTGGCCTTCATTCCATGTCTATGTCTCACTCACATACATCAGCATTGACACTATTACGGTATCACATAGTGCCAGGTGTATCTTCATATTTATGGTCCCACTTTTCATCATTGATTCAAAGATCCAACTATTTTGAAATTGTTATTACTCCTTTGTAAAACTTTCTCTCATAACTCTCCTTCAAAACTTATGTGTTTTGCAAAGGATTGAGTCCTGCTTTTCCATTGTATGTCCATTTGTTTTTATTTCACACACCCTCTCGCATTGCTATCATGTGTTGATTTATCTGCAGGTTGGACAGCAGCAGTTAGTCTTGGTTGAAGGGACAAGCAAGAGGTCAAAGTTACAGCTTGTTGGAAGGAACGATGGCAATACAAGGGTAAGCAATTCTATTATGCTAATATTTCATACTGCAGGATGTAGATACAAATTGGAATTTATCATCATTAATATTTTGATAGGCATGTTCAATGGTTTTATGATTCCTCCTTTACCACCTTATGGTAGCTCAACAAGCCACAAGTCAATTGCTTTTTCTTAGGACCTCATCCCATGTCTTCCTTAGTCTATTCACTGGGTTTGTACCTGCCGTTCTTCAAATTATAACGCAGCTTCTTCCCATTTACTATATAAGCCTACGTTCCAGGCAATGAGAGTAGTCTTTCACCATTTGTGAGGAAGAAAACGTAATTATATAGCACAGGAATTTATATAAGCATTTAATTCTTTTTATTAATAACATATTGTGAATAAAATTGTTCTGGGCAGACTGAATGCCATAATACAATATATATATCGAGAATCTGAGTTATGATATAAACTTAAAAACTTAAAAAAATGACCTCTATAGAAAAAGATTATATATATATATATATATATATATATATATATATATATATATATATATATATATATATATATATATATATATATATACATATATACATATATATATATACATATATATATAGATAGATAGATACGCACACACATACACTGGTGCCTCGTTTCTTTAACATCTCCCTTCTTGAACAATACAGTTCTCAAATTTATATTTTTGAGAAAAAAAAATGTCTCGGTTGTTGAACGTATATTTGGTTCTCGAACAACCAACCGCCACTTCTTGGGACCTGCATGAGACAAGTCCCTCAGCCCATGCCATGCTTGCTGAAACAAAGGACAATTGGGTCAGTTTGTCCGTAGCTGTCAGCTCAGTGATTCAGTTTTTGAATAGCCTTCAAGAATGGATTAAGTTTGAAAACTGAGACACCACTGTGTGTGCATTATTTGAATATATATTGCCCCATCACCATCACTTTGATTTTGTAGTTTCTCCCATTCGCCAGGTTGAAACACCCTTTGCCACAACAAGAAGGCACCCAAAGTCACTTAAAAATTATCAGGAGTACATGCACCATGGTGCAGTATCATGCATGACTTAAAAAGTTTCTCAGTTCACAATTCTGCACAGTTTCTTGTTTTGCTGTCTCTTAATAATGATCCTATGGTGACTGCTATTCCTGAAAATGAAAATATCAAAGTGAGAATCCAATTTGATGTAATTTCTAACAACCAATTTCAAAGAACATATTAGTAAGTACGTACATGATGCTATTACATATAATATACTGTGTCAGAAAATTTCCAAGGCAATTACTAACATGGATAAGAAGAAGAGCGAAGAGTTTGTGAATAAAGTATATACGAGTGAAATTGAGGGTGCTAGGAGAGGAAGGTCAGTTGTAAGATGGAAGGAATATGAGAGTTGATAATAGATGGGGAGTGATTGAACAAGCAAGAAGGGAATGTATGGATAGGGAGAGGTAGAGGCTCTATTGTCGTGGCCATCCCCTTGGGGGACGTTCCAGGAGGGAATGAGACACCAGAGATTATAGATAGAATAGAAGGTATGATATTTGTGACTGCCTTGGTAGGAAACTCATATTCTTATTTTTTATGATATGAAATTTGTAGGATGAGTCTTATTTTGTGCTTATTATTCCCAAAGGTTATCTTTCCAAATGTGGAAATTGAAAAAGATGACGGTGCAACACAGCAAATCCAGCCTGGTGATTACGTTTCTGTAATGATCACGGATTCATCATCTCAGGTTCTAAAGGGCATACCTTTAAGGCTGACTACACTTCAAGCAGATGGACATTAGTTAATTTAACATTTTATATATCAAAGGTTTGAATTTCCTACTGAATGAATAAATTTCTGCAAATTAATTGAGACTTTGTAATACAAGTTTTCAGTCAATGTAGACAGCGTACATTTTCAACAATCTTGTACATACACTGTTACTGAAATGTACTCTGAATTTTGTAAAATGGAATTTCTAAAATAAAATTGAAAAATATAATCTGGTTCTAATTTCTAGATAAAATAAAACTCTGGGAGGCAGTGGCCTAGTGGCTAGCGTGGGGGGCACACCAACTCAGAGTCCTGAGTTCAAGCCCCGGCACGAGCTGGCCACTTTTCTTTGGAAAAACTGGAAAAACTGCCAAGTGGCCAAAGATCACCCACATGCTGCCATAACACTATCCTTGATGGGACTGCAACATTATATGCCACAAGGAGCTTCCACAGGCATCATGAGCCTCTCAACAAGAAATGAGGCGTCACTTAAAAAATCTAACTTGCACTACTAACGGGCGGAGGCTGACTGTCTACGCCTCCATCAAGCCTACCGGCGCCGCAGGTTTAGGACACACACAAAAAAAAAAAATAAATAAACTGTACTAATTTCAGATTTTCACACAAAAATGTTGCCAACCTTATCAAAGGACAAAAAAAAAAAAGGATAATATATAGAGTGTATATGAATCTGTCTCGTGCTGGGAAAATTTTTGTATATTCTAACCATACATACAATCTCAGATTTCATGTTTGGCTGTGATGTTCAGCGAGGGTCGACAATATATATATATATCATATTACAATATTTTCATAGAAAAACCAGAAGGTTACTCTTATTACAAGTGCAATGAGCTTATGTTCTTGTATAGCATAAATGGAAGGGAAAACTGGTTAAAGGCTTCCACAAATGGCTATTACAACAGTGCCTTTGTCTCACTTATCGGATGTGAATATTGCATGAATAGAATGTCATTTTTAAGGGATGAATTATCATCAAAATAAAAACCTGTTAAAACAACATATCTTACCCTTTATTCAGGCTTTATCTTCTTTCTAGGTTCATCCTCTTGTTCCTCAGTTGCTCTCTGTTCGGAACACAACAAATACTTGATTACATATTTTCAATCAAGAAAATACACTGGAAATAAATTACTATATGTCCACAATTTACTTCTTTGCACCTGTTTTTCCTATACACTTGAAATATTACACATGAAAACTAACCTTATCCTTCTTTGAATCATCTGTGGAGTTTGGTACAACTGGCAGGCGTTTGAAATATTCCTCATCCTGCGGCAAAGGATTTCCTGCAAAAAAAAATATATATATATATATATATATATATATATATATATATATATTGCAACTTAACTTGTTAGGAGCTAAAAATCTATGAAAAGACACTCATCTTATTTATTGATATCCATAAATATTGTTATAAATATGTAGGATCAAAGATTACTGTACATGGGAGAATAGAGACAGGTAAAGGTGATGAATCTAGACTCAGTTTTCTGATTACTATAGTATCAAACACTAATTCACCCTTACCTGCCTAATGAAAATAAAGAAATAACCATTCTTTAACTATACTGGAAGATGCTCTTTTCCTATGTAAAAAAACAAAACAATACAAAGAGATGACCTCCCGTAAATCCACACAATACAATGGATTAGAGTCATTTGGTTTCACTATCTATAACTACCGAATAACAACTGATTCAAAGTATTCTTTAATGGGGGAGGTGTCTTGCCTTGGCTATTCCCTTTCAGAGGAATGTCAGCCTGATATATAGAGATATTTAATAATTAAAGATCTTGTTATAGTAGAAACAACTAACCTTCCATGATGCATTTCCACCTTCGTTCATCCCATCGCTCAAAGAGGATTACCAGTTCAAAATGTGGAGTGTGTGGAAACAGGTCTATAGGGATGGCTCTGTGAAAGCAAGAATTAGAATAACTGACAACGAAGTCTACACATATTTTAGTTGAGGCTACAATTTTGGCACCTTGAATGATTATGAAAGAATATGACTTATTTTACATTGATTTACAGTGTTTCCTTAATCTAAAAAATGGTACAAATATTGTAGTTAAGCCTTATTTGGTAAGGACTCATGAACACCTGAAGACTTTTTTTTATTTCAGAAAAGAGCTCACTAAAAAATATTGATTTCCTTAACTGATGACTAACTAAGAATGTTCACAGTTGCTTTAACCTTCACTGCCTTACCTCACTGGTATGAAGAATTCCCCTTTGTACTGTTTGCTCTGTGGTCTTGCTAGACTAATAAAGTTTCTGATGGCATTGCTTGGGTCACACGAAACAAAGACTAAACGCTTCATTGTTTCACATTTTCTAAGACCAAAGACAACGCTGTTATCTGTAAAGGTAAATAGTGAATCAGTTACCACTTCCAGTTGAATTAATTAAAACTTATATCAGTCTGGTGGTTTAATAGTTAGTAAAATCACTCAAAAATTCAGTGGATTAACTCCATGATAATAAGAATCCATTACTTACTGAGACCAGCCCGAGGAGGATCTACTACCCCAACAGTGTTAGCTTTGGTACAGTGTTGCATCAGGAAGGGCATGTTGTCTTCAGCCTTGCCAGTAAATACTGCAACATTTTCCAAACCATTTTCCTTTGCATTGTGTTTAGCATCGTCCGCTGCCTTCTCCACAATCTCCACTCCATATACTTTCTGACAGCGCTGAAAAATACAGTTAATGACAATAATCACACATACTATTACTTGTAGTTATGTTTTTGACAACGGCAATACTAAACCTATGTATATGAATGTTATAAAACTCACATCTGCCAAGGAAATGCCAATGGTTCCTGTACCACAACAGATGTCAAGCAATACTGAATTACTATCAAGCTCAGCCAGGGTTCCAATCTTCTCATAAAGTACTTCAGCAGCAGCAGTATTGACCTGTCAGAATAATCATCTGTTTACATGGGCAAATTTCATGCACAAATTATTGCAGCATAATGTAGGTGTTTCATATTTTTCTTTTTCTCACAAGCTTAACTATTAAGAAGTTCAAAATAAAAGAAGCAAAGTTGTAACCTGCAAAAATGCATCAGGAGAAACTCTGAACTTTTTGCCCAATATTGTCTCTGTGATATACTCTCGTCCCCATAAAAGCTCAAGTACATGTTCTGTCCCTTTCTCCCTGAAAAAAGAAAAGAATAACTGATTAGAAATTTTGTCAGTGCATAGTTTTTGTTGTATAAATGAAGATGTCTACAATATATGGTTCTCTATTCCCTGTGCATTGCATGAGGGCTCATAAATCAATATTGGATAGTTGCAAAAATTTAAATTGGGATGTAGAAATGTGAAAAAAAGCAAATTTAGTGAACAGTGATATAACTCGTACTTTACTAGAAATTCTATTCTTGAATCTGGATATCAAACTTTGGTGAGTGAAATCATTTAAGAATATACTATAGTAATCTTATAAAATCCTATTAGTTTATCCTTCCTTACTTTTGTCCATATGCTTTGAAGAAAATAGAAGTGATACCCAAAGGTGCTCCAGGACCAGTTGTAAAGTGTGTTACAATCTTCTTTTTCACATCACTGAGCTGCTCTTCATTCATATCTTGTGGATGCATCTGAAGATATAAAAAATGAATTATTACAACATTCATCACTTCATAGTCAAGATATCCTATTCATCTGTCTATCTAATTATCTCCTTTGCCTTCTCCTTGGAACCCTTAAGGACCTACCATAGGAATCACCAGAATATCATCATTCCGTGTTGTCCTGACATTCAGTTGCCTCCAGTAGCCTTCATGGGTGAGAGGGCTGAATGGGGCAAGTCCTGAACCCCTTATGAATTTTTCAAACTCCTGCAAATATAACATGCCATGAGAACAAGATCTAAACAAAGTAAGTAATACATACTGACACAATAATCATGAAACTATTGAACAACCTGAAAATTTAGAAAATGAAAGCATGATCGGCCCTCAATTGTCTATGTCTTGTCATCAAAAGGTGGCAAACAAGTAAGATCCTGTGACTTAGAACAAAGTGAATTCACAATTATGTAATGAACCTATATCTACTAATGACTCCTTATATGCACCCAATATATAAGTGAGGTGTCCTGACATGCATACATATAATTCTACATGATCCTATCTTTAAAATGAATTGATGGGAGGGAAAATAGTTAAGACGGAGAACTTTAGTCTTACTTCCACCACATTCTTCATCTGCTGTGGAAGGTGGCGTAGGTGGCTCACAGGTGCCACGTGCATTGAACCTTCCTTGTAACTGGCAATGCGGAACCCAACAGTTGGCAGGCCGTTTTCAGGGTTAATACCTGAGTAAGTAGTATTATGAAGGTAAAGTTAATTTAAAGGCAGTAATTACTTATTATGCAATCTGTAATTCTTAGAACACCTTAAATTATTTTCAAAGCAATATGTTTGTGAGCTTGGAAGTTTCTAAATGAAAGGTTAAAGTTATCATTTAATATATAATCATTCAAATCCTGCACATCCTGTTATGCAAAGAATATTTTTAATCTTATAAATGTTTCATATTTTTACAGTCAGTGGTAGACCGAGCAACTCACCTATTGTAAATTCACACTTGTTCCGGTAGCTGTCAACAACAGGGGAAGGAACAATGTCATCCACCTCGCACACCTGACCCTTTCGTCGCATCTTTTGAAAGCTGATAAACTTAGCCAGTTCCTGATTGATGTGGGCCAGGTCTGACCCATACTTCCGCAACACATGCAGTGCATCTTTCTGCTTCTTCTCAAGCTATGGAAGACATTGAATTTATGTATGAAGACTGAGGGATCAAGAATGTCAGATGAAACTGACATCTATACTGTATTCATGATATCATTATACAAAACAAAATAGCACACCTGTTCTTCATAGGTTAAGTGAGCATACGGAATAACACTCTTTGATACTCTCTCAGTAATTGAAACATTATTATCTGCGTCATTATCTTCCTTCTTTGTAACTTCTCTCTCTTCTCTAATCTTCACAAGAGGATCTTCAACTGGTTTGGCATTCTGGAAGATAGAAAACCATTAAAATTCACATAATAAAAAAGGAAGGATTTACTAAGGTCTGTTCAACTTAAGCTTGCACCTGGAGCCTAGCCAAATACTGTAGTAGGCTGTATTAGCTGATTGGCCGTTTAACATTAAAAGTGTTTGAGTAGCTTTCATGCAGTATTTTCTTTCCTTATGGTGTTGTACATCTGTAACTTTATAAAACCTGGTCAGTCATTGATATACAATAATAGACTAATCCAAAGAAGTGACAAACAATAAACTTCAACAAATAAACAAGGAATAAAATAATAAATAAGCCACGACGACAAAGTGCACAACACACGTACACACTTGCCATTGGCTGCTTAGCTACCGATGATGCCATATATTGCAGAAATTTATCCAACGTCCTAATGACCAACCACATAATAAAAAGGTTATGCCACCACCCAAGGCAGCTTAATATATGATTCATTAACAGGTACCTATTTCTGAACCAAAGTAAGATGGCATGAGTATTGTCTGTGGAAGAATACTCACTGATACTTTGAAGGTACTCTTTTTCCACTTGTAGCCTTCAAGAACAGCTAAAGCCTTTTCTCTATCTGGCTCATTTCGGAAGTTTATGTATGCCCAATTTTTTGCTCGTCCAGCAGGTTTCAGCTTGTGGGCATTCAGTTTTAGAGTTTCATTAAGGAGTTTTTTTAGTTGCTGCAAAAATAAATTAAGATTAAAATTTCAAATACACATAATCGTCATCATCTTCACCATTATCTTCATCATACGCTCTAAAGATCTTACTATTTTCATTCCTTGTAAAACTTTCAACGGTACACCATCCTTCCATGATATTCAAAGGTGATTAAATAATCCCCCCGAATTAGGCAACTATAGACCATATAGTTCTGCTAGGGTTAACGAGAGAGTGCTGCCCCTCTCACCAAGAAGCTACCATGAGCCAGGATAGAACTCCCAACCTTTAGGTCACGAGCTGAACACTGTACCACAGAGCAACCCGGCCCCATGTGGTATTCAAATTAATTTACCTCTTCCAACATATACATATATATTTTCATATTCAGTTTTACACCCTTGAACAAATCACACAGTTACAGTGATTTAATACATCTTAATACTTCACCTGCACTTGAATTACCGTATGTAGCATACTTTAAAATTGATTATGGACATACAAATGATCCTCAACATATAACAAATCATTTCAAAGACAGTCACTCTCTATCTCTTACCCCAACATGATAATACCGAGGCAGACCACGGAGCTCAATCTTGAAGTTCTCCGAAGTGAATTCCTCTCGTCTGGTGTAAGCATACACATCAGAACCATCCTTTGTAGTGGTTTCCTCTTGAGTATCATCAATCTTTTTCATATCATTTCCCTCAGCAGGAACTTCTACTGCCTTGGTCACTTCCTTGCCTTCTGTCACTTCATCTGGTCCACCGTTTTCTTCCTTCTCCCCTTGAGCTCCATTACTCTTGTTCTGTTGCTCTAACTCCACCTCCATTGTTTCTTTCATAGCAGCTCCTTCACTGCTGTATCATATTATATTAGTACATACACACTTGAGAATGAGTTAATAGTAGTTAAGTGTCATCTTGAAACATTAATAGTATGGAGTTGAATTGACAATTAATATGTGAAAATGAAATTCGGGAATTGAAACTAATATTAACACATACCCAACACGTACATTTATGTTTCTTCATGGGCTTTATTTGGTACAGTGATATGCACTAAGCATCTGTTCTTGAAAATGTTGTATATGCTAACCATCCCATGTAAAATAATATGATTTACAACACAAAACTATCCTTGAACACCATCACACCCTCATCCATTCTTGTCAAAGCTCACCTTTAATGTCACCTCCTTTTCCTCCACGAACACACGTCAATTATCAAAAAATGTGAGTATTCCTCGTCCTTTACATCGCCGTATTAATGACCATCCACCTGTGATTCCTTGTAGTCCTGACACGCTTTGCAATCACAGGTTCAGTCCTCGCGGGAAGCAACACATGGTACACGCGCCTTCAGGGTGTACTGCAACCACAGTCATCATCAGCCATGTTGTTGTTGTTAATTGAGTAGGAAGCGCGATCATCGGTGCAACTAAATGTCTCCCGCCAAGTTCTATTTTAATTTGATGTTATGTTTTATCAGGGTATGTATGGATTGTATTGACAAAGTAGTGTTGTTCTGTTGTCTGTGAAGTGCATTAGGATAAAATTGGAGTAGGTAAAGTATAGTAAATTGTGAAAAGTACCACATGCATATTTTCTGGGTGTACTGCAAATAATGTAATAATGATTCAATTATTTCAGCTTTTGATTGCACCTTTTATCTACCTTTCTCATCGCCAACTCATATGGTTTCTTCGTGTTGAAAGGAGTAATAAGGGTACATCTTAAAAAAACACCTGCCTTCCATAATGAAATGTAGGTGTTTCTATCTCACATGTAGCTATATTATTCTAGTTGCACGAGCAGGAACATTAAGGTTTAGTGATTGTTTCTTTCAATATTCAGTGATTGTTACGTTGAATCCAACTCTCCCAATTCCTCACCCTTTCTCATCACATGATTAAAGATGAATTTTTTGCGTGGTAAAAGAAAAATTCAGAACACGTCTCCCATGATCATGTGCCATTTCTTATTCATAATTTCTCGTAATTTTGTGTTGAATAAATGTTCTTTTATTCTGCAATTATATATATATATATATATATATATATATATATATATATTTATATATATATATATATATATATATATATATATATATATATATATATATATATATATATATATATATATATAATTACCACCTGTCGTAACACGTAATAAGTATTTATAAAAAATCTGTCGACCAGGTGCTTAGAGTAAATTCATCGTAATGTTTCGTAATTACAAACTCAATACACACACACACACACACACACACACACACACACACACACACACACACACACACACACACACACAAGAAAAAAAAAGTAAGACTGGATATTGATACGAACAGGACGCCGCAAGTGTAGCTGTGGTCCTGTATACTACAACTAGGTAATACACTCTTTAGTCATTCATATACGCACATACAACAATACGAACAAATAGGCCGAATCCTCCACCACCACGTCGGCGATGAAGGGTCGGCACGCCAGGCGCGAACGGATCGCAGCCCACCCCGACATCCCGATCTCAGGCGCAAAATTACCGTGTGTGTGTGTGTGTGTGTGTGTGTGTGTGTGTGTGTGTGTGTGTGTGTGTGTGTGTGCGTGTGCGTGTGCGTGTGCGTGTGTGTGTGTGTGTGTGTGTGTTCTCGTCGGCAGAGTAAGTGATCACCACGAGGG
Organism: Metacarcinus magister; assembly: GCA_029783475.1. Taxonomy (NCBI): domain Eukaryota; kingdom Metazoa; phylum Arthropoda; class Malacostraca; order Decapoda; family Cancridae; genus Metacarcinus; species Metacarcinus magister. The sequence continues at coordinate 12,133,536 of JAPQNM010000008.1, read as the reverse complement.
TTTAATAGTTTTCCGTGAATACATCTGAACTGATACTTTTTCTCAGCCTTCCATTTGTGGTTTTCATGGCACTCCTTGTCTGATCTACCTCTTGCATCTCATTTTATCTATCGTTTTCGCACATTCAGCTGCTACCTAAAGTACATCCCTTTCCCACTCCTGTTTATAACTAGAAGACACCTGGCTCACCTTATCCCACTCCTTCAATCATCTCTCATCGCCTATTACAAATACCAGATCCCAGGCGGGCGGAATTTTTTTGTCAGTGGTCAGACTACCATATTAGGTTCTCTGGATTCAGCTTGCGGTGCATCAATATTAATAATTCTATGACCGCTACGTCCACAAAAGAATAATTAAATCCTCATTAGAGAAGAATACAATTAGATGGCTTATACACTTCATTTTAGATCTGAATTTGATTATGCAGATTACATGGAAGCCTGCCAAAAATAGATAAAAATAGCAATTCTAATTATACTTATATATATATATATATATATATATATATATATATATATATATATATATATATTATAAGTTATGAGATGCATGCTGTAGGGGCCATGTTGAGGCTGGTGAGCAGGAGGCAGCTGTCTGTCGCAGATCAGTATAATTGGAGTCGTGTAGCCGTCGATCCGCCATGAATCCTGAATCACTATCAAGACGCTAGACAGGTGGCACAGATGTCCAAGGACAGATGCAAGTGACCAGAGCGAGTTACTGTGGCATATTTTCAACTTTACCAGCAGCAGGCTGGCAAGTGCTGCAAAACGGTACCCATAGATGATAACCTGGCAATACGAGTACAATACTATTGGATGTTCTTCAACCACCGCCTCGCTCCCCTACACCCCCCACCCCGATTCACCACATTCTTGCCAGCCATAATATCACTGGAATCCAATTTGTGAGGAGAGCAGAAGGGTTGGAATTGTCAGGTTGCTGTTGACGAATTGTGTAGAAGGCGGTGACCACCCAGGCTTGCCCCGCAATGTCTCACAGTGTGCCGGAAATGTGCCTTTTCATGGTGTGCATCGCCCCACGTGAGGCACCAGACGGGTGTGGTGACGGCAGCAGATCCAGGCTACGGGATAGATGACAAAGACCGCCTGGGAGGCTACGAGTGCCTCCTACAGCGTGGGTGGTCGCAGGGGTTTCACACTTCCACCTTGTTTTTGTTTTTCTTTTTTGCAAGGATTAAGTTCCATTTTATTTTAATCCAATCAAGCAACACACAAGACCACTTTTCTACCAAATACAACAC
>JAPQNM010000008.1:12124769-12127269 GCA_029783475.1 Metacarcinus magister | reverse complement strand
ACGATTTATTCATCTTTAATAGGGAGTCAGGAGGTAATTATAGCGGTAAGCGACAGGAGGATACTTTTCTCCCTCTGTTTCTTGGCGAGTCTCTTGGATGTCAAGCTGAGACTCGCATGTTAGTGTATGGTAATAGGTAATAGGTCCTCCTCCTCCTCCTCCTTTTCTTCTTCCTCCTCCTCCTCCTCCTCCTCCTCCTCCTCCTCCTCCTCCTCTCCTCCTCCTCCTCGTCGTCGTTGTCTTATGAAAAAACAATTAGTCAGTAGTCTGTTTATGTCTGTTTTCTGTCTATCTGTGTATGTGTCTGTATGCCTGTCTCTTTCTCTTTCTCTCTCTCTCTCACTCTCTCTCTCTCTCTCTCTCTCTCTCTCTCTCTCTCTCTCTCTCTCTCTCTCTCTCTCTCTCTCTCTCTCTCTCTCTCTCTCTCTCTCTCTCTCTCTCTCTCTCTCCCTCTCTCTCTCACACACACACACAAGAATAATAAGTCCTTGCATTTGCAGGAGCGGCATTAATTAAATACATCACCTGCTTTAGGTTGAAGGTCATCGATTGGTAAGACAAAAATCGTTGCATTATCAAACACGACTCTGCACTCAGTCCTTCCCTGCGCCTCGCCCCCCACACCCCCAACCCCTCCTTCCCCCACCACTACTCAGCACCACCGAGCCACCCCCAACCCTCCCCAACCATCTATCCACCCCCGTCTCCCCTCCACTTCTAGCACTACCACTTTTGCTGTCTCCCAACTGGCGCGCTGTATATGTATCCAGTATTTGATGCATTTAATTAGAGTATCGCAGGTGAGGACTAGTTAAACAAATACCTTAATAAATTGAAACATATACAACTAGCGAATTCGATACTCGTAAAACACACAGAAACACACACACACACACACACGCACACGCACACACACACACACACACACACACACACACACACACACACACACACACACACAAGCACTTGTCTAATACCTGGTTTTGACTGTGCAATCGTGACTTTCTGACGGATTAAAAAAGTCGATGGCGAGTGGATGAGTCAAGAGAATGTATATGTGGGTGAGTGCTGGAGTGTTCCATTGGGTGAGTCGGTGGGTGAGTTTTGTGGTTGTGTGTGTGTGTGTGTGTGTGTGTGTGTGTGTGTGTGTGTGTGTGTGTGTGTGTGCGTGAGCGTCATGTGCTGGGCGGTAAGATAATTATTTTACAGCCCCAGTGACAATGCATTGCGAAGGATGCGTGTGTGTGTGTGTGTGTGTGTGTGTGTGTGTGTGTGTGTGTGTGTGTGTGTGTGTGTGTGTGTGTGTGTGTGTGTGTGTGTGTGTGTGTGTGTGTGTGTGTGTGTGTGTGTGTGTATAGAGGGGGAAGGAGGATGAGGAAGGGAGGAGGACAGAGTGGTGGGAGGGAGGGCGGGCGTCCTCTCATTAGCAAGCCGCTGTAAAGTTTGTGGAAGCGGGTATGGGGGCGAGTAGGGGAGGAGGATATATATGTGAAACTCAGGGAGAGAGAGAGAAAGAGGATGCGTTTTTCCCCTAATAACTTACAGCCTCTCTCTTCTCCCTCTCTGTCTTCCTACAAGAATACATCTACCTCCATTTCCACGCTGTCTTTTATACTCTTCAGGTCGGTTTTATAGATTGCCAGCGGACTCCTTAACATAACGAAGCAGCTATACGCCACCAGCCTGTCATGTTTCCGGCACTATTAGCTACAAGCACGCATCTCCCTCTTTTGTTCCTCAGCTGCAGCCGCCAGCGGGAAACCTGTCTATGTACTGTAATTAAGACACTCATAAAACAATCTCCTCTGCTGAGAAAACTGGTGGAGGCGACGACGATAACAGGAGGAAAAACAGGGTGACCTCTCTCTCTCTCTCTCTCTCTCTCTCTCTCTCTCTCTCTCTCTCTCTCTCTCTCTCTCTCTCTCTCTCTCTCTCTCTCTCACATAAGTCGACTATTGTCTCTGTCTCGTCTGTGAACACACACACACACACACACACACACACACACACACACACACACACACACACACACACACACACACATAGACACACAAGGCTGCGGACACGACGCATAGGAATCCACTAGTCTGCTTTTTACTCAGTGTATTGTGTAAGAGGATATTAAGGTCTGTCTTGAGCTACACACACACACACACACACACACACACACACACACACACACACACACACACACACACACACACACACACACACACACACACCATTACGAAGAGTAGTCGTGACTTCCACATTTCCATTTAGATAAGTAAGAGAAAAAAAATATCGCAAAGCAAATTAAAATAAATGCAGAGCCCGAGTGACCCAAGGATGGAAATGACCTGAGCCGGAAACACCTGAGGTCACGACTGCAGGAAGATCACACGCATATGATAAACACACGCACGCACATCACACGCAAAGAGCAACTCATTCCCTTTCTTCTTTAGCGCTAAAAAAAAAAGACAAGTTATTAAACTCATCATTATTATTTTTTTAATCA
>JAPQNM010000008.1:12109769-12117269 GCA_029783475.1 Metacarcinus magister | reverse complement strand
TACCATTTTATTATTATCATTATAATCATTATTATTATTATTATTATTACTATCATTATTATTATCATCATTATCATTATCATTATTATCATTATTATTATTATTATTATTATTATTATTATTATTATTATTATTATTATTATCATTATTATTATTATTATTATTATTATTTTATTATTATTACAATTATTATTATTATAATTATTCTCATTATTATTATCAATATTATTATTATTATTCTCATTATGATTATAATTATAATAGTCATCAGTTGTTAATTTTGTTATCATTATTATCATTGCTTTTATTATGATTAATATTTACATCTTATTGTTATTATTATTATTATTATTATTATTAATATTATTATTATCATTGTTATCATCATCATTATCATTACTACTATTATTATCTCCTGTTATATAAGTATAGAACTCAGGGCTAACTGCAAGTCTTTACTACGTGCTTAAGCATCACACTGACCTAAAAACTGGGAGCCTCACGGGCAGGATCGCTCTTCCCTAGGGCAGTGCGGGGCCTCACACTCCTGCCGTGCGTGTTGTGGCAGAGATAGTATGGAAAGTGTAACTCTCCATCTCGGGCCGTCACCAGTCTGGCCGGTGGCCAGAATAACAGGCGGCGGCGGCGGCCCAGAGAGAGGGTAAAGGAAAGGGCAAGAATAGAATTTAAGTCTGTGGTCAGCCATTTCTTAAGGTGATCAGTCACTTTTACACTACAGACCGGATTAAAGAAAGTGTAAAGCTAAGTGGTTATTGATGTTTCCTTCCTCGGCGCACGCTAACTGAGGGCGACGTTGTTAACAGATCATATTGAAGACTGGATGGCCCGCTGCCTTAATTTTTTTTCCATCAATTTGCATCTCGTTACTCAACGTCAACTATTATTACTGACGTCAGTTACTAGATCAGGGAGGAACAGACGAGCGTATCTGATGTTGTGTATCGCAATACTTCAGTTTGTTATAACCCAAACTGTGAGCTGTTAATTATAGTGTTTTAATATTCATCTCACAATTTCAGTTTGATGATTTCTGCTGCATGATTTTATCAGCTTGTTGCAGACACTGATGTATTATCATTAATAATAAATAATAATAATAATAAATACAAGTTTGAAAATTCTTATTTATGTTAATAACACTAGAAAAGAATGATGATAAAATCTCTGATACTGTTTTGTGTAGATTATAATTATAATAATCGAATACGAAGAAGAAAGAAATAACCGGTACTCTGTTAGAAAATTGGAAAATACAAACTACAAATTAAACAATGCTATCACAGCTGTTCCCTTCAACAAGTCATATATATGAATATATATATATATATATATATATATATATATATATATATATATATATATATATATATATATATATGTATATATATATATATATATATATATATATATATATATAAACACACACACACACACACACACACACACACACACACACACACACACACACACACACACACACACACACACACACACACACACACGAGGTTGAGAAGATAGGAAAAAAAGAAAGAAATTTTCGATAATTAAGTGAATAAAAGTATAATTTTTATATCTTATACTATCAGTGCGCTTTATGTACTGGTTGAACACTTGTGTTAAATTACATCTTAATCAACAGGAGGCTAATGAAATGTTCTGGTGTAAGATTTCTCACTCATCTCAAAGTTTTTGAGCTTCCTGAATATACTAATGATGCTTCGCAGTTGGTGAATTATACATATTACTTCACATTACAAGTTGGAAATGGAATCTGCCAAAACGCTTTTAATCGGAAATATGTGGAGTTTATGTGTGTGTATGGAAACGTTTGTATCATTAGAAATAAAAAAACATAACTTATCTGTACAGTAAGGAAGTTTATAGTTTATGATAAAGATAACTTACATAAATCCAACTGAGCTTTTGAACTCATCAATATAAATCAGAAGCTAAACTCCACTGAAGGTAGAACATTACATATGAAAATGTACAAAGGGAGAAGACTAGTAAAAAAAGTGAAATCACGGATTAGCGAACGTGTAAATAAAAGGAGGGAAGTACGAAGGAGAGAAAGAAGTAACAATAACGAGGAACAGGAGCAAGGACTACAGGCTTCAAGGTGTTTCATTAGATGGTATTTGTACTGTTGTATAAGACGCAGGTGGAACATTAAACAGTATTCACAAGGCACAGCATCTTGTTACAACATTTACATTATACTATCATTAGAGTACTGCAATATCTAAATGTTAAGAGAGGAACATTTGTGGATATGTATGCACTTTCTAGCACTCAAAGATCTGGATAAGTTGAAAACAGTGTAAGTAGACTATGGATGAAAAACAAACAAAAAAACATGTAATACCAACACTGTGATCACCACCGTCATCTTCAACATCATAATTACCACCAACAAAACTGAAAGATCACCGTCATCACCACCACAGCCATCACCAGCAGCAGCACCAAGACCACTACTGTCACTACCACCACCAATAACAACAATACATTATTCTTATTACTATGATTATATTTACTATACTACTACTACTACTACTACTACTACTACTACTACTACTACTACTACTACTACTACTACTACTACTACTACTACTACTACTACTACTACTTCTACTACTACTACTACTACTACTACTACTACTACTACTACTACTACTACTACTACTACTACTTCAACTACTACTACTACCACTTCTTCTAAATTATCTTTATTATCACAATCACCGAAGTGTTTGTATTACTATATTATACTCTTATTTGCTTTACTTTTAGCATGTTTTCTGACCATTACTGATCGTTACTGGCTCATCAGGCACTTATCAACACTGTAATGACTCCTGCAGTTGGCTAATATACTCCACTCATTATTAAGAGGGAGTGAAGTAGCTTTACTCGTACTTTTGTCCTCAACATCAAGTAGGACAGTAAACCTTCAGCAACAAAAAGACTATATGATTTTTTGAAATTGTGATCCGCATAAAACTTTCTATATAATGCAACACTTTAGATATAGAAAAGTACACTTACCCCACAGCCCAAAAGGAATTGTTTGCAGCGAGATACACTCACCTCGTCCATGTTAACAGATAGGTTCCACGTGGCCGGCACTACGACACACACACACACACACACACACACACACACACACACACACACACACACACACACACACACACACATATACACACACACACACACACACACACACACACACATATACACACACACACACACACACACAAACACACCTATACAGCACGTTATCCACTCACTTACTGAAACCCACCAAACACTTCTCGCCCACCTCACCCAAACAGAGCAATAATTTAAAAAGCGAGAGAGAGGGATCCAGGAGGTAAATTATCCTATTACAACGTGCTGGTTTCCTGTTCGTGGTTAAGACTAGATAACGAATGCCAATGTGTCCGCTTCCCGTGTCTTTCGTTATCAGAATGTCGTCTAGGTGACCGTCCCTTGGCTTCCTGCTTCCTTCTAGTAATGAGCAGAGCGGCCTCCCAGCGGTGCCTGTCTAACATGCCCAAAGTAGTCAGCTCATCTTGTACCCACCTGAACCGGCTGAGCCTAAAAGCGGAACGACACAAAACCGGATTTCTGCTAAAATTGTGTGTGTGTGTGTGTGTGTGTGTGTGTGTGTGTGTGTGTGTGTGTGTGTGTGTGTGTGTGTGTGTGTGTGTGTGTGTGTGTGTGTGTGTGTGTGTGTGTGTGTGTGTGTGTGTGTGTGTGTGTGTGTGTGTGTGTGTGTAATCTCTCTTTCTTTAATTCCTATCACATTATCTTTGGTTTCCTGTCGTAGGTGGTTGCACACTGCGAACACAACACTTGTAAACCAGATAACCTACAATGCAAAGCGCCGGTAACTAACAACTAAGTGAAGATTAATCATTATAGCATTCAAATCAACCCCTCTTCATTATGGATTAAGTTAAAACAAAACCTCCTTATATGTATCACTTACACTAAACATCATATGTAGCATTATATTTGATACAATTGAGAGAAAAAAAGTAAAAGTCCAAGATGCATGTTGTTCACTGGTTAGGTGGGTGGGTGGGTCGGTGGGTGGATGTTTGGGTGGGTGGGATGGTTGGGTGAGACAGATGCTTCACAATAACGATGATGTTCCAGTTAGAGAGCCTCGCACACCCCCAGAGCGCCTCACACACCGCCTCGCTAAACTTATACTTACATAACATCTGCTAATATGCAACTTCATGCTTTTCTGTACGCTAGGAGGTTTGCGTCATGTGCAGCAAGGTGTTAAATATAGATATAATCGGGGGAGTGCTGGTATTAGACCCAATGACCTGAACAGGAAGGCAAACCAAGCTATCTACATCACAAAATAAATAAAGAAAGAGAGAGATATATATAAAAACAAAAATCTAACACTACTGCATTATGAACAATGCATGAACCTAAACCACATCATCCTTTTTTCTTCTTCTTTTGATTCCATGACTGAGTGAGACTTACTAATGAATATCAATTATATAGTTAGATCAATTTCACATCGTCCTTTACTAACCACACCACGAGGAGCCACATTTGTCTGCGGCCTAACGCTCATATAAGCCTTAAGAGTGTTGGTGTTTGGCGTTATCGATCTTCATTTAAAACACGTGTCATCAGGGTGGAATGGGCTAATATTTAGGGTGAAGGTGGGTGTTGTGCGTGTGTAGGTGAGCATGGAAGCCCCCTCACCACCTAGACCTGTCTGTGTGTGTGTGTGTGTGTGTGTGTGTGTGTGTGTGTGTGTGTGTGTGTGTGTGTGTGTGTGTGTGTGTGTGTGTGTGTGTGTGAATGTATAATTATCACACTTATCACACTACACTGATTTTTCTCTCTCTCTCTTACAGTCAACCAAACAAGGAGAGCAGGTTTGGGTCTGCAATTTTTGATGGCATGAACCGAAGACATTGTTATATTAATTAAATGTGAATTTTTGTGTATTAAATTTCACTAGTATTTGTAATTTTCTGCATTGTTCAGGCAGGTTTTCTTTTTTTCATAAATATATAAAGCGTTTTTCTTTTTTTTTCTTCTCTCTTTCTCTCTCTCTGTCTCTCTCTCTCTCTCTCTCTCTCTCTCTCTCTCTCTCTCTCTCTCTCTCTCTCTCTCTCTCTCTCTCTCTCTCTCTCTCTCTCTCTCTCGAGCAGTCAACACCAAACCTGTTCTTCCCGGAAGCCTCGAGGTGGGAGGCTGCAATTATGTCGTTCACCGACAGGGGAAAACTGCTTAATCCACACCCTGTCTATTTATATAAAAACATTTTTCTTATACTTTCTTTCCTCCATAAAGTTTGGGTAAAATGGTGTGCTTATAGGGTCAACAACAGGCCTCAAGCAAGCGTATAGAAACGAGGAAGAACAACTTGACAAATATACACTTACTTCAAAGACCATCATTACCGAGGGAGACTGGAGGAAAAATAACTTCAAAAGTCGACAATTTTAGGATTCTAATGCACCGAGCAGAACACGCTTACAACAGGTTTAAGGAAAGTTTACAATGACGCTAACGGCGACTCCTGCGGTGGCGGTGGTTGAGTTTCTGGGAAAAAAGTTGAACCATCATATTTAGGTAATTTCATTTAATTCTTCGCTCCTTTTGATACCAGTAAAAATATACATCCTTCTATTCTGGCAAGATAATATGCGTTGATAGGGTAATTAAGTGTGTGTGTGTGTGTGTGTGTGTGTGTGTGTGTGTGTGTGTGTGTGTGTGTGTGTGTGTGTGTGTGTGTGTGTGTGTGTGTGTGTGTGTGTGTGTTCGTGTGTTCGTGTGTTATACATAAGTTACACACAACAATACATCAACAAATAGATGCATGCATTTCCCAATATACATTTACATCTTTACACCCACATCGTGATCATAATTTTTTGCACTACACAATGAATAGGGAAGCGGAAGGCGATGCTCTGTCCTCATGGCGGGGGGAGACAACCAGATACTATAGCCATACGCCGTCGCCTTAGACCTGTTGCTGACACCCTGCTGCGATAATTGCTATGTGGAGAAGGAAATGTTTGACAAGCGAGCCTCGAAGCCTTCAATCCGGGAGCAATGGCTGACTCCCACTGCACTCTAACGCCTCCTTACCACATTAGATAGAAGGAGGCAAATACATCCTGTTTTCACACGGTTTTTGTGGTTGTGTGTGAGAACTTGCTTTTCTTCAGGTGTGATTTCATTCCTTTCTTATTCATACCAACTGTAGATGTGCATAAATGTGTATGTATGTATGATGGATGGGTAGAAAGACCGATAGATAGATAGATAGAAAGAGAGAGATAGAGGCAAAGACACAAACACACACACAACGAATATTACCTCATTCTAGGAGCTAGTACACACATACATACACACGCACACATACATGCATGCACTGGATGTACCTTTAATGACCCAACTTGAAAGTTAACTCTAATCTTTAACACGCACATGGGTTAAATGCATTGCTTGCTCATCATTGCAAGGACGTTCAAGAGTGAATTATATTATGCAACTCAATAAAAAAACACACACACACACACACACACACACACACACACACACACACACACACACACACACACACACACACACACACACATGCAAGCAGATCTGAAGGTTGCTCGGAGGCGGAGTACTGGTGGCAAAAGTCTATATCAGTAGCTGCGTGAGTCTTGGTTCCGGCGCAGGACAAAACTAATAATCTTGCGCCATCCACACTGTCTTGCAGGTAATGTTTATGAGCTCGGTGTGTTTTGTGTGTAAGTTTTTACTTCATGAGCAATAGAGACAGCGTGTGCGTTAGTTATATTCTTTATTAACTCTGAGGTGTGTGTGTGTGTGTGTGTGTGTGTGTGTGTGTGTGTGTGTGTGTGTGTGTGTGTGTGTGTGTGTGTGTGTGTGATTGTGTGTGTGTGTGTGTGTGTGTGTGTGTGTGTGTGTGTGTGTGTGTGTGTGTGTGTGTGTGTGTGTGTGTTTACTGTTTTCATGAGAAGTCTGGGAATCAATGTTTTCTCTCTGTAACTCGTATGAACAGGAATCCATGAGTTCTATCGTGGCTGGTTTCTTCCACAATCGGGGGCTGGGTGAGTGGCTCTGCGGTACAGTGCTCGGCTCGTGGCCTATAGTTTGCGTGTTCGATCCTGGCTCACGACAGGTTCTTGGTGAGAGGGGTAGCGCTCTCTCGTTAACCCTAGGAGAACTGTATGGTCTATAGCTGCCTAGCTCGGGGGATTATTTAATCTTTTTCTTTCACAAATGGTGATATCTATGATTTTTTTCTTCTTTATATACATAGTTTCCTAGTTTACCGTTATTCTTTCATTTGGACTTGTCGAGGGTCAAGGGAAACTAGGACTCACGTACACCTACCTAACATTACAGGTTAGATTTATGAACAAGATAAATCACTATGATGATACCACTGGCAACTACATAAGCAGG
>JAPQNM010000008.1:11954769-12099769 GCA_029783475.1 Metacarcinus magister | reverse complement strand
AGCCTGTCACGCTTGTATCCAACCCTTGATGCTGCATATGGATATTTACTTAAAGTATTTTTTTTCTCTAAGAACCCCAACACCTGATAAACCGATTCAATACTTTTTAAAACCATCTTCGTTATATTATAGAAGAAGTAGTAGTAGTAGTAGTAGTAGTAGTAGTAGTAGTAGTAGTAGTAGTAGTAGTAGTAGTAGTAGTAGTAGTAGTAGTAGTAGTAGTAGTAGTAGTAGTAGTAGTGGTAGTAGTAATGATGATGATAATAATAGCAATAATAATAATAATAATAATAATAATAATAACATTATCTCTCAACCAATCCTCTTCACAACCCAAAAGCTTAACTTCCTTCGCTGCTCTATGAATCACGTTCATAGACTTTTTAACCTGCTGTAGTCTTTCACCTTTCAGACCTATCCCAACATTTTCACCAGTGTCGCGTCACCATTGCACATCACTTATCTCTGCATCGTATTTACTTCGAGCACATCTTGCCAATATGTGTGACTAAATCGTGCAAATTATTACTATCTGCAAGAACAAAAAAATATAATATGCATAATAAAAGTTGATTTCTCTCCACTTTTCTCTTTTCCGCCATCTGTGAAAGTATCAAAGAGTAATGGTGACATCACACATTTTTACTGTCGATCAAACTTTATTTAAAAATGTTTTAACCCCATTCTACCTGCTAACACGCATGCACTCCTTTTCTTCATTTCACAACTCTCAACAGCTGCCCCAAACACTCAATAATCCTGTATTATAGGTTATTACGAATTTCTTTCAATATTTGAAACTCCATAATTTCAACATTATGTAAATTTTTAACTTTGCCTTGAAACTATTTGACTAAAACACTTATTGAGTACAACTTTCATCCCTCCTGAAGCCACTCAATTCATCCTCAGTCAGCCACTCACTCATTCACATAGATATCTGAATTACGGTTTTCCAGACATATTCTTTGGTGTAGAAAGTAATAAAATAAAAGATAATTATAAAAAATGCAATATATGTTTGTCTCTTTATAGTAAGCATAGTCCCTTTGTCTCCTTTAGTCTTAGTTATTGGCACGATGTATGCCTTTTGTCGGTCTCTCGGTACTTTACTTCACTCTGTTGTCAGCAAACACTAAATGGTCTAACCAGCTACTCCAACATAGTCATTTGTTGTAATCCCGTCCATCACCGAGGCTCTTCTTCAGGGCTCTCAACGCATCACTTTTATAAACTTCCTTTTATTCATTACCTTTCAGACTCTCGACTATACCTTTTAGCCAACCACTCTACTGCTGCCTGTCTTTTATTACCAATACTTCCCTCACCTCCTATTCACTGCTTCTTTGCCCTCTGACACCTGCAACCACTTCCAACACATGTTTTTTTTTATTTTATTCACTTCCGTATAGAATTGATTGCTATTTTTTCTCATTTCATTACTATAATTTCCTCAGTTTACCAATTGAACCTTTCCAGTTCCTTATTTTTCTTCTTTTACTCTTTACAGTCTCCCTTCCTTTCTCTGCTAGTAGTTTTTTCCACCGTAGTCACTGAAATACTATTATAATTACTGCATATTTCTTTTTTTATTTATCTTTATTATTATTACTATTATTATTGTTATTGTTATAATCATTACTATTATATTATCGTCATTATTATTATTATTATTATTATTATTATTATTATTATTATTATATTATTACTATTATTTTTATCATTTGTATAACTTTCTTTAATTGATGTATTCATTTTCTATAATTTAAATAATTCCTACAACACAAATAAGAAAATATGTGTTTGGCAGGAAATTGCATACTAGGTAACAATTACATTTTTCTTTTCTTTATTTGGTGTTCGAAAACTTGCGTCTTCCGCTTGAGATTTAAATATATATAATCATTCTCTTGAACATTTTATCTAAACATTGTACACATACTTTTGGTCCTCAAACATGAGTCACTTACAACATATTATTTCTGTTTACGCACCTTTCTTCAATCCAACAATTTATCACTGTCAAACCATATCAAATCATTAATTGTTATATAAAAAAAAGTCAGACCATGTTAGATTAATAATTGCTAAAACTTAATTTCCTTTGCATTTACTCTCATCTTGCAACATTTTTTTTCATTAGACTATGTTGTGCATCCATACAAAACATTTTGGCATCACTAGACCATATGTTTGGTTTGAGTAAAAATAGTAATAAAATTAGTATTAGTAGCAGCAGAATATGTAGTAGTAGTAGAAGTAATAGTAGAAGTAGTAGTGGTAGTAGTAGCAGTAGCAATAGTAGTAATGATAATGATGCAAATAATAATTACAATAAAAATAATAATTTTAATGATGATAATTACAATAATAATCATAATGATAACAGTAATAATGATAATAATGATAATAATAATAATAATAATAATGATAATACTCCTTGAGAGCAAAGAAATAGGAGCAGAAAAAAACAACTTTTAAGGAATTTCTACTATTCTTCAACACGTTTGTCCATTCTAAGGATTACAAAGCTTACCTAATAACAATCATAACCTGCATAGTGTTAACAAGTGATGAAAGTTTAAAGTTGCCTACAAATCCATTTCCTTAACAAGTATTTGAATATGAGACAAAGGACACAGACTTGCTTTCGACACTAGCATCTAATGTTTGTGTTAACAGTGGTATGGAAGGTGATATGTATGGAGCGACCATTTTCTCACGTCCTTCTGAGGTGGTACAATACAATACAGGGCGGGCTCACGGTACGCAGAATACGAGCCCATTTGGCAGCATAAGGGGTCATGGTGATGTAAACACGTGCGGTGGGACCCAGGTAGTTAACCGAGGGGAGTTGAAAGCCATAGAAAGATCACTCTGTTAAGCAAATAAGCTGTGATGAGATGCAAGACAACAGGGTTCCATAATTTTCCTGCATTCATTTTGCTGACATGCACTTTGACGCGTGATCAGCCAATAGTGTTCGGGTGCGTGCCGTGCCAACCCTCCAATGGCGTGGGAGAGGTATCGATTAACGCGGTCAGCGGGGCGTACGGCCGAAAGGGCAACAGCCACTCAACTTTCCACCGGTGTGACGTCACGGGTATAAACAAACACTCGCATTGGTTCATCTGGCACCAGGAATCCTCTTCTCACGGCTGAAGCGCTCCCATTGGTTGATGCTCAGGGAGAAGGCGCGGCCTTTTAGATTTATGAGACGGCGCTCAGCTGTGGTTGCTATGGTAACTTTTTTTTTGGTCGATCGTGGATGCTGCCATAGAAAGTGGGAAACCGTAGGCGTTAAGGTTGGGAAAGTAAAGTAAAATAATTCGAACAGTTTCCAAACGAGATATTTACTCAAAGACGTAAAACAAGTAGGAATATGAAGAGCACAACGTTTTATATAATATACAAATATGGGTTAACAAGTACCAAGGTCAATAATAACTTACATACAGGCAGGAACCCGTAGCGAGCACCATCAGTTTGTCTGTGACTCGTGACCGTGAACCAGGGATTGCAAGATTAACGTTCCAAGGTTACACAAGATAAAAACTGGTGTGTATATACTTAGACGCAGACAACCTTGATGGATAACATTGCGTAAAATATATACTATATCCGCGCTGGTTCCCTGAGTTGGTTTTTTTCCACTACAGGTGAGCGGAAATCATTATTTATCTGCTACTGTGGAATGTAAACGCTTATCTCCTGCTCTCCCGAAGTAGTTCTCTCTCATTGTTTTTTTTTCTCTCTCTCATTGTTTCTCTCTCTCTCTCATTGTTTCTCTCTCTCTCTCTCTCTCTCTCTCTCTCTCTCTCTCTCTCTCTCTCTCTCTCTCTCTCTCTCTCTCTCTCTCTCTCTCTCTTTATCTCTCATGTTGAACACCATTCTAGTCATGTACAGCACGCATGAGTCTCCCAATCAAATGAAGTATAATATTAATAGTATTTTTTTATTGCTTCACTTTACTTGCATCTAACAATTTTTTCCTCTGTTGCAGATAATGAGTTGAACATGATCGCCACAGGTAAGGCAACGGAGCGCAACAGTTTTTTTTTTACTAGATCAATTCCTAATATGATAAAGTTGGACGGTGCTTCCGCACTCTTCCGATATATGTTGAAATTATATATATTATTTGCTAAACCGGAAGGCTGCCTCGGAACACATGTAACAAACATTAGCACACTTTTTATCATGTCATTTTTTGCATTTTTTCCTGATAACATTCGATAATTATATGTTCTGAGGGTTTTAATATCCAAGTTATATATATACACACACACACACACACACACACACACACACACACACACACACACACACACACACACATACACACACACACACACAAAAAAATCCAATACACTTGGGATTGTGACTTCAAACTTACGTTCTCTATCACGACTATTTTATTGTTCAGATGCTTTGGGAATAGTTTCATATAACTTAGGGTAAAGGTAGTATTTATATTATCTGAAGTCATTACCACTAAGTCCACCACCAACGCCAACACCTCAGTCTCTGTCATCACCGTTATTACTACCACCTGCAGCTTCATCAACACATTAGTATTCAGAATGTATATTATATATCCAGCTAGCACTTCCTGTTTCTCGCTTTTCCTTTATAAATCTAATAATTTTCACTCCATTAGCCGGATAAAAAGAGCAATTTGATTGTCTCTCTCTCTCTCTCTCTCTCTCTCTCTCTCTCTCTCTCTCTCTCTCTCTCTCTCTCTCTCTCTCTCTCTCTCTCTCTCTCAACCTTTATAGACGCTACCAACACTTAGGAGTAAAATTTTCTGCTTTAAATTACTTTCCTTTCCAGTGAGGGTTGACTCCACACTTAATAAATCAACAATGTGGCATCATGTTATCATAATAATTAATTCCGTTATTGACCATCATTGTTCTATCTTTTTTGTGAAGGTGTCTCAATGTTGCTTTCCTTACAATCCTACTATTGATCTTTGACTCTCTTTACCTTACTTAAATAACAATAACAGCAAGACATGTATTCTTTTAACTCAAAGCGTGTGTTTAGCTTACCTAAACTTCTTGAAAACATTACCTTAATATCAGCCTTCCTTTATTTTTACATAATACATCAACACTGTGAATTGTCATCATATTCCTGTTGCCAGACCACTAACTGCATAGCTCCGTTGTGGCGTCAAGCCTCATCCTCAACCTTCTTCCCGCCATTACATAAAACCACAAACCTCTAAAATTTTCTTTCACAATAAATAATGATTTCCGGACCAAATATACTATTACATGAATCAACAAACTGGTTTAACTGTGAATTTGCAAATCTTTCTCTCTCACTCTCTCTCTCTCTCTCTCTCTCTCTCTCTCTCTCTCTCTCTCTCTCTCTCTCTCTCTCTCTCTCTCTCTCTCTCTCTCTCTCTCTCTCTCTCTCTCTCTCAACGACCTCCCCCGGACAATCTTGAAGGAGGTGTCCCCCCTTCAGGCTGCCTACATACATCGGCCTCTATTGTGGTGTCACGCCATTGTCAGTTTCATCAGGACTCCAGCTTGGCCAGGAATGTGCGAGCCAAGACCTCAGTGAATACTAAGTGTGTGTGTGTGTGTGTGTGTGTGTGTGTGTGTGTGTGTGTGTGTGTGTGTGTGTGTGTGTGTGTGTGTGTGTATGTGTGTGTGTGTGTTCGAACGTGCAACGACATAATGCATACTGTGGGTTGCTGCAGTGTTGACGTCACTCCAACGCGCACACACAGGCACACACACACACACACGCACACATACACAAACACACACACAGACACACACATACACACATACACACACACACACACAGACATACACACACACACATACACACAATTATACACACTCACCAATACAACAAAAATACTTTCTCTCTCTCTCTCTCTCTCTCTCTCTCTCTCTCTCTCTCTCTCTCTCTCTCTCTCTCTCTCAATCTCTCAACGGGAATGCAACATGACAGGCCTGCAATCATCTAGAAAAACCATAATCTACTTTTTTTTAAGAATGATTGACAGTCACAACGAAACGATAGACTGATTACTTTGAAATACTTATTCTGTAACTACACTGAAGAAATAATGAGAGAAAGAATAACAAACATTATCGAAAGTATTCCCTAAATATGGACTAAGTTAATGGCACGGTTTCATATAACAAGAAATCTTCCTTATCAGTTTTCTTATAATAATATGAATTTATCGTTTGTGTTCATGTTGTAACTCTAATACACTCTGTCAAGGTTTGCAAGATACAATTGATAAAACTCAAATCACAAATATGATCTCAAACACAGAGATCCTCACAGTTATAAGAGTTTGCATAAATGGCTCGAGCTAATTAAGGAAAAGAGTGAAGTGGTGATTGAAGTTTCCTGACAAGGCTTCAGATACTGGTGTTGCGACTCAAGGCTCCGTCCTTCGTATAATAGGGTTTACGATTTATATGAAAACAGAGGCGATCATCTTCGCAGACAACTTTATCAAAGAAAAAACTGCTAGATTTTACTAAGTTTTGAAATCTAACAACCTTCAACCAAGACCCAGCATGAATGTTATTCTCGTCTTCTGGGAATTTGAGGGTTATTGAGTGATTTTTTTTCCCCAGACAAAACCACTGTATCGACCAGTTCCTCTCCTTGAGTATCATTATCTTAAGTTATCTTCATTCGATCCCAATTTCCGGACAAATTTAAACAGAGATTCGTTCCGCTGAACCCAATTTTGTAGAAAGATTTTCCTGTACAATATACGGAAATAATGTAATCAACATCCACCTGCTGACGCCCATTGCCAATAACAGTTCAGTTCAAATGTTGACAATGGTGAGACAGCGAGAACTATAGAATGTGAGGCCTAGATAGTCTGTGTTCCCATGATATTATAGTAATGTAATCTAGTATAAGTATATCAGTTAGTTCTACGTTTTCCACTTACTACTTCACTGTCTGCCTGTTTGCCTGTTTGCCTGCCTGTCTGTTTATTTATAATATAGTATGTGGATATATTTTCATTGTAAAACGAGAGAAAAAAACTCATAGGTCGTAAATAAGACGAACACTTTCTTTTCTAGACATTGTTATCTTCAAGTGATGTAATATCAAGTCTCTCCTTTGATCACGCAATGCTTCTATCCATGATACATGCTTTATTACCTTTACATGTGGATCCACCGAAATTTTCTCAGGTTTTGACACACCACTAATTGTGATACTTTATCTTCGTAACATGTGAACTCTGTTGGAACGTTGATATAAAAAAAGAAAAAAAAAAAAAAAAACTAGCTAGACATGTGGGTGGTGAAGATGTGAAGATGTTGCCTTTATCAAACATACAAATACATATTTTTTTATTTATTCTTTCTTTATGTTCTTTTTTTTTTTATCTAGTTTTATATTCGTATTCTTCTTTTAACTGGTGAATTGTGCAGCATGCGTGGTGGTATGTATGATGACAAACAAGAATAAAACACTTTAATCCAGTTGAGCTGAAAGGAGTTTTAACACCACAGATAAGAATAATAAAATGAAATGCCCGATATATAATATGCTTAATTTTTAGTTTGCAGCAAAATATATTCTTACACTTTCACCTTCACTCACACATTTTGCCGAATTCAATAGCTTTTTTCAACATCATAAGAAAGGATTACAGAAGTATCAACGAACAAAAAAAATGTTTATAACAAAATATATTCTTAAGCAGTCACTTGTGTGTGTGTGTGTGTGTGTGTGTGTGTGTGTGTGTGTGTGTGTGTGTGTGTGTGTGTGTGTGTGTGTGTGTGTGTGTGTGTGTGTGTGTGTGTGTGTGTGTGTGTGTGTGTGTGTGTGTGTGTGTGTGTGTGTGTGTTTGCGTGTGTGTGTGTCATGGAATACGGCAGCCACGTCCATCTCAACAAAAGTACAATTACTTATAACGTAAATACAAAATAGGTTAAAATTACTAAGATGCAGGATGAAGAGTACTTCCTGAATATAATGATAAAAAACATATACCATAAGAATATAAGGAATTACGGTAATCATGAAGAAAAGATTGGGAGGTGAAAATATTACATTATAACATTGTATCTTTTTGTTGATCATTATCTTTTTACTATATCCCATCGTAGTTTTTTGCTGACGTCAATTGTTTCCTAAGGACAGGAACTATGTGTTTTGAATTCGAAATAATGAGTGAGAGAACAAGAAGTGTAGTTTACATTTTCTTTCTTGTCTGTTTAAAGTTTTATGTGTTAGAATTGTGCTACTACTACTACTTCTACTACTACTACTACTACTACTACTACTACTACTACTACTACTACTACTACTACTACTACTACTACTATACCAAACTAACACCATCACTACCACTACCAGCACTACAACACCACCACCACCACCACCACCACAGTTCCACCCAACAACTACAACCTGATCATACCACTAACACCACTACCACTATAACACCAAAACACCACCACCACTTCCACCACAGACTTTACCTATATACTCAAGCAACTCTAGTATACAATTTTAGCCATACACAATATCAACACAAAAACAGAAAAGAGGCAGTTATAGATCAACTGACGAAATATATTATACAAAAGAGAAGAAGACCAGCATTTCCCTCACACACACTCATCCCTCTTTCAGTAAATATAACTTTCTGGACTGCAATAATCTGCAATGCCCTTCTGAGTGACCATGAGAAGCACTGCCCCTGCCCCCCGCACCCCTCCCCTCCCTGTCAACTATCTGAGTGGCATGATGGACGGCCGGCCACTCAGGAATGCTGCCCACCTGCCGCCTATCGCTGCCGACCGCCTCCTGCATCCCGCCCGCCGAGCAATGTTGCCGGGCTGTTTAGCGTGGGCTGGTCGGCGTTCCGCTCCTCCCAGTAATGCAGTCTTAAGCAATTTATACTTGAAGAAACTGATGCAATATTTACTTGCAGCAGAAATGAAAATCTTGTCATGGAGGAGATATCTAAAATAAATGTATTGGGTGATTGGAAGAAAAGGGAAGAAGTAGAGGCGTGATAAGGTGGTTTGGATGGTGGTAGGGAAGAAGTTGGGGCGTAGCAGGGAGGCCGATGGAAATGGGAGAGGAAGAAAGAGAGAGAGATAAAGAGAGAGAAGAGTTTCATCTACCAAGGATTAAAGATTTATGCCAAAGGTGTGTAAAAGTTTTATGCGTGACTTTAATTGCTGTGCTAACACCTCCAATGATACCTGGCAAGGGTTGTTATCGCGGAGTGCTAAGGGACAGAGTGACCGGGAGAGCGGCGGAGAAAGCGAGGCAGAAAAAGAAGAAAGACTATGGAAAGAGACAGAGCAAAGAAGAAAAATAATATATACTATGGAATATCAATGAAAGAAAGTAACATAAAGGAGTAAGAAAAATTATAGTCATTCTCAATCAACCAGGAAAATGACACAAAAAAAACTTTAAGAATATGTAAAAAACAGGACCGCTAAATCTGACTTCCTGAACATCTAGAGAACAATAAAATAATTCAGTAAGTCAAGGTCCTGAGGTTAGATGTTTAGATTTCCGCTCTTGAGTCAGTCCAAGTTTGAGTTAAAATAAAGCACAAATATTGAGTACGAGAGACTAGTCCAATTATTCAGTGTGATAGTTGAAGGTAGGAAAGTAGAGCAAAATAGAGATGAAATTGAGTATAGTTAGTTCTTAAGTTGGAACAAAAAGACACCAGGACTAGATTAATCCGTAATTCCTTCCCTTCTTCGTTCATTCCCTGAATCTCTCTCTTCGATCCTCCGCCCTCACCAGATATTTATGACCACAAGTGCCATGAGTTGGTAGGATTCCTGTTAACTTGTTATGAGGCGCTAGAAGTTCTTCGGCGTTTTAGTTTTATACATTCATGTTCTCTTGCTGTCCTTCTTCCTACGTGTAACATCGTTGTCAATGTTCGAATGGAAGACGGAAAAAAACAACCAAAAATATTGAGGAATTCATGTCCTGATGAATTTTAACATAGCGGAAGGAATTATTCAAACGACCGCAAACTTCATACAAAGACCATCTGTCAATGTCTTCTGGTTTCTTTAAATTATTATTATTTGTATACATCGATTTCAGTTTCATTAATATTTGTGGATATTATTTCTTCTCACCTGGCTTATATTTCCTTCCATTCATACCTCTTGTTAACGACTGACTTTATATTAATGATCAGAACAAACACACACACACACACACACACACACACACACACACACACACACACACACACACACACACACACACACACACACACACACACACTTAATGAGTCTGTCTTTTGTATGCATTTATGTCCCCGTCAAACTTCTCCAGCATTAGCGCCGCATTTGTCCAGATGTCTGCAATGCTCTCCTGGATGCAGCTGATGTATACCTCTCAGATTACTCTTCATACCTGATTGAACAACAACGAGAGAATAATAATAAGACCACATACCTAATTCACCATCCAAGTCCTCTGCACGTTGCCTCACCACGAAGCAATTGGAAGGGAAAGAATCGAAGCCAAAATGAAAAGAAAAGAACACTCACCGGGGTGCCAAGATAGGGTCTGTAGAGGAACCAATCACGTCTTGCCACCTCATCGAAGTTATAGCTTCTCTACCAATCATTGGACGCCTCTAGACCTGAAGAGAAGAAAGAACTCGTCTGTATGCTAATGGTTAGTGCCAAGCCAAACCAAACCAAGCCACCAAGTGTACACCTGAACCACTGCCGCTCTTACGAAAGGAACACAACGGCAATAGAGAGTCAGGCAGTATCACAAAAAGGAGAAGAAATGGTTGAAGTTGATAAAGATAAAGTATTATACGATATGCCTTATTTCCAGATGCTGTATAAAACAATAAAGGCCTAAAAAAAATTAGTCCTTATAGGAAAATAAAATCAACTTGAAGGTAAAATATAAATGATGCAGTTCATGTAGTTATTACTTGTGTCACTATCACTATCAGTAAAGAGGAAGAGATTGTACGAGATAAACTATTACAACTCTACGGATATAACACATAACACTTATAAAAAAAATTGAAATATGTAAAGCACATGAACATATGTCCCTCTCTCTCTATCTCTCTATCTAACTATTTGTCTATATGTCTATACATCTCTCTCTGTAGTATAAAATCAATCGAGAAAGATACAGTTTCGTGAGGAAATATACCATTATTCTCACGTGTTGACGCAGACCTCTACAAACTTACCCTTAAGAATTGTGCAAGTATGTGATGTTGACAGATAATAAAACACAAGCATTATAACGTAACTGGACGTAATAAGATGACTACTTCTGATCACTCTTACATTAATTTTCTTCCCTTAGATAAACAACATAAACCAGCACGAGAATCAACACCATTAATTCGTCCTGAAACACTTCCTTATTGACATTAGTTAATAGAGTATATAAAACATTTGAAATAATCAGTATGTGTGTATGTGAGAGAGAGAGAGAGAGAGAGAGAGAGAGAGAGAGAGAGAGAGAGAGAGAGAGAGAGAGAGAGAGAGAGAGAGAGAGAGAGAGAGAGAGAGAGAGAGAGAGAGAGATACAATCCTAATTACTTTTATTTTCCTTGTACATTATGAACCACAGGCAATAAAGCGATTTCCTGTCGGACCCATGAATCACCTGCCTTCTTCCACACGTGTTGGGGGGGGGAGGGGGAGGGTATGGGGGTGGTGTTGGGGTGCTGGCAATGACCGGGGTGGTGGTAATGGTGGGGGTGGGGTGTTAGTTATATTGATGGGGTGCTAGGGTGAGGGGTGAGGTGGTAGGGTGTAAGGAAGTGGTGTGTGTATGTGTGTGTGTGTATGTGTGTGTGTGTGTGTGTGTGTGTGTGTGTGTGTGTGTGTGTGTGTGTGTGTGTGTGTGTGTGTTATTGGGAGTGGTAATGATGAGGGTAGTAGTAGTGGTAGTGGTGGTGGTGGTGGTGGTGGTGGTGGTGGTGGTGGTGGTGGTGGTGGTGTTTGTGGTGTTGATGAGGAGGTGGAAGTAACACAACAGCTTCATGACAGGAAGACAAACGCGTTTCTGCACAAAATACCGGTTGTAATGTAATGTATATGTAAAGGATAATACCAGTATCAGGCATTATACAACACAAATAGTGATTGATGTTTTGAATGATAACATGATTTTACATTTCAGAGGATGATTGATGGATTATATCAACACAATAAACATGTCAACGTGCAGGTAATGAATTTATCTGAAGTGATCCTGTCTGTCTCTGTTTGTACGTTTTATCACAGTATATTTGTTTTGTTTACATTATATTGCTGTGTTTGTTTGTTTATTTGCTTTATCTCTTTGTTTGTCTCTTTTTCCTTTTGTCTATGTTTGTATTTATATAATTCATATGTCTGTCTGTCTCTCTTTCTCTCTCTCTTTCTCTTTGTTGATAAATTGTTTTAAACATCTTTTCCCTCCCGCCCGCCTCGCCAGACACAGTTGAAGCGTTACAGCGTCAACGAGGACTTAGGGACATGTCACCCTTTGCAAGAGTTTCCGCTCCTTGCTGTAAAATTGAGACGTTATGTTGCCGGTAACGAGCGGTGGACTGTTTAGGAGGACTGGTCGGTCTTGAAGTGCTGTTGGTTCTATTGTTGTTGTTATTATTGTTGTTATTTCTAATGCCGGCGTTTTTTCTTGTTGTTGTTGTTTTAAAATCGTCGTTATCGCTTAGATTCGGCGATTTGTATTGTTTTTATTTCATTCATATAATGAAAACAAAGGATATTTGTTTATTCCGAACAGTAACTGATGATTACACACACACACACACACACACACACACACACACACACACACACACACACACACACACATATATGTGTATATATATATATATATATATATATATATATATATATATATATATATATATATATTATCAGCTCTAAGGCCTTTAGGCAAACACAGTTTGAGTATTCTTTTTCGTTTAATATTACTAATAATCGTATGTAGTTTTGAAAAAAATCTTATTCAAGTCAGTTAATAAGGAACACGGTGCACTATATAGGGTGCTCGGCGATGGAGGCGGCGGGCGGTGACGGAGAGGCAGCTCACACCCACTTGGATACACTGAGGCAGCGGGAGCTGTTTTTGATAGACATGATGGGAGACTCAATAATGTATTGTTTTCAGTCATTTTCATAAAAAAAAAAATATGATATGAATTTCCTCAATCTTTGGAGGTCGTCCGCGACGCTTAGCCGCCGCCTCTGCTCACTCCCGCCGCCGCCACATTTTCGATATAATGAAACAGCAATAAGAAGGAAGAAGGTGGCTGATATAAAACTGATTTCTGGCAGTGGTGTGTCGTGCAGCGAGGGGGTCGTGTGCGCCACTTGTACTTAGAATACCCGTAAAGGAAGGAATATGGGCCATTGTCAGCCGTCTCCGTCCAGGCGCGCCGAAGAGAATGAATTGTCTTTACGACTCCGGCTTCCAGCGGCTCTCGTGGGGGTATTTTGTCCAGATGGGAAAGATGATGTACAGATGGCGACGTCTTTACTGCCTCCTCTTCCTCTGGAATAATTACTTATGCTTTTTCTTCCTCCATCGTGTACTTCCCGGGTCTCGTCTTCCTTGTGCAGCCCTCCCAGTATTACCTCGCCATGGGCCTTGGTGTTGAACAAGCGGTGTTCTATCGCCATCTTCCCCATCACTCCTCACCTCCACCGCTGTTGTGCCTGGCAACCACTGACTCCCAGAACCACTCAAATGACTTCCACTTGATTCCCTCATTGCAGACTCACCCCTTGACTCTTTCCTTGATAAATCAGACGAAGGAAATTGCTCTCCCTCCATCGCTAGCCGTAAAGATGTGCGACGCAGAGTGATTGCTTCTCGCGCTGCCGTGCCGTCCGCTGCGGATGCTCGTTTGTTTGTGCTTTTATGACGGCGTTTCCGTGTTCAGATGGCTAGACTTAATGGCGACCGTCAACACACTTCCTTTGTCGATAGTTGTCCATTTGGGTCCTGAGGATATAAACAGGTCTTATTCCGCCACCGGATGAATACACAAAGGGCAGGACAAAGCGGTAGGAAAGCATAAGCTTCTTGGACTGAAGGCTGCACTGAGGGACAGCCGGTGCTCCAACGTCATCGGGGCGGTAATAGAGGCGAGGATAATATAAGTACTGGATTTATTGCAAGGATCCCGTCGCTTGGGGCTGAACAGTCCTTATTAACTTCTTGTATTATTTATGACCAATAAAAGTAATCCGATTTAAACTGTACATCGTTTATGATACTGGAAAAGCGGATGTTTCTTGTAATATTTTATTAACGAAAGTCTATAAGAAAGAAGTCACTGTCAGTTACAAATTAGATTTTCTCTCATACGGTAAAAATGTTCATTGATTGATCATCAGACCTTACTCTTAAAACTGTGTGGAATGAGACAGCCTCGTCAAAATATTCCTCGCTCCTCCATATGTATTAGTTTTCATTTCTAGCTTCAGTCGCTCATCCTCTACATGTTCCTCCCCGCACAGCTGCTGCCATCCGCAGGGCCTCACACCCACCGCCCTTTTACTTTAATTTTGTATGGAAAAGGAAGAGAAGTGACAGCAAACTGGGTACTGTGGAACCATTACCTCCCTAGTAACGACACAGCAAACGGCCTCTTTGTCTCTATTTTACTTTCCTTTTCCTTTATTTTCCAAGACTTCCATCATTCTCTTCGTTTCAACACCTGGTGTTAACTCCCTCTCCCCAACATCCCCCCAAAAAATAGGAAATTGGTAGATACGATGCAGTGTAGTTTGAAAGGCATGACACAGAGGTTGAAGAAGTCAAGAGGCGGCTCCAGGACCAGCCCAGGAGTCAAGGAGACTGAAATTTTGGCGCGCAGGCACAAGACAGCAATAAGAGGGGGTCAAGAGGTCTTAATAGTCTTTCCTTTGGCTATCAAACGCGTTGTATTAATTTATGTTTGTCTAGATAGGCGTTTTCTTGGAGCCCAGCGAGATAGGAAAAATATGACTTTCTAAACCAGTGCTTTATATTATGTTATTAAACAGTACCAGCAAGTCCTTGATATTTGCCAAATTTGAAGAAAGACTTATCTTATATCTCACTTGGAGGAAGCAAAAGCATCAAATTTATATATTCATTAGCTTCTATATTTGCGGAGTCGCTTTCAGCAGCAAGTGAACCTTCTTGGAAGAACACACCAAGATCAAGAACATTCTTCGCCAGCTGTATTTGCTTATTTTTGACCCGTATTTGGCGGACCACACAAGCTGAAGGAAAATCAGCCTCTCTTCCACACCTTATGACAATTCTCCTAATTTCTACATTAAAATAAAAGTAGACATTTACACCGTCGAGGCATTCTTAGAGGGACACTTCAGCCTGACCGAGACTTGCCGCAAAAAAGTTATACCGTCGCTTCACAAAAAAGGCTGCGGGGGGCCTTCTTAATGAATAGTGGTCGCGTCCTGCTTATCAGGAGATGGTTGTGATATGCAAATGTGAGACACTAAATGTCAATTGGTGAGATTTCAGGACACTTGGCAGGGGCAGCTTTCCCGGCGTGATAACTCTCGGCCGCATCCATTCCGGGAGGCGACCGTCCGTCCCTCCAAAAACGACGAAGGGTAAAAAAATAATAAATCCTTTAGGCCATGAAAAATATACCGACATTAACATACGCTGATAAATCAACGATAAATTCATTCACGGCTCAGAAGGACTCACGATACGAAGGGGGTCCAAACGTCATCCCCCTTCCTTAATAAAGCGATTTTTTCTTCAATTTGCATTATATTCTTCTGCCGCTCGCTAGTGCTTAATGCCACGTCGGTTAGCCAATAAGGAGGCGGCTAAGGGAAGGAGAGGGAGGAGCTTCGCATAAACCGGCGTATAGGAAGGCTAGCTGCGCCAGGCCGGGGCGGGTGAAGCTGTGGCCGCAGCTGAGCAAACATCGCGGGGGAACAGCTAACGAAGATTACCGTTGATATAAATGATGGAATAAAGTTACGCCATTTTATCTCTCCCTACACAGTGCCGCCTTAAACTGCTTTCCTTGCTGCCATTATGTTCAACTGCCGTAAAATTCTTGGTAATTTGCATTACTAAAACCTTCAAGAATTTTCTCCCTTCTCCCCTCACCCTTTTGCTTTTCCAAAGATGAAAAAGAAAAAGAAAACTAAACACACCATGGAAACACACTCGCCTCTTACACTCACTATCCACAAAACTGCAGCGTCGGCGTGCGAGATAGGGAGGCAACGGGGCCATATCGACCTTATCTGTGACTGCCAGAATTTGTGGCAGCGTCGGACATTTTGTTGTGAGCGCTGAGTTGAAGGTCGGAGTCGCCTGTTGTCTGCGGCGCACCCCATCCCACTGCTCCCTAGCGATCCCCTTCCAGTGCATCCCTTCAGCAAAACGGAAAAAATTTAGAAAGGTAAGTAATGAAGAAGTGTTCCCAAAGTAAACTAAAAATACCGTTTAACATTAAAAGCGTAAAGGAAATAAAGTATTACTTTTAATATTTTCCGAACATGCGATCATCCACATGTGAAGTCAAGCAAGACATGATATACATTCATTAATTACATCAAAAGTCGTACCAAGTTACACACTGCCTCCAGCTGTGTGCCAACGGGACATCTGCAAGTATTATTATTCATGAAGTTACAAAACACCATAAAAGCAACGCAAGACTATACGAAGTTGCATAAATAAGTGTTACTGACCCTATCCACCCACGAAGTTTTGTTCCATTAAAAAATCCTTCATCGTAGCTCATTCATAGGCATTATAACAGTATTAATAGCGCCACCAAGATTTTTATGGTTAAATTTTCTCTCTATATATATTATTTTACTACAAAACCCAAACTTTTCTTTGAGTTCCCTTTTTCCTATATCATCTTCCTCCCTCCCTCCCTCCCTCCCTTTCCAAGACTAATGGTTCCTGCGCCCCATCTGGATTTTAACGATTAATTAAGTTTATAATGCCCCGCTTGGCACAGTGCCATTAAGATACAGGGAAGGGAGGCGGCCGTTGATGCCATCCCTAATGACCTAAGTTACGAGGCCTGCAACCCCGCCTAGAATGAACGACTGGTGAGATGAGTAAGATTTATGGATAAGTTATATTAGGTTGGTCTGGCAGGTTGAAGGGTGCTTTATCTCTCTCTCTCTCTCTCTCTCTCTCTCTCTCTCTCTCTCTCTCTCTCTCTCTCTCTCTCTCTCTCTCTCTCTCTCTCTCTCTCAAACTTATATAAGATAAAACAAAAGAAGGGAGAGAGAAAGAGACAGAGAGAGAAAAGCGAGGGATCAGATAACGTTGAAGGCACATTATCAAGAACTTAAAGTAAATAGCAAAGAAGAAGATAAAACACATAATAATACAAGGCAGAAGAGGAGTCCTATAACGTTCCTCCGACGATCATAAAAATATCATCTCGGGTATTTTCGATATTGAGCTGCGCCATCTTGTCAAATTCTTATTCCTCTTTACGATCGTGTTTGGCATTAGCAGTCAAAGAGGCGTCTTCTGCTCCTGCTTTCGTCCTATCTCCTCCACCTCTCTCTCTTTCTCTCTCTCTCTCTCTATTTGTTTATTTGTATGTTTGCTTACTTATATATTTGCTTGAGTCAATTAATCAATCAATCAGTCAATTTATCTCTTTGTTTTCCTGTTATTTTTTTTTCTTTCACTCTATCTTTTCTTCTTTCTTTGTCTTTTTTTCCTCCTTCTCTTGTTATCTATCTTTCTCTTAAACCAAAAATGAGGTCTGGCAAGCGTCATTACACACACTATAAAACAGAGTATGAGTTATCATAGTAATGTAGGAAACAAGTGTACAATATAACAGGAAACTGGCGGGTTCAACATAACTTTTGGTGTGCAAGGCGTCAGTTAGGGCTTAGGTGACCCTTGACCCTTAAACAGCAGCTGCAGCACAATACAAGCACAAGAATCGGAATAATGAAGGCTACCATGGGATTATTTAGAAAGAAAACTGATTAATATTATCCATTTACTGCGAAAAAAACCCCCCACAGGATAGAGATTTTATTTTTCAACACGACAGTATCTTCTGGAAATGAGATATAATTATAAATCATTTCAAGTTTTTTTTGTTTCTCCTTTTCAAAGCCCTCAGACCTTCCATGGTTTCCAATTTTCTATCCTTTGCTTTGGAAGTTCTGAGTTTTAATAAAAAAAGACAGACACACAGGAAGCCAGACAGACGAACAGGAAACCACTATAATGTAATTCAGTAATATGGAATAATGAGGGAAGACTAAAACTATTTCTATTTTTGTTTCCCTTTTAACATTTTTATCAAATCAAAATAGCTAATGCACTGTCTATCTATCTGTCTGTCTTCCTGTATGTCTGTTTGTCCGTTTGTCTATTTCTCACTTACACACACACACACACACACACACACACACACACACACACACACACACACACACACACACACCCACGTAGCAGGAAAATTCAATTTAATATTATGAAATAATGAGAACGTTTAAGATTAATTAATTATATTTTCCTTGAACATCTTACCAAATTTGAATAGCTTATACACAGGCACATGCACACACACACACTCTCTCTCTCTCTCTCTCTCTCTCTCTCTCTCTCTCTCTCTCTCTCTCTCTCTCTCTCTCTCTTTCTCTTTCTCTTTCTCTCTCTCTCTCTCTCTTTCTCTCTCTCTCTCTCTCTCTCTCTCTCTCTCTCTCTCTCTCTCTCTCTCTCTCTCTCTCTCTCTCTCTCTTTATCTATCTATTTCTCTATCTATCTATCTATCAACTCATCTATCTATCTCTCTTTTCTTTTCTCTCTCTCATTCCTATTTCCTTTATTTCAAAACGTGCTTTTTTTGGACGCTAGGACTGTGCTGTTCAAATGATCGTTTGTATTTCTGATATTAATCTATTAGTGACCTTGGAGTATTGGATGAAAGAGATACTTTAAATCTAAATGTCACTGAGCCAAAGCAGAGCTGATATCATACTAATCAAATTCAATAATATGCATACATCTTTGAGACAGAGAATATCTTTAATGCAAAACTTATAAAATATATGGTTCTTCTTCCTTAATTTTTATGTAGCTGGTATTTAGCTCCTCATACTAAAACATTTTCTCATCGTGATGTTTTCGTTTTATATTTTTTGCTGGACGCGACGGAGAGAAAAATGACTCCAGCGAGAAAGTCTTGCGATCAAAGTTTCATGAGTGACGTTGCATTTTATAGGTTTATGGTGTCTCCAGGGCTTCTATTTCCATACGGTACTGTCTGTCTGTCCTGTCTGCTGGCTTTTTCTCCTCTCTCTGTCTTTTTCATCTTCTTTTCTCTCTCTCTTTCTCTCTTTCTCAATGCTGAATACAAAAGAACGCCACATAAGCGTCGCCTTCTTCGTCGTCGTCTTTGAGTTGGTGCCACACGCCTTTTCAGAGGACGCCGCTCCCTCTTTCCGTTACCCTGATCCCCGTCACATCCACAGGGAGAAACTTTACGCCTCGCCCCGCCACACCGTAACACTTTACACCCCGATCGAGTCCATCCGAGCCTCGCTTTGCTGCACGTTGTATTCCAGGCAGATAGGCAACGTTGAGGAGGGAAGACAGGGAGACGTGAAAGAAGTGTTGAGAAAATATAGTGGAATTTTCTCTATCTATTTTCTGAATATCGTTTAGCTGGCCTCTTCACGCACACAAAAGCCTCGTGATGTATATAAGGAAACATATAACTGTATGAATGATGCTTTTTGATCTGACAAGACAGTAGTACAAAGCTGATTTGATATGTTTACACTATTTCTTAAGCCTAGAGTATTGACATCACCGCAAAAAATGGAGCTGAGAATGGAAGAAGTATGTAATCATTTCCCATAATGTACAAATATTTTCTTACTTATGAAAAGGAATACTAGACTTTTTAGGTGCATATCTTCCGGTACTTATTAGTTTCTTGGTTCACTACACATCCAAATTGCTTTTTGTTTTGTACTTTTAACCATTTACTCAATCCCAGCAAGATCCAAGTCCTCATTGTATTGTTCATGTTGGAATGTCACTTGCACCTTCAACACTCCTTGGATTAATTCTTTACCAACACGCAGCATCACCTTGTAACAATAATTCACTCCATTTAACGTATCTAAGTCTACACGACGCAACACCTTCACTCCTTCACTCCTGTACCAGACTGTCCATCCCGGTTCACTTCCTCACTAAGGTGTTACAGCTTCTAAAATTATAGTTTTTCTTGGCCCGAAGGTCAACATTTTCCTTTGCAACAACCAATAAAGTGACGCGTGTGAAAATGGTAAGGGTAAAAAAAAGTCTTGCTTAAAAAGGATTTGTCTTGCCAATAAAGCAACTTGTCTCCTGCGCTGACACTAGTTCTAATAAGCAGAGTTGACCTTGGAAGGTGATGGAGTTCAAATTATTATTCATACTGTAATTTCACAGAATCTATTACATCTTCTGTAACACACACACACACACACACACACACACACACACACGCACACACACACACACACACACACACACACACACACACACACACACACACAAACACACATTAATGTTTTTTTCTCTTTTGGAAGTGAG
The DNA here is from genome assembly GCA_029783475.1 of Metacarcinus magister. NCBI lineage: Eukaryota > Metazoa > Arthropoda > Malacostraca > Decapoda > Cancridae > Metacarcinus > Metacarcinus magister. The sequence continues at coordinate 12,079,141 of JAPQNM010000008.1, read as the reverse complement.
GGTAAACATCAAGCGAGATGAGGTGAGATGAGAGTGTGTGTGTGTGTGTGTGTGTGTGTGTGTGTGTGTGTGTGTGTGTGTGTGTGTGTGTGTGTGTCGCAGTAATTTTGCGGCCGACGTGCCATAAAGAAAAGGTTTCTTGCAACATCCTTCTCCTGTCGTAATATTATTTGCGTTACCCTCTTAAAAGTCCTTTCTTTTACCATTATTCTTGTCTCTGCTTCGTACATGTGGCAAGTAATAGGGAAATCTCTCTTTCTCTCTCTCTCTCTCTCTCTCTCTCTCTCTCTCTCTCTCTCTCTCTCTCTCTCTCTCTCTGTGCCCTTGCCTTCAAACCAAACACATCCAACCACCCACCAAACAACACACACACACACACACACACACACACACACACACACACACACACACACACACACACACAGGCAAACACACGAGTGATTAAATTAGACCGACACACACCAAGACGCGTGAGGTTGCCCGGTCACCCAGACTGGAAATTAACGCCAGTGTTTGGTGTCATTACTGCTTTAGTGTTCCCTGGACGAGGGGACACGGTGTCTGCTGGGCACACACACACACACACACACACACACACACACACACACACACACACACACACACACACGCACGCACGCACACACACACACACACACACACACACACACACACACACACACACACACACACACACACACACACGTCAAGAAATATTTTGATCCGGATCTGTATCTTTAATATTCTTATGATAAAGGGAATCAATATGGACGAAATTAGTGTTGTTTTGTGAATGTCTGTCGTATTTTGATCATGAATCAAACTTATATTTCTATTGCCGTCTTGTTTTAGTTGTTTGACTAATATATCGTAGATCAACCTAAAAACGGTTACAAGAGGAGATAAGTATTACAGGGAGTTGGCGGCAACAGTGAGGCGTGGCACAGTGCCTAATGCCAGGGGTCAAAGGGGGGACAGGAGTAAGCAGCCAGGAACATGAAGGTGCGGGACAGGGTTGGGAGAAAGATGTGAGTGATAGTGAGATAAGATAAAAGGTGTGTGAGAGCAGAGAGGGGATGAAGAAGGCCGAGTTGGGGTGAGGCAGACTGTGGGGGCTTTCTGGAGGAGGAGGCTTGTGAAGTGTGGGGCTGAGAGCGTCTCTAGCCCGCCCCATAAAAGTCTGGATCGTGGTGGAACAAATCTTGTTTTCCAGGCAGGGAGTCCGCCGGCCCTCCCAGGTAACAAGATTAGTTCCAGAGGGGAAGTGAACCCTGGCAGGCAGGGAGAGTAGAGTTATGGCGGCGGCTGGTGCCTCGCCCTCCAAGGCATTGCTCTGTGGTAGTAGTATGCAGCCTTTTCCTTTACTTTAAAATTGAATTATATTTTGAAGAAGACTCATAATAATATTGCGAATGATAAATTATATTTCATTTATATTCGTCAGAAACGGTCATCAGCCTTTTCTTCCTCTAAGGATGGAAAACCAGAGGTCTCCTGGCCCGTTAGCGCCATCTTAACAAGGCGAAGCTGGCACAGTGCCACTCCCTCGTAACTCCCGCCGACCAAGGTTTACGAGCGGCACCAGGAGAGCTCTGATATTGGCATCCAGTAGAGAGGTACCAACTCCCTCAATTTCTGTCGAGATTGTGACTCCCTTGGTATTAATTTCAGTCCTTCTTACGGCACGAGGCGCTGGGCTGAGTGGGATGCATCGTAGCGTTTGGTAAGGGAAGCAAACATTCATAACCATCAGTAACTTTAAAGTTTTCATCCTAACATTTATATACTGCAGAACAGAGCAGGGGAAGAATTTGGGGAACTTGTTACGATTAAAATGTCCCATGATACTTAAATGAGAGTTTTGGATTTTGTCGTTTTAAGTAAGAGTGAAGCAGGACTTTATTAAACCAACGCCTTACCTTCTCTCTCTCTCTCTCTCTCTCTCTCTCTCTCTCTCTCTCTCTCTCTCTCTCTCTCTCTCTCTCTCTCTCTCGAGAGAGAGAGAGAGAGAGAGAGAGAGAGAGAGAGAGAGAAAGAGAGAAAGAGCTTTCTCACAAAGATCCTCAGAGCGTTTAATGTCAAAAGTTTCTCCCAAAGGCTCTTGAGATGAGACCATAACTCGGTATTTGATGGCGGGGAAGAGAAAGCCTAATGGAGGTTCCCCAACATAACCTGTACCCGTGCAGATCTTGATTTTAGCATGAAACAGATTATTTCTATTACCAAAGAGAAATTTTATATAAGGACACCATCGCACTTTTATTTTTTCAGAGTAAAGCCGTGACCTCGATAGTGTTAAATAGCTGAACGGTAAAAAGGGGATTAACATGCTTCGGGATAGGATAAGCTTTCATGACTATAACTTTCATTCCCAGGCAATTTATTTATTTCGTTCTATAGTCGCTAACTTCGTATCAGATTCTCTTTATAATGCCTGGGGACACCTTTTATGTTTTCTTTTATGACTAAGAATATTTAACGCCTTCTCATACCCCATTTTCTTTCTCCAGCACCATCTCTACACACATTCCTATCTTCTACCTTAACCTTCTACTCCCTTCTTCAAAATCTTCCAACCTAAATCTTCCCTTACACTCCACCAAAATAAATAAATAAATAAATAAATAAATCCTCCCAAAACGGTGGTATCAAGGTGTCTGCTTGGTACTGTGTCTTGGTCTACAGAACCCCAGAAAAATGTAAGAAACATCTCTAAATTCAAGTCATAATGGAAGTGGAATCACGAAACAGAAGAGTTATTTTAATTTTCCTTCAAGTTTTCCTCCAACTGTGATGAGTTCAGAGTTGTAATTTACAGAGTTGTAATTTACAGAATTGTAATTTACAGCTGCCATTGCTTCCCTGGCAATGAAAACAACACTGCCAGACTCATATTACTTTTTGTTTACATCTCATTTTCGGTTGTAAATCTACCTTGGTGATAGACTGAAGGGTTCGAAGAGAGAGAGAGAAAAAGATAAAAAGCCTCGTCATTATATACAAAAAAAATGATTGATCGAGAAGGGCAGCGCATAAGAGTAAGGAAGAACACCAGGTTGCTCCCAGTAAAGTCGTGAGGCTGGAGGCTGCTATCGACCCGTCAACCCTGCCTCCCTCCCTCTCTCTCCTCCCAAGACTTAGACACCCTCTTCCACGACACCCTCCTTCTGGACTCCTCTACCTCGCTCCCATACTAGCTATCCCTCGCCAAGCCTCCAAACACGTGTAATGATATAATGATTGTGGTCTTTCTTGTTATGTGAGAAAAAATAGATGTGTGTGAGGTGTTTTTTATATCATATTTACTGCTACATATCCGTATTATTTGTTATTGTTATAAAAATGCAAAAAAATCATCCATATGTTCGCAGAAAAACAATTAATTTACAGTTCGATTGAGAAAATACCTTAGGAATTTTTTGTAGTGGCGCGCGCACCCACTCACCCATAACCATACCCACCCACCCACCCACCCACCCACCCACATACCCACACACACACACACACACACATACCCCCTCCACCCCTACACACACACACAACACACATATACAGGAACAAAAAGTAATATATGTATGACGGAATGGTCGAGAAATCCAATCATAACACAACATTTTCATCACAATTATCATAGTTTACTTTTCGACACAACTTCAACCTTCAAAGAATCACAACAAGAAATGTCTGATGGCACTTTCTGACTAAAAACGGGATAAAAAAGGAAGATAAAAGAGAAAGTAAGGATGAGAGGCTGGCAGGGAAAAAACAGCTGGCGGTGGGTAAGAGGTGTGCCGATTACCGCTCCGCACTTAACTAGAGAGGAAATGGAAGCTTCGATCATGTCTAAACTGATACATCTAAGTGTGTAAATTCTTGAAACTAGCGAGAAAATAGCTACATAGTTTCATAACACTGTCAGCTACGTCCATAGTGACCCATTTTGTTATCATTACACACGAGTGATGAGTCAAGCTGTAGACAAGGGCGAGGCGGCGGCGGGAGGCTGTGAGATGGCTGGTTGAAAATGTCCTGCTCGTCCCTCCGTCCCTCAGCCCGATACTAAACTGGCCGCTGGTAAATTTTTTTCTTCTTCTTCTATTTTCAGTCATTTTTGCCGACGTTTTCTTACGTGTCTGAGTGTAATGAAATTTAATGAAGTTGACTGTTAAATCTATCAATAGGAATGATCTAGAAAAGTCTGTTTAATTTGTTTATTTTACGTTAATTAAAGCGACGCAGATAGGGATTCTTGCATAATAGAAAACAAAGATGACCGCTAATTAACTTAAATGTTTTCTACCTATTAATTTTAACACCTTCATTTGTTTTTATTATGTTGCAATTGTGATATTTCCTAAAAAATCTATTAGGATAAAATCTTGCCATTTACAATATTAATGAGTCTATCTTTATCTCGCACACGACTGCAAACAAGAAAACAGGCTTATTAATAATGCTGTGCAATTTCAAGCAGAGAGCTGGACGGGTAGTAAAATTAATGATCAATTATATGACAAATTACAAGATTGGAAACTGATATTGTTATTATTAATAGAAATAATATCAACATTTTAGTGCTGTTGAAATAACCGGCAAAATATCAAGCCATGGATTTCAACTTTGCAAATATATGTATAAGTAAATATATGCGTTCATGATGGTATTATAAAATGGATCTGAAAAAGTACAGGTTGGAACAATTTTCTAACCCCATAATTAAATATAATGTCAAATATTTCAACACTACAAAACAAAACAGAAAAAAACAATAATCTGCAAGCAACAAACACACACACACACACACACACACACACACACACACACACACACACACACACACACACACACACACACACACACACACACTTATTTTTCTTCCTCTATAGAAGCAAATTTTATCAGTTTCTCCACAGACAGACTTCACCCTTCAGCAGAGTACATCATGATATGTAATGGACTTAAGGAGTACATCACAGCACATGAAAGGAGAGGGAAAGAAAGAGAAATAGAAATAGAAAGAGAGAGAGAGAGAGAGAGAGAGAGAGAGAGAGAGAGAGAGAGAGAGAGAGAGAGAGAGAGAGAGAGAGAGAGAGAGAGAGAGAGAGAGAGAGAGAGAGAGAGAGAGAGAGAGAGAGAGAACACCGTTGCTAAGAAGAACGGAGGGATGAGAAAATGAGTAAGATGGAGAGGGATGGAGGGTGAGAGGGATTTTGGGAGGGTGAAGGGGGGACTTGGGGGGTAATGGGGATAAGGGGCGGGACTTAGTATTGAATGGAAGAAAGAGGAAAGGGAGGGAGAGGAAGTCCTGTACTCTGATTGGTTAACTAGGAAGGAAGCGTGGGGGGTTTCGGGAGGGTTAAGGGGGGGTTTTGGGGGGTAAGTGGGTGGGTGAGATGGGGGGTGAAAGAGGAATGAGAGAGAACGTGAGATTCACAATATGGTAGACAAATATAAATGAAGTTAAGGTGAAAACTAAATAAAATATAAAAGAGAAAGAGAAAGAGAGAGATACAACTAGACTCAAATACAGACAAAGTAAACAAGTACCAAAAAATTACACTCAAATCTATGACCCACAAATAATTTATCTCTAACATAACTCTTTACAATGTTCTTCTCTCAGTACAAACTCAGAAACTTGCTCGCCCATAATGCATTGGCTCGACGGGAATTCATAGCTAAGCAGTGACATTAATTACTCAAATGTGGCAGACTGCTAGATGGAAGTCAGCCTTTAGATGAGTGGGTGTACATGCAAGGGCGTGAACTAAACCATGTCACCACTCCACCCTTGCAACTTGTACCCTAAAGAGTCTTCAACCTTCTTAGAAATACGAAGTTCTTAATACCTTAGAATCCACTGCAAATGGTGAGTAAAGAAACAAGGAAATTGATGTGAGGGAAGTGGATGAATGTGGAGCAACAGGAGGTGCTGGTGGTGGTGGAGTGAAGAATTTGGTCCGTGCATGTGTGAGTGAGAGTCGGTGATGCTGATCGTCGTGTTGGGTAAAAGTTAATCGCGTACTCACACAGGAGAAGCAGGACGAGCTGGATGAAACGTGACTTATCAAGCTTCGAGGACGGTAATTTGATACGGAGACATGCATGATGGGAACCTAACCTAACCTAACCTAACTTGAACTTGGACATATTTAAATGGTTTTCCACAAGTGCATCACCCAAAGAAAAGAAAGCAAGGGAATTGAAAAAAAATAGCAATCCCAGTTTTATATAACCCTAAACGCTTGTCAGAATTTTTCACTAAACTAATAAATCGAATATTATAATGTACAAATGAACGTTAACATCATCACTTCAACGTTAAGGTAATACAAAACAACTTATTCCGACGTGTTACCGAATCTCTCTCCTTGGAATTAATACTCAAAAGACACACTATGAACAATACATAATATAAAACACCAACAACAAACATGAAACCGATCCACACCTTCAATAATTAAATTCTCAACTAATACCACCATCACCACCGCCTTGCCTGCCGCCGCCCGCACTCTCCCGGCGGACGGACGATGCAGACCCGAGATGGAGCAAAGAAACCTGAACCTGAGGAGGCTTTGGAGGCACGTTAATGATGATGACGAGAGAAAGAGAGAGAGAAAGAGAGAAAGAAAAAAAGAGAGAGTATAAGAGACAGAAGAGGCAGTAATTATCAGCCAATACCATGAACTCGTTACTCACACACAGACTATAATTTCCAGCAGACACAAGATAATTTGAGGAAGGCCAGATGGAGGGGCTGTGTCGCTGGTAATACTCAGTCAGGCGGAGACGCTGCTCATCCCACATTTTCTAACAATTATGCACTTAAGCTTAATGGGAAACACGGTGGGCTGGAGTACTTTCATATATAATTTCTTTGTTGTTGAAAAAAAGAAGAAAGCCACAGTTGCCCACAAAATTTCCTGAGATGTAATAACTGTATGTGTGTATGTGTGTGTGTGTGTGTGTGTGTGTGGTGTGTGTGTGTGTGTGTGTGTGTGTGTGTGTGTGTGTAAGAATTATGCATACTTTTATATGATTTGAAATTCTTTCGAAATACCTTCACTGATGCATTAATATTATTAGTAGGAATCTGAATCTTATTTATACATTCATTTGAAAGGAAGAAAGACCGGCACCTGAGTTTTATCATCATTACTATTCATTAATGTACTGTGGAATTATTTGGTTTATATGTAGCAAATTATGTGAGTTCGAGTATTACTTAGGTTTGTTATGACACTCTATGGATTGTATTTACGTTTATTGATACCAAATATTATCAAACATTACTAAGAACAATACATGTGGTGTATAGTGAATGATGCAGAATAATGGAACTGCTATTTTGTGACCTGCCAGACTGCCTCAGGGATTTATATAACTTTCTCACAACTAAGCCTGAACCTGGTAAGCAGTTTAAGATGGAAAAAATAAGTCCTACAAGACTTTCTATTTGACAGTATTTTTTATATATTTTTTTTACTAAGCTCCGTAGTTCTCGACGTTGGCGCCGCCCGCCCTAGTGAGTCGCACCTCCCTCGTCGATATTAAATCTACCTTTCTTTGGCCACGGCTCTCTTTTGATTGATATACATATATACATGTATAGATGTATGCAATCTGAATACAGGGATACATACTCCATAGGAACACTGAAGGGCTTACATACAAATAAACGTTCACGATCACCCGCCGCTGTATTGGCGGCGGTCATGGCAAAAAATGGCGCGGAGTCTGAGGCTGTGTTGTCGATTGGGCCTGTGACTATCGCTTTACTTTCTGTATTTCTACTTCTTTTGAATGTGTGTAACCACCAATGACTGTGAAGACTACCTTGCAGTATTTGTAATTACTGTGCTCATGGGAAGTGTTTCTCAGTCTACGCTTCATTAATACACAACGAACAACCTCCTTACTCGAGCCTTCAAATTGTGTTTAACGTCAATTACACATACGCGGGAAAAATGTGTACTCATTCTAACCACAATGAAGTAATTAACACCAGTACACACTCGTATGTTTGGAACTGTCATGATGGAAGGTCATCTACCACCAGTACATATCCTACCTCACCTAAGCCTCCCACCCATCAGCGTCACTACCACCTCCTCAGCTCCCTGTAATAGTTTCACGCAGTTCTACCACCTTTACTATTTACTTTTTCGTTCTTAACCCCTACCACCTTCACCGTTACCATGACCAGGACTCCAGCTTCTAGTTTCGTCGCCCACAAAGATCTGTTGTCAAAGTACGCTGTTTTTTTAGTACTGATAGCCGGCAGACATGTCAGGGTTGGACTGCTATCTTGCATCTCGACGGAATAAGTCTAAATGTCAGTTTGATATCACACTGCCACAGAGAGAAGCTTCAGGAGGGAAGTGCGATACAATTTGGTGATAGAGGAGACGTGAGGTAGCGGGACAGGAGGGTGGAGTGCCTCGTGGACTAAGTTTGGCATAGCAGGTGTGCTGGTTGTGAGGTCTAAATGCGTGGGATGAACATGTAGGATGGATTGTATCAAGAAAAAAGAAAAAACTAGAAAGGTTGAATAAACAGAAAATGTAAAAGTATTAGAATTACTGGCCTTCTGTATGGAACACTTTTCATACTAATCTCATAGTAATCTCTTTAAATAACAAACACAAAAATGAAGGGAATATCTTCATAAGTATAACTAGAAAAAACACAATCTTTAAAATCTAATTCATTACAAAAACGAAGGGTGCATTCTATAGGAGTATAGCTGTCATGAACATAGAAGAAATACATAAATGTAGAGGCAAACAAGAATATATTGAACACATATAAACAAGTACATATGGAAGTATATATTCATACACTCTGATGCCTGAGCGTTAGGTATACACTTACCATTAAAAATACACCTAAACAGTACCCTCTGTTAACTTTTCTTCATCAAAATGTAAACTAGTGATGCAGCTGCGTTGCTTGAATACTATTTGTAAATGAGATGGTAATATACAGTTGTTGGGTCTGTCTCGTACCTGGAAGAGATCGTTTCAAAGTGATGAACAGTTAGTAAAGACCAATTGTAAGAGCCTCACGACCATGTGGATGCCTTGGAAACATGGTAATTGATGTATGTGAAGATGTAGAGCTTTGTAAATGTTATGGAAACCTTGCTTTGTTACTTGTTCAGTGCTCTATTGTAGATTTATTGTTACATGAACTGAAGTCACCCCCCCTCCCCCCCAAACACAGACACATAGACTCACATACATAAACACACACGCACACACACTAAGACACATACACACACGCATTCGTATGTTAGGTTAGCAATTCTGAAATAAATTTCAAACCAGCGCCACAACAACCACCACCGCCACCGCCGCCGCAACCAATACCAACAAAATGGCGGCTGGCCAGGCATTACGTTTGGCATTCCTCGCCGGTTCCTTGATTCTCACGCCGTCACTTACTCCTCCGGCTTAGTTTGTCCTTTCTCCTGCCACCCACCTCCCGCCCTGGACCTTGAGAACTGACCAGAAGACAGGCCGGTGGGTGTGCAAGGACAGGTTTTATTGCAGGACCCGCGGCAACAGCAGGCAATTGACGAAGCAACAAAAACAAGGGACGCCGGCCGAGACCACAGCGACTTTCAACGGCGGAGCAAAAACTTCGCCCGTGAAGCCAATTCGCTCCAGTGAGAAACCCAACGTTCCCGGACCCATATTGCACCCCAAGCCACCGCCATGCCCTCCTGGCGGCACAAACAAACAGGTGCTGGGAGGCTGTAGCGGCGTCTGGGTGTGGCAAAGTGACCGAGTGAGCGGACAAAAAAAATTAGTGGTCATTGAAATTTCTCCCAAACCAGCGAGAACTTGAGTTAACTGAGGTAATCAGTGTTGTTGTGTACTGTTGTTGTTGCTGCTGCTGCTGCTGCTGCTGTACCGAGGGTGTGCTGGGTGGGTGGGGTTGGGTTCTATTCGGTGTGGGTGACAGTGTGCTGCTGGTCAAACTTTAATCACCTCCAGCCATCACGTCCACGCCAGACGGAGCTACAATAAGGTAGAGTGACTATGATTGTGTATGTCTTGATGTGAGTTATTTGTTTACTGCAAGAGCCAACAATTTCTTTTTCCACTCCCCGATATATCTAGTTAAATGGATATACAATAAATTTGCCTCTTTGTATTCATCGCCTTTGTCAGGTAGTGTCTTGGCCTCAAGCTATCGTTTATCATAACTCCAGGATTCCAATATGACAATTATTCTTTTATAAAACTCGTTAATCATATATAATTTTATTGTATTATGTCAGAACTGCATTCTTCACGGCGCACCCGGCGTAATAACACAGGTTTTGCCGCGCCAACTATATTATTAATTTTTTTGTCTCTCTCTCTCTCTTACACATTTTCTAACATAATGTGCAATATATCATAAAGGTAACAATACACTTCAACCATTACCACCATTGCCAAGTGTAATAATAATAATAATAATAACAATAATAACAATAATAATAATAATAATAATGCTACTTTTCTTATATTTTCAAGTTTGTTCCGATTATCAGCATTCAGAAAGGTACATAACACTTTACGGATTTGATTCCACCATTAACTAAAATAACACAACATTTTCCTCTAAGCCACTGCAGTGAATTTTACGTTCTATCTCCTTCCTGTGCGGGCTAAGAACTAACTCAAAACATCTACATAATTGCAGGAAATTATTTAAGTTTTACTGCTGGAGGATGAGTCTTCGTGGACCCTTGAAGATAGCTAATGGCAAAGACGAGCAATTGTAAAGAATATAACAAGGAAATTCTTCTTAAATGCTGCCAAAGAGATAGAATAACAAACAGGAAAAGCGAACATTATATAGAAATCATAAAAGTAGAAATTAAAATACTTATACAATTGCTACGTTTAACGAAATAAATGAATATATTATGTTATTATGAAAAAAATACTCAGCTACAGTATTTGCACACTGCATATACGAATACATAATTATCTCCACGGAAGAAAAAAAAATTGACACCTGAAATTGACTCTTAATAATAAGCAAATATTAAAACACTTGAAGTTTGGTAAAAGAAAGTAGCCTCAGTTTCTACGGTGAGTCTTCGCCATACACTCATTACTCACAGGTAACGACGGAGGACAGTTGTTGTTGTGGTTGATGGTGGTGGTGGTGGTGTGGTAGTGGTGGTGGTGAGTGTGGTGATTGTGGTGGTAATGATGGTCTTCCGTGAAAAAAGAAAAAAAAAATCCCTTGCTTCTTAGGTGGTGTTTGTGCGTGAGTTGGTATGGAAAAAACACTAATATATATATTCATAGATAGATAGAGAGATAAAAACAGTAATAGATTAACACACACATCAAATAAGTAACACACGAGCGCACATGTATCCACCCACAAAACACACACACACACACGCACACACACACACACAAAACACAAACACATAGATGGGCTGTCAATTATATACCTGAATATCCGCTTCCCAGAACACAGCTTCCTGCAGCCGTGAGGTAGACTGGAAACACCTCCAATTAATTTTACAGCACCAGAACACACTGCGACTCTTTTCAACTTAGTTCTCCCTTTTAAACACGGGAGGAAAACGCGCGTGAATCCGGATATGAACTTTCTCATTTAATGCTAAAATCCATGGGTGTGGTGATGGGGGTGGTGTGGTTTTACGAGCGTCAGTAATGCTAGTTGTTTGTCATTTATTGCCGTTTATCTTTTCCTCAATTGAAGTGACCTTGTCTACTACTTTGTGACTGAGAGAAATACGAGTTATCTTTCAAATCATGACTGTGTACATTTGCTTCCTGACTTCACATTTGAATTATTTCAGAATATGATGAATTGCGATAATTTTTTCCCCGTTTTTATGGTTTATTGTCAATTTGTTATCATTCACAATTCACAATCAAGCTTACTGTTATGGTCTTACAGCTCAGACTTACTTGTACGTTACTCTTCGTTCATCCTAACCTGAATATATTTGTTTAGTTTTGTTTAATCATTGGCACTAAAATCAAAATCAAGGAAAACATCTCTCTCTCTCTCTCTCTCTCTCTCTCTCTCTCTCTCTCTCTCTCTCTCTCTCTCTCTCTCTCTCTCGCTCTCTCTCTCTCTCTCTCTTCACATTTCACACAAGGGGGAGTGGAGGTAGAAGGCGCGGTGCTCCCATAATCTCCTATCTCTATGTACACAAAACCCTGCAGTAAATTCTTCTTTCACTTGCGAATCATAACATTTACGGCGCGCCAACATACACTGAACAGACCTCCATCGATAAGAGTAGCTGTCTGGATGGCGCAAGACCCGAGAGGAGACACAGAGAGAGAAAAATAGTGAAGGTGTATTAGTGCTAGTGAAGGGAATAGAGGAGATGGTCATCCCTCGTTTGGTTCCCCACAGTTGTTATCCTAGCATCGTTTAAGGGTCCATAGGAGTATTGAGTATGAAGTGAGAGGCTTCAGTTAACCCTCGACTCTGTTTTGTGTTGCTGGGAATTGACTAAACTTTCTTTTTCTTTCTCGTCTCTAGACCACATTCTCTTTGTCACACTAAGTCATATGCTATCACGTTATTGTCACGTTATTGCCTTTTCTCACCTTTCATACACATTTCCTTCATCTATAAAAATAATACATGTTTTGGTCGCCTTTACCTGATACACCTTGATGACAAAATTTATTACCTGTGTGTCCCAGCAAACCCTTTTACCTTTTACTCCTTTACCCTTTATACACACACACACACACACACACACACACACACACACACACACACACACACACACACACACACACACACACACACACACCTAACCTTTACCTCCTCACACATAAACCCACACATTTGTAAGGCAAGACTTTTTGTTGAAGAAATTGACGATTTGTGTTGAAATGAAGCCAAAGAACATAAAATAAAAAGAGTTTTGTGAGATGTAATACTTAATGAACCGTTCTTTAAGAGGGAAAATACAGCTCTTCTCTCTTTCTCTCTCTCTCTCTCTCTCTCTCTCTCTCTCTCTCTCTCTCTCTCTCTCTCTCTCTCTCTCTCTCTCTCTCTCTCTCTCTCTCGTTACTGTAGTAATTTACTATATTTCCTGTGACCTTTTAACGTTTGGAGAGAAAGAGAAACAGATAAAGACAGCAGGTAGGATGGACAAGAGAAATAAAATAAACGAAGAGAAGGAAAAAATAGAACAATAAAAGAGAATAAGAGGGAAAAGAGGAACGTAGGAAAATCAAGAGAAAATGAGAACTGAGACCTATTGAGCTAACAGAAGCCATATCGCTTTTGTTTGTGTAATGACGCTTTGCCTCACCCAGCTCTGATCCAAGGCTGTGGTAGTAGTAGTGGTGGTGGTGGTAGTAAATCAGTACAGTAAGCTGGTTCATAGTTATTTATGCACAAGATACCTGATGCAAAGAGACGCTTGGCATTGAACACACCCGCTATACAAACACAATCATCTCTGCTACACAACACGCTACGTTCTGTGGTTCTCGGGTGCATAAAAGTCTTTCACCCTTAAGACGCTTCGTGCTCGATATACTTCATGCACAATACACCTCCTACGTACCCAAGATGATACATACGGCGTGTGTTTCATAGGTATACCATTAGGGGCACGAGGCACCTTCCTACGTACCCCCAAATCGAACACGTTATCGTGAAGCCTTTGAGGGTGTTACGGTTCGTTACGGTACGCCAAGAAATCAGATTCGTGTTCTGAATACAAAACTGATTACACTGTACATACAATCTACTATAAACATACAATCTTCTGCTTCGTCAAAAGGATCGATTCAGCCTTTTTAAAACCCTTCTACGAACCTTCATATCTGTGTACAATATAATAGGGTCTTGTCCACCCAGTACTAATGCTGCCCCGCCCTTTCATCCCTCCAGGGTATACCTCATTCTTTCTATAGAGTCCAAGGGCGACCTGAGCCTTTTTGCCTTGAGGATCTTCCATAAAAGTGCGTTTATGTTGGTCTTCGTAAATTCGGTGCCTTGATCCTGTATGTGTGCGACAAAGAGAAGGAAACACGACATGAAGAAAGAGTTGGAGAGGGAAAAGGAAAATGGAGAAGCTGAGAAAGGGAATAGAAATGGAATAACTGATAAAAACGAACACATATAAACTCGAGATAGAGGAAGGATTATAAAAGATCCCTAGAAAAAAAAAAAGTTTCGGAAAAAATACATCTATGAACTCCCCACTGAAAAAAAAGAAGAAAAAAAAAAAGAGCATAAATCTAAGGAAGAGCATGAGACAAGGTAAAAAAAAAGGATTGTAAGCAGGAGAAATTACAAAGAAACACGATTTGTAAAGGACCACCACTGAGAGCCATCTTGATATCTGAAGCTGGGGACGTAGCAAGAGGGTGGATTATAGGGGACTTCTGAGGGGAGGGAGGAGGAGGACTCTTAGCTGTGAGGTGACGGGGAACAGACAGAAGGAGAGGGAGAGGGAGAGAGGGAACACTAGTGAGGGAGAGATGGCGGTCACCAAAACGGGTTACCTTCCCTGCGACACAAGACCTCATTAACTCAGGTGTTCTGATATTTCAAGGTGAGCGTCAGGTTCCTTCGTTGAACACTCTCAATGGTCCGGCACCCCTGTTATCCTTAATAGGATTCCCAGCCTAACGACACCTAAAACTTGACCAAATAAGATTACAACTATCTTTTGGACGCGATAAATGACTTCAGAAACCAAAGAAAAGCAAATCTTGAATTCTTTCTCATGTTACTTAGCGTTAAAACTGGTTGGGAGAATTGAGAATGCTTACTTTAGTTTCAAGTTATCCTTGGGAGGCAGTGGTTTCTGAATGGTTTAAGACACAGACATATAAACAAAATGACCATGTATGGAAGAGGCTTAATAAATTCGTCACGTGACAGCTTGACTTTTATACTTGGAGTCATCTGGTGAAAACGTGTTGTGCGTCTGGCAGCGAAAGAATCAAGGAAAGTAAAGATGAACAACTTATAAAAACAAAGGTTGACTTCGTTCTCGATGTGCTTCCATCCTTCCCTCTTGAGGATGTCTATGTTGTAGGAGAGTGGGAAAAAAGGAGAACTGTTTGAGTATTTACCAGGAAAGGGAAGCCATACAAACAATTAGAAAAGAATGTGGATTTTTAGATGCTTGTGAACTTACTAAATAAAGATAGTTTCACAAGTGTCAGCAAGACATGAAATCTCTCACGTCTTTCGTCATCATGGCTGAGACACCTAAGACAGTCGAAGTTCAAAACACCAAATGGCGAAGGGACAAAAACAAGTTAAGCCAAACCAAGGCAAACCACAACGAGCAGGTCTGACAGAGGTTCGCCATTTTCCAAGCGTGGCGTCAACCGGTCTTGATAACCGTGGCTATATATCACCCTCCCGCTGCCTCATGTCAGGCCCTGAAACAAGATATCCGAAGGCATTCACGTCCCAAAGCGAAGCCCAGCGGAGCCTTGGCTGGAGTGGGTGATGAGGGGCTGGGCGGTGGACAAGGAGGTAATGGTGTGGTGGGGTGGGGTGGGATGGTGGTGTACTAGGTTGGATTACGTTGGGTTAGAATGGGTAAGGATACAGTAAAGAACAACCGAAGTATACTAGGTTTAAACAGCTAGATACAAGTCAGAACCCTATCTAGAATGCTCTAATTGAACCCTATATAAAAAAAGGAGTCCCTTAGGCTGCCATAAAGCAGGTGAAAGTCCTTAAATACACCGAGGAAAATCAGCAACAGAGACATTACCAAGACTTGGAGGCCAGGTAGAGGGCACGACCATCCACAGGCACAGTGATCATTAACCATCTGTGTACTGGTCACCCGCCTCTACCTGCTGATGATTTATGGTAAGGAAAAGCCACGTGACTTTATGTTCCCTTCACACTGTGCTCTGAAGTATTCCAGCATCACTTTTACTCTACTCAGCTGGTTCCCTAGAGTCCCAAAGAAATAAAAATACATAATATGGGTACAAACAATGATCTATAGGCTATTTTTCCTTCATATATTATAAGGAAATGATCTTATAAGGCGAACTCATCAACAAAAGATAAAAAATAAAACTGAGGTTGGTGGAGCGGGGTAAAAGGGTGAAAGAAACCAAAAAAAGTAAGGAAGAAAAAAAAAACCAGCAAGGGCTTAGCAACCACTGCAAAGAAAGGCAAGCAAGGTAAGGGAAGGACGGGGGAAAAAAGGGAGGAAGGAAAAAAATAACACCATAACCCTTTTTACTCTCTCCTTTCTTCTACAAAACCACTTATCTTTGGACAACATTATTACAATCATTCCATATAATTACA
Organism: Metacarcinus magister; assembly: GCA_029783475.1. Classification (NCBI taxonomy): domain Eukaryota; kingdom Metazoa; phylum Arthropoda; class Malacostraca; order Decapoda; family Cancridae; genus Metacarcinus; species Metacarcinus magister. The sequence goes on along the minus strand of JAPQNM010000008.1, from coordinate 12,062,824 downwards.
ATAACGTCAATTTAAACCTCAATTCTTTCTTCATATTCCCTTACGATATTTTTTTTAGGTTTTTGCTTTATGAATTAATTGAAAAAACCTGTTCATCTGTTCTCATATTCATAAGTAGGAGTATTTTCACATGTCTAATTATATGATAGATATACGCGTAATAAGAGGGTCTATTGCAGTGTAAATTATTCTGTTATTGGTGAAAATGATGGTGTGTGTTGTTTTATACCTTGGCTGTGATTGACATTAATTATATATCTAATTATTTCCTTATGTGTTCCTCTGATATTTCCTGTCTGGTTTTTCTCGTCAATGTGTGGCTGTTTGTTATGTGTATTTTCTATTATTTCTCTCTCTTTTTTTTTCTTTCTCTCTCTCTCTCTCATAAAGCTACACACAAAGCTCTATAATCATCTAGTACATTTACATACATACTGACGGGAAGCTGTTTGAGGTACTACAACATAGGATAAAACAGAATAAATAGAACCATAACTCACAACATACACTCGAGTAGTAAAGATGTCATCATAACCTGCAATTCATGTCTATTTTCGCATTCTTTCCACTCACTTGATCCGCCACATCGATAATTTGCACCACGTAATAACTGGTATTAACGCCTCATTCACTTCCCGCCACACAACGTTATACATGTTATCCCTGACGCAAAAAAAATATAAATATAAATGAAGAAATGATACGGTAATAAATCAAAACCAATATTATTCTTGTCAAACGGATGATATCAAGTCTCCTATGTAGCGGTACACGAAGAGAGTTGAATCATTAAACTTACTCTAATTCATGTTTCTTTAGGATTATGTATATATGGATACACAACAAATTATTAGATCGTAAAAGTAAAGGGGTCAGTAGTGCTGCTCAGGAATACACTTTCGTCATTAAACTGTTGCAGGGTTTAATTACACGCTCGTAAACTTGCTGATTTTGACAGGGGCGTGGATGAGGAAATAACGGGGCAAAGGGGATGGAATGCATAGATTAGGCAGGAGATGAGGGAGGAAGGGCAGGTGTTACACTAAGCCCCTCACCTCCTGCTTACTCTGGGAGGCACATTAGGGTGTTCGTGATATCTACTGCAACTTCGTCCTACTTTTGGGTAGATTTTCCACATGCTATCTACTATCTTTTCTTATCCTCTTCCCTTCTTTATATACTGATTTATATTAGTCTTAATCCTCCAGGTGACCACAAAGGCATGTTAGTTCCTCTTGTGACCTGAAGGGGAGTTTGTTTTTGTTTGTTTAAGAAGAGTGCATCGTTATTCCTACTCACTTCAGGGTTAAAGTCTTCATTAATTTAATCAGTATTCAGGTTATCTCTCTCTCTCTCTCTCTCTCTCTCTCTCTCTCTCTCTCTCTCTCTCTCTCTCTCTCTCTCTCTCTCTCTCTCTCTCTCTCTCTCTCTCTCTCTCTCCACCCACCAACACATACACAAACAAAATTGTATATATATATATATATATATATATATATATATATATATATATATATATATATATATATATATATATATATATATATGATATCAGTATAGCACGTTTTGTAATGTTAAACTCACTCATATGTATATGCACAAGTTTTTGCATTACGAAATTCAAAACTTAATTTCACATTGCTATGCAAAAACACATTAACGTCAATTCTATAATTTTACGACCACCTGATACAGAGTGTAACTCCGGCTGGCTGAAGTTTTATTGTTAATACTAATGGATGATTTATGTGCACGAACTAGATGCGGTTTCTTGATAAGATTTAACTCTCTATTATGCTGGACAAAATGTGGCCTGGAACTCATAGTCAGAGTGTGACGTCACGTTTGGTGCCACAACAACACCGAGACTTCATTTATTTTACACCAATCCAAGTTGTGATGTAAGGAGTCATATATAAATAATAGTTTGCCTTATATTTTTTGTTATCATTTTGTTACTTTAGAGTATGTCTTGACTCGATCCTTTACCAAACGTACCGATACACGAACGTACTCTTATATAAAGCCTTTGTTCTTATGGAGATGACCAAATTAGGACTGTAAAAACATGTATGTATTCCACCATGTTTAAGTCTTTGTCTCCTTGCAATCATGAATTCCCTGCATTCCTTAGGGTCGCTGGAGAGACACGCTATCACACCACTCCAAATGTTTGAGGGTAATAACATTCCTACAAACCAACTAATGGACGGGTATGTTTCCCTTATCCTTATACAGCCGGATGTTGAGGCTTCCGGATGCAATTTAATGAGAAGGGGAATACACACACTCTCCTCCTCTTCGAAAGGGTGTGCAGGGGATGGGACGTGAGAAGGGAATGAGATTTGGCGATGAGACAGAGGTGGGAAGGAAACGGAGAAGTGTTGTGGTAATGGAAGATGTGAGGGATAAGGGTGAGGGATGAGGGAGGACGAGTAGGATGAAGGGGAGATCAAATAAGCTTGGGGAGGACCACATGAAAGGGAGGAAAGGGAGAAAAACTAACGGAGGGTGAGGGAAGGGAAAGGAGAGTGGAAAATTACCGACGAAAAACATGGTGGGAATGTGATGATGGATATTAAAGAAAATGTAATACGGCGACACCTTCCAGACATGATAACCAGAAACGCAAAAAAATACATAAAACATAATCAAATTACAGGAAGAAAACAAAAACAAAACAAAAATACATTCAGTTGACCTTGAGATGAAGACCAAACATGACAAAATAAACAGAAAAAACCACAATAATTTTAAAACACTCACTAACAAATGTATACATGAATTACACTTGAAAAAGATGAGCAGTAAATAATGCATTCGCCCCTGACACGAGCGATGAGGGCGGCCTGAGGTGGATGAGGGGGAGGAGGGCGAGAGATCCCAGGTGGCGGGGGTGCGTGAGATGGTCGGTGGGGGGGGAGGGGAGGGAAGGAACACTCGCCTCCCTCCCCAGTAATGAGGTCTTGCAGGACACTCCATGCATATTTATGTTCCTCGTGAGGGCCGTGACTCGGGATCCTGGGCGGCGCTTCAGGTAAAAGAAGGGAGAGGAAGGGAGAGGAAGGCAGAGGGAGGGAGGGAGGGAAAAAAAAAGGTGCTGGAAGGAAGAAAAAGATGCATGGTTTTGAAGTCAGTTGTAGGGAGAAAGAAGAAAGGAAGAAAACAGAGAGAAATATAGAAATAGGCCTCTTAGGCTTGAACACAGAGGACAGGAGGGAGGGGGACATCCAAGGTAGGGTGAATAATTGGAGGGAATGGAGAGAAACAGACGAGGGAGGGAGAGAAACAGATGAAACAGGAGAGGGGAGGTCTGGAGGGAGGGGAGGGGAGCGTCGTGGTTGGATTATGAGAGCAGCTCAGTTGATTGTTTGTCATCTTGGAGGGGCCGCGGGCTGGATATTGTGTTTGCTTCCCCTCCGACGGGAATTTGAGATGGGCTGCGCGTCATACTGGAATTACGAGTTCGTCATCAAGATCCTCTCCCTCCAGCCGCCGCCTCTCACAGCCACACGCTCGTTGGGCGCCACACTCGTTCCTCTCCATTACTCTCCCTTGAGATGTTTGACGCCATTGATGTCTTTTGCTGGTGATAAATAAATGACTAGAAGTGTGTTTTCCTCCTTCTGCATCATCAACTCCTCAGAATCGAGAGTTTCTGGTGAAGAGGCGGGGGGAGTGAGGGAGGTAGAGGGAGTGAAGGACGCTGGGATTAGGTGGTGGGTCTTGAGGGAGTGGATGCGGGTCTCATCCTCACCCTTCCCTCAAAATGGTGGTGTGGCCGAGACGGGGCGAGACAAGGCTCCACCTGCCCTTGATGAAGACATTTCCTACAGCTCGTAGCGGTGGTCGCCTCAGTGACAATGTCCGTCTGTTGGCCCTTACGACCTGGCCAGCCTTGGAGTGTGAGCGGCGTCAGCTGAGGGTGTGCGTTTTACGGTGCTTTCTTAACGTTTGGCGACACGAACACATAGTATGCAGCAGCTTGTAATATGGTGACTTTAGCGATGTCTTAAACGGGTGTGGCTTCAGCGCTGGACTTGACTGATGAGGATGAAGCAGTGTGTGTGTGTGTGTGGGGGTGGTGGGGGAGGGGGACAGTGATGGAGGGAAAGGGAGATTGATGGGGGCTAAAGTTCTATCATGTCTTTTTCTCCGTCTTTCCCATCCTTTATGTAGTGCTGTCATTCGTTACGGCATCAACTCACTCCGTATTCAGAAAATGTGACTTGCAACGAGCAAAATCCAGTCATGAACCTTTTCGTAACTGTCGTAGGTGGCAGGAAATTCATAGAAGGGTCACTTGCCTGTTCAATAGCCTGCCTCCCTTACTGCCTCCCTATTTACATGACAAAGTCCTCGTGAAGGGAAAAAAGTTAGTAAAATCATGAGTGCATTTTGCTGCGCGTTTCCCGTCCAGAGGCTAAGGATGAACCAGCAACCTCAGGGATTCTAGGGGAAGATCGTTAACAAGAGAGAGAGTTGCCAGGACGCGTTATTGCAAGACGAGGGAGGGAGGCGAGGGGCGCTTCCATCCTCAGCTCATAAAACCTCCGCTCGACACACGAGGCAGGTGGTCGTGGAATCCATAAATAACAGTTTCTGAGACATTTACACATCGCAGGCGTCCGAATGTAAACAAGGGTCCTCAGTGTTTGCGGGAATGAGGGAGGAAAATGGAACCACTAAAAGACAACACTGAGGTTGGTGCTCCCCCCGCCGCTCCTCTCCCATGCACCCCCCCTTTCCTTCTTTTTCTTCCTCCCTTCCTCCTCTCCTTCCCCTCCTCCTTCTCCTCCCAGAACCCAACTGCTGCCGCTATGAGGAAAATGACGACTCCCGACCGAGGGTTTGGTGTCTTCATTATCTCAGGACCAGACGAGGAAATTTTCTATTTTCTTATCCCTTATACGGTCTAACTGGCTGAGATGTGTGTGTGTGTGTGTGTGTGTGTGTGTGTGTGTGTGTGTGTGTGTGTGTGTGTGTGTGTGTGTGTGTGTGTGTGTGTGTGTGTGTGTGTGTGTGATACATATACAAATAAATGCATATATACATACACACACACACACACACATATATATATATATATATATATATATATATATATATATATATATATATATATATATATATATATGCGTCACCCTCAACCACCCATGCAAACACAAGGTGACGTCAATCTTAATCCTGCGTCGTAAACTTTTGGAATGGACACGGATTTGAAATTCAAAAAGGAACAGGACACTCAAGGGATGGCTGATTGGAATAGAGGAACGGAGAGAAGAGGATTGTAGCGAGAGGACAGGGATGACAGAACGGTGGAAGGGGAGGGATGGAAAGGGAACTAGAAAAAAAGAGGAAAAGGAAAGGATAGAGGAAATAAGTGAAAGAAAAGGGAGATAAAAATAAAAATTGGAAAGGAGGGAAGGCGATAGAGGAAAAGAGGGATAGGAGCCCCAAGAGGAGAAGAAAGAAGGTGTTCTCTCCCTTTCATTGGTATGCTAAGCCTTGCTGGACACTATCTGGAGGCCTCCCTCTGACGCGTTTATTTAGAGGGACTGTACCTAATGTGTGTGTATGTGTGTGTGTGTGTGTGTGTGTGTGTGTGTGTGTGTGTGTGTGTGTGTGTGTGTGTGTGTGTGTGTGTGTGTGTGTTGGCTATGTTGTTGGAATACATATCTGATAATATGCAAATTATCCACTGGAGTCCTATGTCGTGCATATGAATTTATTGAAAACAGTGGATAAAAAAAAACACACACGTAACTGTCTTCATAAACTAACAGAAGATAAAAAAAAATTTCTATATTGCAACTTTCATGTGATGTATGTTTTGTATTATACGCATCATAAAATAGTCTTATGCACCAGTAAAGCCAAACAAGCGTACTTCTTCCCGCCAAATTACATCACTGGAGAGAATAAATTAAATAGAAAGGACCACAAATGCTTCTATTTTGAGTAAAGGATGAAAAAAAGAGAACTCGGGTATATCTTGCTTCGGGCTGAGGCGGAGGAAGATGAAAAAGGAGGAGGAGGAGGAGGAGGAGGAGGAGGAGGAGGAGGAGGAGGAGGAGGAGGAGGAGGAGGAGGAGGAGGAGGAGAAGGAGGAGAAGGAGAGCAAGATCACCCCCAGAGGAATATTTGTCGAAGCAGCGTTTCCGTAGGTTGGTATAAGTTTTTATGGAGCTATAAACAGGTGATATATTGAAGTTGGTGCTGCAGCTCATGGCTTCAGCTCTGCCTGCTGGGCTGAAGTAGAGGGCAGTGCAGGGTGAAGGGAGGCAGCAGATGAAACAGTAATACGATACACTCACAAAAAATATACGAAAAGGTAAACCTAGATGTAATTTGGTCACTATTGAATATTTCTTCAAGATCAAAACTAAATGGAAGGTGGAGAGAGTCCTTAACCGTTCCTTCAATAATCCATTAATATGATTCAAGCATCTCAAAAGAGAAAAAAATATACCATTACATGAATACCAGATCCATCGACTCCCAACACAAAATCCTGAGTCCTGGGTCCTCCTCCGCCTTCTCCATTAGGCCTCCGAGCACGAGCAGGGACACGCCTCTCAGTCCCCAGCGGGTTATCGCTCCATCGGTCTTTGGGCAAAATTTACATAGACTTTTGATCAAGATGAAGCTTCACGATGCACAGTAACACACAGTAGAGTTGTTATATTTTTTTCTCTCTCTCCCTCCGTCCCTCACACAGCTGACGTGCGTGGGACGTGGGTGTAGAGTCAAGAGAGGGAGTATTCTTCTGCACCAACAACAACTCGTCTGTTTCAGTCTTCCTTTATCAATACCAAAATAAGTGAATTTTTGCATTACATTGCCCTCCGGCATAACCACGACATAAGTAAAACTAATAAAGACGGAAACTTTTCTAGATTGGGGGAGAAATACACTCAAACTTCTTCACATTTAACAAACATATTGCTCCAGGCCGTTCTTGCTTTACGTCACGATCTACAACAACAACACTACTACTACTACTACTACTACTACTACTACTACTACTACTACTACTACTACTACTACTACTACTACCACCACTACTACTACAGCCACAACTTAAATAAAAAAAAAAGTGGCATCGAGACACCAGCTCTGGGTGTCGCAACAAAATTTGCATAGGGAGCGAGGGACCGCAGGAGGAGACATTTTCACTTATTCCAGACACGCCTCCACTTCGCCTCCACTCCCCCCCCCGCCTCCCTCCGGACCTATGACATGCCGGGCTTGTCTCCGAGGCCCTCACGTAGAGCTTCAATTTCAGGCCTTATCTGTGCATGGAATAAGGGCGGGATTGCGTTGAGGTTATTTTGTTGGGATCGTCAGCGGCAGACATCGCGGTGAGGCGGGTGTTGGGTATGGAGGGAGATGGGGATTGAGGATGAGGATTGGAGGGATGGAAAGAGAGGGAGAGCAGGCTACAGGGGCTTGTGGCAGGCCTTGTGGACGCAGGCATCGAGTAGAGGAAGCAAGAGAAAAAATGAGTGAAATAATAATAGTGACAATAATACAATAATATGACTTATTTTACGATATGAGATATTTTGTTGGTATACTTTTATGATTTTTCTCGGTCACACCAGCGCTCAGTTGCCTTGAATATTGTTAGTATTTCTTTTCTACATCTATAATACATCCCATGATTTTTTGTATAACTGTATATACAAGCAAGTTACTGTTACATGATATACAGACTTCATACACTAGTTTTTTGTGCTACTACTAACACAATTATACCAAAATAAATATTAGATGAATCCGTAAAAAATAGTGTAATCATTAAGTCCTTATACACGTGACTGTTAATTAAGCTCATGACGAAGGGTTTTTAGGGAATGATGTCAAGAGGCAAGTGAGGTTATAAATCTTGGCTGAGTGACGCAATATCAAGGGTTCGATTCTACCTAGAGACAGTGGAAGGAAGGGACGGTGCCTCTAACCATAGAAGGGGTTATGTTGCAATCTTTTGTTGTCTTTAGTTGGAGAGAATGGGATCGAGTTCGAGATAGAGAGAAAGAGAAAGAGAGAGAGAGAGAGAGAGAGAGAGAGAGAGAGAGAGAGAGAGAGAGAGAGAGAGAGAGAGAGAGAGAGAGAGAGAGACTGGCCTCGTTCCTCCCCAACAGCTCAAAGTTTGGTCATAACCCAGTCAGACCAAGAGAAAGCCTGGCCCTCTCTTTCACTCCTTCCTTCCTTCCTCTACACAGTCTTCCTGAGTGTGTTATTTCTCTCTCTCTCTCTCTCTCTCTCTCTCTCTCTCTCTCTCTCTCTCTCTCTCTCTCTCTCTCTCTCTCTCTCTCTCTCTCTCTCTCTCATACCAAATATCAGTTTTCGTAATTCCTAAAATAGTCACACATACAAAAGAAAACAAAGCACATTAGTTTGTTACTCAGTCTCTTATCTTCTCTACAATCTTCCCATTTCTACTATTTCCTCTCTTCCTGTCTCTGTTTTCCTTCTTCCTGCCATACATACCCGGCCATCCTTCGTTCCTTCCTCCTTCCTCTTCCTCCTCTTCGCTGTATAAACACAAGAGCGACGGTAAACAGTCATTAAATCGAGGATATGAATTTTGAAAGGAACTTGAAAGATTTTACGAGAGTTCTCTGCTCGGGAGGACGCCCTTTATCACTCCGGGACGAGGGGAGCGAAGGGAAAGGAGGCGCCGGCCAGAGATGGGCGAGGGGACGCGGAGAGCCACTGCAGCAGAAGGAGGAGGAGGAGGAGGAGGAGGAGGAGGAGATGGAGGAAGAGCAGAAGTAGAAGTAGAAATACTGGATATATAACAGGGAAAAACGTGAATATTCTTGCATATCTCAATCATCTATTTTCTTCCTTTTTTGGGATCTGTTTGTTTCCCTCCCTTTTTTATTCAATGATTTATTTATCTATTTATTCATACATATATTTAATTCGATGCCTTTTGCTTTGTCTCTTTTTGTTGTCAAGAAAATATAAAGTCGCTGAACACACATGAACATTGTCTGTGCTAAGTGGAAAGGAGGTGACGGTGGTGGGGAGGATAACTATGTGGAAACAGAGGGGAAAATTGCCTAATGAGGGGGGAAGGGCGGCTTGAGCAACGAAAGAAAGGGGACTACAAAATGGCTTTTTAGATATTGGTGGGGTGCGAATTGACCCTAACGGAGAAACGACTTAGAGGGAGGAGGCCTGAAGGAGTCTCAGGATGGAGAACGTCCTGCAGCAGACTGGGAGGGAGGGAGGAAGACACTAGATCCATCACATTGTGTTTGCCAGCCCGGACAAACATCCTTCACCCTATAAGGCAAAGGAAGTAAGCACAGCACACACCAACACACCCCAACACACCACAGCACAGCATAATACAGCAGAAGATAATACTCCATGCCACCTCCCAGCAGCGCATGAAGACAGCGCTACCATTTTCCCGTTATACCGGCATAAAATGTGAATTACGTCGTCTTAAACCGACGCCCAATTAGCGGAATCCATCCTTTAGGCCTACCGAATAGGCTTAGAAAAACCTAGTTCGCTTTATCTTAGGTCTATCAGGCACTGGCGGGGTGAGTGCCTCTTTGACCCACCATCCCTTCCGCGTTGGTCGTCCCCTCAAGGCAGCTTCTGAAACGGCTGATACTGACGGATTACAGAGGCCTATAGGCTCTCTGGACCAGAAACCTCACAGCCTACTGACTCCACAGGCCAGCAAGACATGGCTCACAGACTTGCTGGACCAGACACAATTGCTTCAAAACCTACATAATCCTCTGGCAATACTCCTTGAACCCACAGACTGTACAGGCTTAGCACCTCATAGGATAAGGCCACATAGACGAGATCCCTCACAGCCTACACACACTTCTCATGATAATCCTCCTTGAAGCTACACACTTTTCAGAATGTCCTACTCTACTTAGGAGGATTTGACTCCACGTTGCTTCTCCTTCACGAATTTATTGTCCAAGTAAGAAAACTCTTCATTTACAACACTACTTTTTCCAGGACATTAAAGTGTTTTACTGGGAAACTTAGTCAACCATTCGCTCCCATTTTGTCTAACTTTCACCAGTAAGACCCAGAGAATTTAATACTTTATCCTGGGGCTCCACTCTTATTGAAATTGGATCCCCTCTTTATAGGTTCTGCGTGGCTGAGAGGATTATAATAACAATTAAGACACTTGAGAGGAGGTAAGGGAGAGGATGGGAAGGGAAGAGACTGAAGGAAACCAGGAAGAGTAACGACAAACGAACACGAAAAAGAAATCTGATAAATTAAACCAATTTGACGAAAAAAATAGATAGACGAAAACAAGAAGGAAAGATAATGCTAAAAATAACAGAATAAACATATCATAAGGTAAATAAATGAAGAAAAAAGATAATGCCAGTGTGAAATAGTCTGCCATCACATTTCTCCCATTCTTTCTTCCCTCATTCGCAGCTTCCATCTCCCAGACTCTCATTTCTCCATTTTCTAGTCTCCGTCACCTTAAAGTTGTCTGTCTGCTTTGGGTTCCCGGCGTCATTTGGGCCAGAGTGCCGAGGTCATTCAAATCAGGCCCGCTGGTTTACACTGATTGCTGAGTTTAATGATTCGTAGAGCCATGCAAAGGTCGACTGAAGATGTAAAGAAAGAAGGAAGGAGGAAGGGATGGATGGAAGGAAAGAAGGGAGGAGGAAGAGATGGAAGAATAGAAAGGGTAAGAAGGTGAGGAATGGCAAGGAGAGAGGAGTAACGACAAGAGAAAAGAAGGAGAAAGAGTAGAGTTTAAGAGGTAAAAATAAGATGAAAGAAAAGGAGATATAACTAATATAAAACCCTTTCTTTCTTTAACTTTGGTCGTCACTGCCCTTCTCCCTCCCTCCCTCCCTCCCTCTTTCCGTCTTTCTAACTTGGGCGTGGTTAAGGAGAGAGATAAGACGCGGAATGCCATCTTATTTTGTTCTCTCCTCGCCTCCACCTCCAGAGGTTGCGTCCCTAGAGCCCAGCAAGGAAGGGAAGAGGAAGGGCGGCGAGGAAGGAATCATCATAAAAATACAACGAAACTTTTTTATCATTTGCAGCAGAAATGTCCATATAATATATAAAAGAATATAAACATTGACTCTTTAAGAAACTCAGATGTGACCAAAAAAAACGCATTTCAGAGAAACGAGCAAAGAAAAATAAGAGAAAAAAACACGAGGAGAAAAAAATAGATCGTAAATTTGTACAGAAGAATCAGGATGGAAAAAAATATATACAATGTAAAAATACACAAAGAGAAAGAAAGGGAGAGAGAGAGAGAGAGAGAGAGAGAGAGAGAGAGAGAGAGAGAGAGAGAGAGAGAGAGAGAGAGAGAGAGAGAGAGAGAGAGAGCGAGAGACGAGAGCGAGCGAGCGAGCGAGCGAGAGAGAGAGAGAGAGAGAGAGAGAGAGAGAAAAAAAAAAAAAAGAGAGAGATAGGCCTCCTTATACCCTCCGGAGCGATCACAGGATCAGGCTGAGAACTCCACATAGGGGTAGAGGGGGGGAGGGGCGTAGGGCGTGGCTAGCCAGGCCTGCCAGGAGCCTACGACCGGCTGGGACTGGCAGGGGACAGGAAACCAACACTGGCAGGGGGGGCGGGGGCAGGGATGGCGTTAGGGAGCCTGAGGACAAATGTAGGAAGGAACGGGTCGGCTGCGTTAGGGTTGGAGTGGGAGACGCAGGAGTGAGGCAAAGAATTGTTGATAAAGGAGGAAGGGAAGAGGAAAAAAAACATATGTCAAAAGAAATACGATATGTCACTGTGAATGGATCAGTAAATGTGAAACTAAAAGAAAGTGGCTATGAAAGGAGGAGGTAAAGATTGAGGTGATCTAAAACATATATATATATACTTAAGGCAGTTTTACAGAAGCGACATTGTGAGGAATATAATGTACATGGAGGGAGGGAAGACAGGAGGCTGAGAAGATTAAAGGGAGAATGAAGAGAATAACAAAATATATGAATGTTTCAAGCAAATTAATAAAGAAAAAACATGGAAATAGGATTTTATTCATACTGAAAGATGTAAATGAAAACAATTTTATAACAACAATGACTAAGGGTTGGGAACATTGACTTATCCAGAAAGTAATCAGTAAAGAAAGTTCATGAAGGTAAAAAAAATGAGCAAGTATTGAAGAGTGAGACGTAGAGGAGTGCATGAAGGGGAGTATGTATGAAGAATGATTGTACAGGAGTGAGTGTGGCGTATTGGATGTAGGTGGAGTGTGTATGGAAGAGTAGTAGTGAGTGGAAGGCGTGTAGGAGTAGGTATGGTGGAGTGACCAGGGAAATAACCCCCACTCCCATTTCGCCCACAAAGAGCCTTCACCAGCCTCCCTTCACACCCATATCCTCCCCTTTCCTACTAACTCCTGATTATTTCCTATGCATCTTTCACCACCTCATCCCTTCTTTACCGCCTCGTTCCTCCCCTCGTCTCCCCTCACACAAACACACAGCCTGCCCCTCACACCCTCTCAACGCCCTCTCCACCAGCTGAGGGAATCACAGCACCAGGCTACGAGGTGGAAATGAGTGGAGACGTGTAGGTAATGATGTGCCGGAGCATGAATGAAGGAGTCGGCCATCAGCCAGCACATAAAGCCGTGCAGGACACCTCTTTCTTTCCCTCCCTTCTTCTTTCCCTCCCTCCCTCCCTCCCTCCCTCCTACCGTCCTCCATCAGTCCTTTCCTGCCTCCTTCGTCTTCTACCTTTTCCTTATCTTTCCCTTTCCACTCCATCTTGGCTTTTCTTCTATTGATGTGTTGACTACAGCTTTGTTTAGTATAGTTTTGCTCCGCACGTTAAAGTAAACTAGGAAATAGGTTCCCATAAACACACATGCAGACTCATACACACTAAGTTTCTTTTCTCAAGCGATACAAAAGACGGATATTTTCTTACCCTTATAAACGTCTATAAATGCCCAACAGCCTACACACACACACAGACGCACACACACACACATATACACATACACACACACACACACACACACACACACACACACACACACACACACACACACACACACACACACACACACACACACTCACACGTTATCGCAACGACCAGACACTGCTACTTTGGCCTCTGACCACAAATCCTTCTACACACACACACACACACACACACACACACACACACACACACACACACACACACACACACACACACACACACACTCCTCCCAGTGTTTCTCGCCCTTTTAGGTCCTCCTTTCAGAAGAAAATGAGGGATGAAGGGAAGGGTGTTGGGTTAGCAAAGGGAGTTCCTTAAAACAATGGATATACAATACCGATGCGTTGCTGTAAGAGTCGCTAACTCACATGGAGAGTCAGAAGGGAAATAATCATTGAAAATAGCGGGAAGGATGCAAGGTGCCAGAAGAATGGAAAACAGTAAATGGACGAAATTGTGATATCAATTCAATAATTGTTATATTATCATTATTCTTATTATCACCAATATCATTAGTTTCCTTTTGTCATTGTTACTATTATAATTATTATCATCATTATCATTACTATTGCTTTCATTACAGAGGTCTCACACCTTACACAATTTCTTAATATTAAAGTATGTTTATGGAGCTATTAGAATTACGACACTAAAGTGAATAACGGTGCAGCGTGAAGGCAGGCGAGCCACAAGCACCTCTCCAAGTACCCACAACTTTTGATGAAAAGAAGCACTTTTTCATTACTCAAATCTCATTCCTTTCAGTCTTAAATCTTGTTTCATTACAACCAGTCTCATATTAAGCTCGTTTACGCCAGCCAAGATGGGAAACTTCCTTCATTATACAGCCTTTAATACCAGCGAGGCACAAAACCGCTCTCAGGGAATTTGTCCTTCATCAGAATGCATGGGGAGCGATAAAAACGGTGGTGCCAAAAATGGGCTCGCGATGGCCCCTTCTGGTGAAACTGGTTCTATTATGCTTTCGAATTTTTAAAAGGCTGTAAAATATCTGAAGTACAGCATTTTGATACGGAAATTTATATAAAAAGAAGTACAATGTGGCGTTACCATGGCTTGCAGGGATTAAGGGCGATATACCTTGGGATAAATTAAGAATACCCTCGTGTATAATGTAAGAGGATGTGAGAGGAAGAGGAAAAGGGGATGGCGAAGCGTCCCTTGGCGAAGTTGGATCGAGTTTCCTGCCCCATTTCCCTCTTCTCCTTCCCCTTCTTCCTCCATGGAGTGAAAGGCCCGCCATCAGGAGTCACATAAACTCAGCCTGGTAACTGCCGCCGCTGCCCGCCTCCCATCAACTCCGCTCCCCGTCATTAACTAGGTTTTCTCAGACCCTGGAATTCCAGTCGTATTTCTCCTGGATCTGGGCCAAGAGAACGTGTAATGCTGTTACGCCTGGCAGACCGGTGGTGTTCCAGCCTCCGTTATTGGGTTAGGCTGGAATTATCATTGGGGATCTGCCAGCTGAGTTTGCCCAACGAAAGTGATCTAAGAAGAAGGCGAGAAAGTATTAGGTTTCCAAGTCACGGACGTTCATTCCTTAGAGGTTGTTTTCACTCCCTTAGATTGTATTGTTCTCTGTATTGTACTTATTTCTTTTTATTTTAGTAATACTTTTTTTGTAGAGGAGGAAAATATTATGTATGTCAACAAAAACAATTATGCACTTTAAAAACTTCCTTAAATGTGCTGCTAGCTTATGAACGTGCGTGTAAATAGCCTTGAAAGCATTAAGCAGCATGTGATATCCAGGCAAGGATACAAAATACGTATTCATTTCATGTGCACAGAAGAAAAATATATCAGAGTAATCCCAAGAAACATGAATACAAAAGAGATCCGATTGTGATAAAAAGAATCCATATAATAATAAAACGTAGCTATATAGACAAAACTATAAAATATCACGAAATCCACACACAAGTTACGACCATTATCATAACAAAACACGCTTCAGCAGCATCACCACCACCACCACCACCACCACCACCACCACCACAAGCACCACCACCATCACCACCACCACAAGCACCACCACCACCACAAGCACCACCACCACCACCACCACCAACACCACCACCAAAAACAGCATCACCAGCATCAACAAAAACAAAGACAACTCCGCAGCAGCTACCGAAGTCGTTTCGGAAAAGCCAGCACAATAAACAGAAATTGCGGCCTTAGCTCATTGTCCTCTCTCTCTCTTTCTCTCTTTTTTTTTCTCTCTTTCTCTCTCTCTCTCTCTCTCTCTCTCTCTCTCTCTCTCTCTCTCTCTTTCTCTCTCTCTCCTAAGTAAACAAGCAGTAAAGGAAGCAATACAAACAATAATACAATAACTCAAAACACGTCAACTTCAAATAGATACATTGGGAAAACCTTGTGAGTCGCCCCTTCAATATTTTTTTCCGGTGATAAGAAAACGGAGGCTGAGGGCAACAGGAACTTCCATTTGCATGTAAACAAGACCAAGAAGTGAAGTTATATCCTGTGTGACGATAAAAGATGGAGGGATATTACTTCTCTTTGGGCAATCCTGACGTGCGCTGGGAATTAAATGAGAGAGAGAGAGAGAGAGAGAGAGAGAGAGAGAGAGAGAGAGAGAGAGAGAGAGAGAGAGAGAGAGAGAGAGAGAGAGAGAGAGAGAGAGAGAGAGAGAGAGAGAGAGAGAGAGAGAGAGAGAGAGAGAGAGAGAGAGAGAGAGAGAGAGAGAGAGAGAGAGAGAGAATAAAAGAAAATTAAACAGAATGAAAGTAATAAAATGGAATGAAAATTAAACACAATACAGACAAAACAGACAATACAGAGATACAGACAGACTAATACAAGCCAGGGAGTATTTGGACTCGTAATGCTCACACACTTGATTATCTTGCTAATTGGCCAGTACAATTAGCCCCCTCGAGTCCCATTCTCTGTGTCGTATTCCAGTTTTCATCGGGCACTTAAATATATAGTACTTGCCCTCCCATTACCAGGTTCAAAAGCAAATTCCATCTAAGTTACAGGTATTTTTTTAGAGCTTAAATGTTGGTGTTACTGTAAATTAGAAGATATATAGGAAAAAAAGTCATGTAGGGGTAAACTAAATGAATTAAAGATGATCTGCAGGAAGGGAACAGTGTTTATACGAGACTAATATAATCACAAAGCAAAAACGAAAGAATAAATGGACGAAATGAGGAATATGAACATTATACGAGGCATTTGAAATAAGAGAACAGTGAGTGATCATAAATAAAACGCTATTAATTCATAGCTCTTCTGATCATTGAATCAACAACAAATAAGAATAACTCAAAGAATGAATGAATAAAGAAATAGATAAGTTAATGGAGGAAAGACCGAGATAACGAATAAAGGCTCTCGCTGCTATATTGCACGCAAATAATGTCAAGTTGTCACCACATAAGGAAGGAGAACATGATGTAGACACCATGTGGAGGGGAATCAGAGTATATGCGCCATGTTGTGTGAGGAGAGGCATGAGGGGAGAAGAGCCACCATGTTGCGTGCATTAATCTACCCGGCGGTGTGTGATGGTGAGCGAGGGAGCACTTCAGGCGCTGCAGACTGTGACGCTAGATTGTCTGGGGTCCATCTCCCCGCCTCACCTTGTCCCTTGGTCCCACTGCTGGCGAGTCTGCTTAATTTAGTTCTCCAGTGAGAGTTGTGTTGATGTTTCTTGCCTTCCTGCTGTTGGTGGAGTAGGTGGTAGGTGGAAGGTGGTAGGTGGCAGCAGCTGTGTATGTGGATCGCTTGGTACTACTTGTGGTTATCATGTTATTGCCTCGTCAGGAGTGTTCGTCAGTAGGTGTTCGTGAGTCCTTAAGGCGTTGTTGGAGTGGTCAGAGGTGTTTTTCGTTTTCTTTGTCTTCTTTGGTGTTTTTCTTGAGGTTTTGGAGTGCCTTTGAGTCGAGTTTTTTCGGTGATCCTTTCTTTCAGATAATGCAAATACTCTTTTGCAAGTATACAACAGCAGTATGGCTTCTAAAATCACTTAGAATAACAAATATCCTTGCTTGGGGGTTCCTGGTATGCCTTTGATGAAAATTAATGCACCACGAGATTAAAAGAGAAATTAATGCATTGGAATCCAGCTTGTACTCCGGTTTCAGCCCCTAGAGCAGCTGTCACCCCTTGGTCGCTCATTAACCCATTCACTTCTTGCGGCACACCGTATGTGCCAGCAGCGTCTCCCTCTCCTGTGTTTGTGGCACGACGTCTGTGCCAAGATCTTTATATCATTCCCATGCATATACATATGATGTATAGGCCAGTGTAACAACTTTTATCATTATTTACAAATTTCTATTGTCTTATGTATCAGAATTACCGTTCTTATGAGTATTTATGTGATATTCAATAGATAATTTTACGGTACGATAACTACAGTTTGGCAACACCGCCGGCAGCAATATATAAACGTCGCTCCGTCGGCCGTCAGCGACGGGCTCTCCTAGCTAGCATTAGATATTGGATATTGAAAATATTGGAAATATTGGAAATATCATTGCAGCATCTGATACACCTAATTAAACTGTACAACTGTCATTATGAATATTTGTTTTATGACTAATAATTACGCAGTAAAATGAAACTTAATATTTATATAAAAACATGACTTTCCTCCTCATTTTCCCGAAAGCTATTAGAGATATTGGAAATATCATTGCAGCATCTGATAGAACTAATTAAACTGTACAACTGTCATTATGAATATTTGTTCTATGACTAATAATTACGCAGTAAAATGAAACTTAATATATATATATATATAAACATGACTTTCCATCTCATTTTCCCGAAAGCTATTAGAGATATTGGAAATATCATTGCAGCATCTGATACACCTAATTAAACTGTAAAACTGACACTATGAATATTTGTTCTATGACTAATAATTACGCAGTAAAATTAAACTTAATATTTATTTAATAACATGACTTTCCTCCTCATTTTCTCGAAAGCTATTAGAGATATTGGAAATATCATTGCAGCATCTGGTACACCTAATTAAACTGTACAACTGATATTATGAATATTTGTTCTATGGCTAATAATTACGCAGTAAAATGAAACTTAATATTTATATAAAAACATGAATTTCCTCCTCATTTTCTCGAAAGCTATTAGAGATATTGGAAATATCATTGCAACATCTGATACACCTAATTAAACTATACAACTCTCATTATGAATATTTGTTCTATGACTAATAATTACGCAGTAAAATGAAACTTAATATTTATATAAAAACATGAATTTCCTCCTCATTTTCTCGAAAGCTATTAGAGATATTGGAAATATCACTGCAGCATCTGATGGACCTAATTAAACTGTAAAACTGACATTATGAATATTTGTTCTATGACTAATAATTACTCAGTAAAATGAAACTTAATATTTTTATATAAACATAACTTTTCTCCTCATTTCCTCGAAAGCTATTACAGATATTGGAAATATCATTGCAGCATCTGATACACCTAATTAAACTGTACAACTGTCATTATTAATATTTGTTCTATGACTAATAATTACGCAGTAAAATAAAACTTAATATTTATATAAAAACATGACTTTCCTCCTCATTTTCCCGAAAGCTATTAGAGATATTGGAAATATCATTGCAGCATCTGATAGACCTAATTAAACTATACAACTGATATTATGAATATTTGTTCTATGACTAATAATTACGCAGTAAAATGAAACTTAATATTAATTTAAAAACATGACTTTCCTCCTCATTTTCTCGAAAGCTATTAGAGCTATTGGAAATATCATTGCAGCAGCTGATACACCTAATTAAGCTGTACAACTGATATTATGAATAATTTTTCTATGACTAATAATTACGTAGTAAAATGAAACTTAATATATATTGAAAAACATAAATTTCCTCCTCATTTTCCCGAAAGCTATTAGAGATATTGGAAATATCATTGCAGCATCTGATACACCTAATTAAACTGTACAACTGACATTATGAATATTTGTTCTATGACTAACAATTACGCAGTAAAATTAAACTTAATATTTTTATATAAACATAACTTTTCTCCTCATTTCCTCGAAAGCTATTACAGATATTGGAAATATTTTTGCAGCATCTGATACATCTAATTAAACTGTACAACTGTCATTATTAATATTTGTTCTATGACTAATAATTACGCAGTAAAATGAAACTTAATATTTATATAAAAACATGAATTTCCTCCTCATTTTCTCGAAAGCTATTAGAGATATTGGAAATATCATTGCAGCATCTGATAGACCTAATTAAACTGTAAAATTGAAATTATGAATATTTGTTCTATGACTAATAATTACGCAGTAAAATGAAACTTAATATTTATTTAAAAACATGACTTTCCTCCTCATTTTCTCGAAAGCTATTAGAGATATTTGAAATATTATTGCAGCATCTGATAGACCTAATTAAAATCTACTAATGTCATTATAAATATTTTCACTAGTACTAATAAATACTGAATTTTACTTTTTTTACAATTACTTTCTTCCTCGTTTTCTCGAAAGCTATTAGAGATATTGGAAATATCATTGCATCATCTGATAGACCTAATTCAACTGTATAACTGATATTATGAATATTTTTTCTATGAATAATAATTACGCAGTAAAATAAAACCGTTTTTTTATATAAAAACATGAATTTCCTCGTCATTTTCTTGAAAGCTATTAGAGATATTAGAAATATAATTGCAGCATCTGATAAACCTAATTAAACTGTACAACTGATATTATGAATATTTGATCTATGACTAATAATTACGCAGTAAAATGAAACTTATTATTTATTTAAAAACATGACTTTCCTCCTCATTTTCTCGAAAGCTATTAGAGATATTGGAAATATCATTGCAGCAGCTGATACACCTAATTAAACTGTACAACTCTCATTATTAATATTTGTTCTATGACTAATAATTACGCAGTAAAATGAAACTTAATATTTATATAAAAACATGACTTTCCTCCTCATTTTCCCGAAAGCTATTAGAGATATTGGAAATATCATTGCAGCATCTGATACACCTAATTAAACTGTACAACTGTCATTATGAATATTTGTTCTATGACTAATAATTACGCAGTAAAATGAAACTTAATATTTATATAAAAACATGACTTTCCTCCTCATTTTCCCGAAAGCTATTAGAGATATTGGAAATATCATTGCAGCATCTGATACACCTAATTAAATTGTACAACTGTAATTATGAATATTTGTTTTATGACTAATAATTACGCAGTAAAATGAAACTTAATATTTATATAAAAACATGAATTTCCTCCTCATTTTCTCGAAAGCTATTAGAGATATTTGAAATATCATTGCAGCATCTGATAGACCTAATTAAACTGTAAAACTGAAATTATGAATATTTGTTCTATGACTAATAATTACGCAGTAAAATGAAACTTAATATTTATATAAAAACATGATTTTCCTCCTCATTTTCTCGAAAGCTATTAGAGATATTTGAAATATTATTGCAGCATCTGATAGACCTAATTAAAATCTACTAATGTCATTATAAATATTTTCACTAGTACTAATAAATACTGAATTTTACTTTTTTTACAATTACTTTCTTCCTCGTTTTCTCGAAAGCTATTAGAGATATTGGAAATATCATTGCATCATCTGATATACCTAATTCAACTGTATAACTGATATTATGAATATTTTTTCTATGACTAATAATTACGCAGTAAAATAAAACCGTTTTTTTATATAAAAACATGACTTTCCTCGTCATTTTCTTGAAAGCTATTAGAGATATTGGAAATATAATTGCAGCATCTGATAAACCTAATTAAACTGTACAACTGATATTATGAATATTTGTTCTATGACTAATAATTACGCAGTAAAATGAAACTTAATATTTATTTAAAAACATGACTTTCCTCCTCATTTTCTCGAAAGCTATTAGAGATATTGGAAATATCATTGCAGCATCTGATACACCTAATTAAACTGTACAACTGTCATTATTAATATTTGTTCTATGACTAATAATTACGCAGTAAAATGAAACTTAATATTTATATAAAAACATGAATTTCCTCCTCATTTTCTCGAAAGCTATTAGAGATATTGGAAATATCATTGCAGCATCTGATAGACCTAATTAAACTGTAAAACTGAAATTATGAATATTTGTTCTATGACTAATAATCACGCAGTAAAATGAAACTTAATATTTATATAAAAACATGACTTTCCTCCTCATTTTCCCGAAAGCTATTAGAGATATTGGAAATATCATTGCAGCATCTGATACACCTAATTAAATTGTACAACTGTAATTATGAATATTTGTTTTATGACTAATAATTACGCAGTAAAATGAAACTTAATATTTATATAAAAACATGACTTTCCTCCTCATTTTCTCGAAAGCTATTAGAGATATTGGAAATATCATTGCAGCATCTGATAGACCTAATTAAACTGTACAACTGTCATTATGAATATTTGTTCTATGACTAATAATTACGCAGTAAAATGAAACTTAATATTTATATAAAAACATGACTTTTCCTCCTCATTTTCTCGAAAGCTATTAGAGATATTTGAAATATTATTGCAGCATCTGATAGACCTAATTAAAATCTACTAATGTCATTATAAATATTTTTCACTAGTACTAATAAATACTGAATTTTACTTTTTTTACAATTACTTTCTTCCTCGTTTTCTCGAAAGCTATTAGAGATATTGGAAATATCATTGCATCATCTGATACACCTAATTCAAACTGTATAACTGATATTATGAATATTTGTTCTATGACTAATAATTACGCAGTAAAATAAAACCGTTTTTTTATATAAAAACATGACTTTCCTCGTCATTTTCTTGAAAGCTATTAGAGATATTGGAAATATAATTGCAGCATCTGATAAACCTAATTAAACTGTACAACTGATATTATGAATATTTGTTCTATGACTAATAATTACGCAGTAAAATGAAACTTAATATTTATTTAAAAACATGACTTTCCTCCTCATTTTCTCGAAAGCTATTAGAGATATTGGAAATATCATTGCAGCATCTGATACACCTAATTAAACTGTACAACTGTCATTATGAATATTTGTTCTATGACTAATAATTACGCAGTAAAATGAAACTTAATATTTATATAAAAACATGAATTTCCTCCTCATTTTCTCGAAAGTTATTAGAGATATTGGAAATATCATTGCAGCATCTGATAGACCTAATTAAACTGTAAAACTGAAATTATGAATATTTGTTCTATGTCTAATAATCACGCAGTAAAATGAAACTTAATATTTATATAAAAACATAACTTTCCTCCTCATTTTCCCGAAAGCTATTAGAGATATTGGAAATATCATTGCAGCATCTGATACACCTAATTAAATTGTACAACTGTAATTATGAATATTTGTTTTATGACTAATAATTACGCAGTAAAATGAAACTTAATATTTATATAAAAACATGACTTTCCTCCTCATTTTCCCGAAAGCTATTAGAGATATTGGAAATATCATTGCAGCATCTGATACACCTAATTAAACTGTACAACTGATATTATGAATATTTGTTCTATGACTAATAATTACGCAGTAAAATGAAACTTAATATTTATATAAAAACATGACTTTCCTCCTCATTTTCCCGAAAGCTATTAGAGATATTGGAAATATCATTGCAGCATCTGATACACCTAATTAAACTGTACAACTGTCATTATGAATATTTGTTCTATGACTAATAATTACGCAGTAAAATGAAACTTAATATTTATATAAAAACATGAATTTCCTCCTCATTTTCTCGAAAGCTATTAGAGATATTGGAAATATCATTGCAGCATCTGATAGACCTAATTAAACTGTAAAACTGAAATTATGAATATTTGTTCTATGACTAATAATTACGCAGTAAAATGAAACTTAATATTTATATAAAAACATGACTTTCCTCCTCATTTTCTCGAAAGCTATTAGAGATATTGGAAATATTATTGCAGCATCTGATAGACCTAATTAAAATCTACTAATGTCATTATAAATATTTTTACTAGTACTAATAAATACTGAATTTTACTTTTTTTACAATTACTTTCTTCCTCGTTTTCTCGAAAGCTATTAGAGATATTGGAAATATCATTGCATCATCTGATATACCTAATTCAACTGTATAACTGATATTATGAATATTTTTTCTATGACTAATAATTACGCAGTAAAATAAAACCGTTTTTTTATATAAAAACATGACTTTCCTCGTCATTTTCTTGAAAGCTATTAGAGATATTGGAAATATAATTGCAGCATCTGATAAACCTAATTAAACTGAACAACTGATATTATGAATATTTGTTCTATGACTAATAATTACGCAGTAAAATGAAACTTAATATTTATATAAAAACATGACTTTCCTCCTCATTTTCTCGAAAGCTATTAGAGATATTGGAAATATCATTGCAGCAGCTGATACACCTAATTAAACTGTACAACTGTCATTATGAATATTTGTTCTATGACTAATAATTACGCAGTAAAATGAAACTTAATATTTATATAAAAACATGAATTTCCTCCTCATTTTCTCGAAAGTTATTAGAGATATTGGAAATATCATTGCAGCATCTGATAGACTAATTAAACTGTAAAACTGAAATTATGAATATTTGTTCTATGACTAATAATACGCAGTAAAATGAAACTTAATATTTATATAAAAACATGACTTTCCTCCTCATTTTCCCGAAAGCTATTAGAGATATTGGAAATATCATTGCAGCATCTGATACACCTAATTAAACTGTACAACTGTAATTATGAATATTTGTTTCTATGACTAATAATTACGCAGTAAAATGAAACTTAATATTTATATAAAAACATGACTTTCCTCCTCATTTTCCCGAAAGCTATTAGAGATATTGGAAATATCATTGCAGCATCTGATACACCTAATTAAACTGTACAACTGTCATTATGAATATTTGTTCTATGACTAATAATTACGCAGTAAAATGAAACTTAATATTTATATAAAAACATGAATTTCCTCCTCATTTTCTCGAAAGCTATTAGAGATATTGGAAATATCATTGCAGCATCTGATAGACCTAATTAAACTGTAAAACTGAAATTATGAATATTTGTTCTATGACTAATAATTACGCAGTAAAATGAAACTTAATATTTATATAAAAACATGACTTTCCTCCTCATTTTCTCGAAAGCTATTAGAGATATTGGAAATATTATTGCAGCATCTGATAGACCTAATTAAAATCTACTAATGTCATTATAAATATTTTTACTAGTACTAATAAATACTGAATTTTACTTTTTTTACAATTACTTTCTTCCTCGTTTTCTCGAAAGCTATTAGAGATATTGG
Organism: Metacarcinus magister; assembly: GCA_029783475.1. NCBI lineage: Eukaryota > Metazoa > Arthropoda > Malacostraca > Decapoda > Cancridae > Metacarcinus > Metacarcinus magister. The sequence continues at coordinate 12,038,388 of JAPQNM010000008.1, read as the reverse complement.
AAATATCATTGCATCATCTGATATACCTAATTCAACTGTATAACTGATATTATGAATATTTTTTCTATGACTAATAATTACGCAGTAAAATAAAACGTTTATTTTTTATATAAAAACATGACTTTCCTCGTCATTTTCTTGAAAGCTATTAGAGATATTGGAAATATAATTGCAGCATCTGATAAACCTAATTAAACTGAACAACTGATATTATGAATATTTGTTCTATGACTAATAATTACGCAGTAAAATGAAACTTAATATTTATATAAAAACATGACTTTCCTCCTCATTTTCTCGAAAGCTATTAGAGATATTGGAAATATCATTGCAGCATCTGATAGACCTAATTAAACTGTACAAACTGTCAAATTATGAATATTTGTTCTATGACTAATAATTACGCAGTAAAATGAAACTTAATATTTATATAAAAACATGACTTTCCTCCTCATTTTCTCGAAAGCTATTAGAGATATTTGAAATATTATTGCAGCATCTGATAGACCTAATTAAAATCTACTAATGTCATTATAAATATTTTCACTAGTACTAATAAATACTGAATTTTACTTTTTTTACAATTACTTTCTTCCTCGTTTTCTCGAAAGCTATTAGAGATATTGGAAATATCATTGCATCATCTGATATACCTAATTCAACTGTATAACTGATATTATGAATATTTTTTCTATGACTAATAATTACGCAGTAAAATAAAACGTTTATTTTTATATAAAAACATGACTTTCCTCGTCATTTTCTTGAAAGCTATTAGAGATATTGGAAATATAATTGCAGCATCTGATAAACCTAATTAAACTGAACAACTGATATTATGAATATTTGTTCTATGACTAATAATTACGCAGTAAAATGAAACTTAATATTTATATAAAAACATGACTTTCCTCCTCATTTTCTCGAAAGCTATTAGAGATATTGGAAATATCATTGCAGCAGCTGATACACCTAATTAAACTGTACAACTGTCATTATTAATATTTGTTCTATGACTAATAATTACGCAGTAAAATGAAACTTAATATTTATATAAAAACATGAATTTCCTCCTCATTTTCTCGAAAGTTATTAGAGATATTGGAAATATCATTGCAGCATCTGATAGACTTAATTAAACTGTAAAACTGAAATTATGAATATTTGTTCTATGACTAATAATCACGCAGTAAAATGAAACTTAATATTTATATAAAAACATGACTTTCCTCCTCATTTTCCCGAAAGCTATTAGAGATATTGGAAATATCATTGCAGCATCTGATACACCTAATTAAACTGTACAACTGTATTATGAATATTTGTTTCTATGACTAATAATTACGCAGTAAAATGAAACTTAATATTTATATAAAAACATGACTTTCCTCCTCATTTTCTCGAAAGCTATTAGAGATATTGGAAATATCATTGCAGCATCTGATACACCTAATTAAACTGATACAACTGATCATTATGAATATTTGTTCTATGACTAATAATTACGCAGTAAAATGAAACTTAATATTTATATAAAAACATGAATTTCCTCCTCATTTTCTCGAAAGCTATTAGAGATATTGGAAATATCATTGCAGCATCTGATAGACCTAATTAAACTGTAAAACTGAAATTATGAATATTTGTTCTATGACTAATAATTACGCAGTAAAATGAAACTTAATATTTATATAAAAACATGACTTTCCTCCTCATTTTCTCGAAAGCTATTAGAGATATTTGAAATATTATTGCAGTATCTGATAGACCTAATTAAAATCTACTAATGTCATTATAAATATTTTCACTAGTACTAATAAATACTGAATTTTACTTTTTTTACAATTACTTTCTTCCTCGTTTTCTCGAAAGCTATTAGAGATATTGGAAATATCATTGCATCATCTGATATACCTAATTCAACTGTATAACTGATATTATGAATATTTTTTCTATGACTAATAATTACGCAGTAAAATAAAACCGTTTTTTTTATATAAAAACATGACTTTCCTCGTCATTTTCTTGAAAGCTATTAGAGATATTGGAAATATAATTGCAGCATCTGATAAACCTAATTAAACTGAACAACTGATATTATGAATATTTGTTCTATGACTAATAATTACGCAGTAAAATGAAACTTAATATTTATATAAAAACATGACTTTCCTCCTCATTTTCTCGAAAGCTATTAGAGATATTGGAAATATCATTGCAGCAGCTGATACACCTAATTAAACTGTACAACTGTCATTATTAATATTTGTTCTATGACTAATAATTACGCAGTAAAATGAAACTTAATATTTATATAAAAACATGAATTTCCTCCTCATTTTCTCGAAAGTTATTAGAGATATTGGAAATATCATTGCAGCATCTGATAGACCTAATTAAACTGTACAACTGAAATTATGAATATTTGTTCTATGACTAATAATTACGCAGTAAAATGAAACTTAATATTTATATAAAAACATGACTTTCCTCCTCATTTTCCCGAAAGCTATTAGAGATATTGGAAATATCATTGCAGCATCTGATACACCTAATTAAACTGTACAACTGTCATTATGAATATTTGTTTCTATGACTAATAATTACGCAGTAAAATGAAACTTAATATTTATATAAAAACATGATTTCCTCCTCATTTTCTCGAAAGTATTAGAGATATTGGAAATATCATTGCAGCATCTGATAGACCTAATTAAACTGTAAAACTGAAATTATGAATATTTGTTCTATGACTAATAATCACGCAGTAAAATGAAACTTAATATTTATATAAAAACATAACTTTCCTCCTCATTTTCCCGAAAGCTATTAGAGATATTGGAAATATCATTGCAGCATCTGATACACCTAATTAAATTGTACAACTGTAATTATGAATATTTGTTTTATGACTAATAATTACGCAGTAAAATGAAACTTAATATTTATATAAAAACATGACTTTCCTCCTCATTTTCCCGAAAGCTATTAGAGATATTGGAAATATCATTGCAGCATCTGATACACCTAATTAAACTATACAACTGTCATTATGAATATTTTTTCTATGACTAATAATTACGCAGTAAAATGAAACTTAATATTTATATAAAAACATGAATTTCCTCCTCATTTTCTCGAAAGCTATTAGAGATATTGGAAATATCATTGCAGCATCTGATAGACCTAATTAAACTGTAAAACTGAAATTATGAATATTTGTTCTATGACTAATAATTACGCAGTAAAATGAAACTTAATATTTATATAAAAACATGACTTTCCTCCTCATTTTCTCGAAAGCTATTAGAGATATTGGAAATATTATTGCAGCATCTGATAGACCTAATTAAAATCTACTAATGTCATTATAAATATTTTTACTAGTACTAATAAATACTGAATTTTACTTTTTTTACAATTACTTTCTTCCTCGTTTTCTCGAAAGCTATTAGAGATATTGGAAATATCATTGCATCATCTGATATACCTAATTCAACTGTATAACTGATATTATGAATATTTTTTCTATGACTAATAATTACGCAGTAAAATAAAACCGTTTTTTTATATAAAAACATGACTTTCCTCGTCATTTTCTTGAAAGCTATTAGAGATATTGGAAATATAATTGCAGCATCTGATAAACCTAATTAAACTGAACAACTGATATTATGAATATTTGTTCTATGACTAATAATTACGCAGTAAAATGAAACTTAATATTTATATAAAAACATGACTTTCCTCCTCATTTTCTCGAAAGCTATTAGAGATATTGGAAATATCATTGCAGCAGCTGATACACCTAATTAAACTGTACAACTGTCATTATTAATATTTGTTCTATGACTAATAATTACGCAGTAAAATGAAACTTAATATTTATATAAAAACATGACTTTCCTCCTCATTTTCTCGAAAGCTATTAGAGATATTGGAAATATTATTGCAGCATCTGATAGACCTAATTAAAATCTACTAATGTCATTATAATATTTTTACTAGTACTAATAAATACTGAAATTTTACTTTTTTTACAATTACTTTCTTCCTCGTTTTCTCGAAAGCTATTAGAGATATTGGAAATATCATTGCATCATCTGATATACCTAATTCAACTGTATAACTGATATTATGAATATTTTTTCTATGACTAATAATTACGCAGTAAAATGAAACTTAATATTTATATAAAAACATGACTTTCCTCCTCATTTTCCTGAAAGCTATTAGAGATATTGGAAATATCATTGCAGCATCTGATACACCTAATTAAACTGTACAACTGTAATTATGAATATTTGTTTTATGACTAATAATTACGCAGTAAAATGAAACTTAATATTTATATAAAAACATGACTTTCCTCCTCATTTTCCCGAAAGCTATTAGAGATATTGGAAATATCATTGCAGCATCTGATACACCTAATTAAACTGTACAACTGTCATTATGAATATTTGTTCTATGACTAATAATTACGCAGTAAAATGAAACTTAATATTTATATAAAAACATGAATTTCCTCCTCATTTTCTCGAAAGCTATTAGAGATATTGGAAATATCATTGCAGCATCTGATAGACCTAATTAAACTGTACAAACTGAAATTATGAATATTTGTTCTATGACTAATAATTACGCAGTAAAATGAAACTTAATATTTATATAAAAACATGACTTTCCTCCTCATTTTCCCGAAAGCTATTAGAGATATTGGAAATATCATTGCAGCATCTGATACACCTAATTAAACTGTACAACTGTCATTATGAATATTTGTTCTATGACTAATAATTACGCAGTAAAATGAAACTTAATATTTTATAAAAACATGACTTTCTCCTCATTTCCTCGAAAGCTATTAGAGATATTGGAAATATCATTGCAGCATCTGATACACCTAATTAAACTGTACAACTGTCATTATGAATATTTGTTTCTATGACTAATAATTACGCAGTAAAATGAAACTTAATATTTATATAAAAACATGAATTTCCTCCTCATTTTCTCGAAAGCTATTAGAGATATTGGAAATATCATTGCAGCATCTGATAGACCTAATTAAACTGTAAAACTGAAATTATGAATATTTGTTCTATGACTAATAATTACGCAGTAAAATGAAACTTAATATTTATATAAAAACATGACTTTCCTCCTCATTTTCTCGAAAGCTATTAGAGATATTTGAAATATTATTGCAGCATCTGATAGACCTAATTAAAATCTACTAATGTCATTATAAATATTTTCACTAGTACTAATAAATACTGAATTTTACTTTTTTTACAATTACTTTCTTCCTCGTTTTCTCGAAAGCTATTAGAGATATTGGAAATATCATTGCATCATCTGATATACCTAATTCAACTGTATAACTGATATTATGAATATTTTTTCTATGACTAATAATTACGCAGTAAAATAAAACCGTTTTTTTATATAAAAACATGACTTTCCTCGTCATTTTCTTGAAAGCTATTAGAGATATTGGAAATATAATTGCAGCATCTGATAAACCTAATTAAACTGAACAACTGATATTATGAATATTTGTTCTATGACTAATAATTACGCAGTAAAATGAAACTTAATATTTATATAAAAACATGACTTTCCTCCTCATTTTCTCGAAAGCTATTAGAGATATTGGAAATATCATTGCAGCAGCTGATACACCTAATTAAACTGTACAACTGTCATTATTAATATTTGTTCTATGACTAATAATTACGCAGTAAAATGAAACTTAATATTTATATAAAAACATGAATTTCCTCCTCATTTTCTCGAAAGTTATTAGAGATATTGGAAATATCATTGCAGCATCTGATAGACTTAATTAAACTGTAAAACTGAAATTATGAATATTTGTTCTATGACTAATAATCACGCAGTAAAATGAAACTTAATATTTATATAAAAACATAACTTTCCTCCTCATTTTCCCGAAAGCTATTAGAGATATTGGAAATATCATTGCAGCATCTGATACACCTAATTAAATTGTACAACTGTAATTATGAATATTTGTTTTATGACTAATAATTACGCAGTAAAATGAAACTTAATATTTATATAAAAACATGACTTTCCTCCTCATTTTCCCGAAAGGTATTAGAGATATTGGAAATATCATTGCAGCATCTGATACACCTAATTAAACTATACAACTGTCATTATGAATATTTTTTCTATGACTAATAATTACGCAGTAAAATGAAACTTAATATTTATATAAAAACATGAATTTCCTCCTCATTTTCTCGAAAGCTATTAGAGATATTGGAAATATCATTGCAGCATCTGATAGACCTAATTAAACTGTAAAACTGAAATTATGAATATTTGTTCTATGACTAATAATTACGCAGTAAAATGAAACTTAATATTTATATAAAAACATGACTTTCCTCCTCATTTTCTCGAAAGCTATTAGAGATATTTGAAATATTATTGCAGCATCTGATAGACCTAATTAAAATCTACTAATGTCATTATAAATATTTTTACTAGTACTAATAAATACTGAATTTTACTTTTTTTACAATTACTTTCTTCCTCGTTTTCTCGAAAGCTATTAGAGATATTGGAAATATCATTGCATCATCTGATATACCTAATTCAACTGTATAACTGATATTATGAATATTTTTTCTATGACTAATAATTACGCAGTAAAATAAAACCGTTTTTTTATATAAAAACATGACTTTCCTCGTCATTTTCTTGAAAGCTATTAGAGATATTGGAAATATAATTGCAGCATCTGATAAACCTAATGAAACTGAACAACTGATTTTATGAATATTTGTTCTATGACTAATAATTACGCAGTAAAATGAAACTTAATATTTATTTAAAAACATGACTTTCCTCCTCATTTTCTCGAAAGCTATTAGAGATATTGGAAATATCATTGCAGCAGCTGATACACCTAATTAAACTGTACAACTGTCATTATTAATATTTGTTCTATGACTAATAATTACGCAGTAAAATGAAACTTAATATTTATATAAAAACATGAATTTCCTCCTCATTTTCTCGAAAGTTATTAGAGATATTGGAAATATCATTGCAGCATCTGATAGACTTAATTAAACTGTAAAACTGAAATTATGAATATTTGTTCTATGACTAATAATTACGCAGTAAAATGAAACTTAATATTTATATAAAAACATGACTTTCCTCCTCATTTTCCCGAAAGCTATTAGAGATATTGGAAATATCATTGCAGCATCTGATACACCTAATTAAATTGTACAACTGTAATTATGAATATTTGTTTTATGACTAATAATTACGCAGTAAAATGAAACTTAATATTTATATAAAAACATGACTTTCCTCCTCATTTTCCCGAAAGCTATTAGAGATATTGGAAATATCATTGCAGCATCTGATACACCTAATTAAACTGTACAACTGTTATTATGAATATTTGTTCAATGACTAATAATTACGCAGTAAAATGAAACTTAATATTTATTTAAAAACATGACTTTCCTCCTCATTTACTCGAAAGCTATTAGAGCTATTGGAAATATCATTGCAGCAGCTGATACACCTAATTAAACTGTACAACTGATATTATGAATACTTTTTCTATGACTAATAATTACGCAGTAAAATGAAACTTAATATATATTTAAAAACATGACTTTCCTCCTCATTTTCCCGAAAGCTATTAGAGATATTGGAAATATCATTGCAGCATCTGATACACCTAATTAAACTGTACAACTGTCATTATGAATATTTGTTCTATGACTAACAATTACGCAGTAAAATTAAACTTAATATTTTTATATAAACATAACTTTTCTCCTCATTTCCTCGAAAGCTATTACAGATATTGGAAATATTTTTGCAGGTTCTGATACACCTAATTAAACTGTACAACTGTCATTATTAATATTTGTTCTATGACTAATAATTACGCAGTAAAATGAAACTTAATATTTATATAAAAACATGAATTTCCTCCTCATTTTCTCGAAAGCTATTAGAGATATTGGAAATATCATTGCAGCATCTGATAGACCTAATTAAACTGTAAAACTGAAATTATGAATATTTGTTCTATGACTAATAATTACGCAGTAAAATGAAACTTAATATTTATATAAAAACATGACTTTCCTCCTCATTTTCTCGAAAGCTATTAGAGATATTTGAAATATTATTGCAGTATCTGATAGACCTAATTAAAATCTACTAATGTCATTATAAATATTTTCACTAGTACTAATAAATACTGAATTTTACTTTTTTTACAATTACTTTCTTCCTCGTTTTCTCGAAAGCTATTAGAGATATTGGAAATATCATTGCATCATCTGATATACCTAATTCAACTGTATAACTGATATTATGAATATTTTTTCTATGACTAATAATTACGCAGTAAAATAAAACCGTTTTTTTATATAAAAACATGACTTTCCTCGTCATTTTCTTGAAAGCTATTAGAGATATTGGAAATATTATTGCAGCATCTGATAAACCTAATTAAACTGTACAACTGATATTATGAATATTTGTTCTATGACTAATAATTACGCAGTAAAATGAAACTTAATATTTATATAAAAACATGACTTTCCTCCTCATTTTCTCGAAAGCTATTAGAGATATTGGAAATATCATTGCAGCAGCTGATACACCTAATTAAACTGTACAACTGTCATTATGAATATTTGTTCTATGACTAATAATTACGCAGTAAAATGAAACTTAATATTTATATAAAAACATGAATTTCCTCCTCATTTTCTCGAAAGTTATTAGAGATATTGGAAATATCATTGCAGCATCTGATAGACCTAATTAAACTGTAAAACTGAAATTATGAATATATGTTCTATGTCTAATAATCACGCAGTAAAATGAAACTTAATATTTATATAAAAACATAATTTTCCTCCTCATTTTCCCGAAAGCTATTAGAGATATTGGAAATATCATTGCAGCATCTGATACAGCTAATTAAATTGTACAACTGTAATTATGAATATTTGTTTTATGACTAATAATTACGCAGTAAAATGAAACTTAATATTTATATAAAAACATGACTTTCCTCCTCATTTTCCCGAAAGCTATTAGAGATATTGGATATATCATTGCAGCATCTGATACACCTAATTAAACTGTACAACTGTCATTATGAATATTTGTTCTATGACTAATAATTACGCAGTAAAATGAAACTTAATATTTATATAAAAACATGAATTTCCTCCTCATTTTCTCGAAAGCTATTAGAGATATTGGAAATATCATTGCAGCATCTGATAGACCTAATTAAACTGTAAAACTGAAATTATGAATATTTGTTCTATGACTAATAATTACGCAGTAAAATGAAACTTAATATTTATATAAAAACATGACTTTCCTCTTCATTTTCTCGAAAGCTATTAGAGATATTTGAAATTTTATTGCAGCATCTGATAGACCTAATTAAAATCTACTAATGTCATTATAAATATTTTCACTAGTACTAATAAATACTGATATTTACTTTTTTTACAATTACTTTCTTCCTCGTTTTCTCGAAAGCTATTAGAGATATTGGATATATCATTGCATCATCTGATATACCTAATTCAACTGTATAACTGATATTATAAATATTTTTTCTATGACTAATAATTACGCAGTAAAATAAAACCGTTTTTTTTATATAAAAACATGACTTTCCTCGTCATTATCTTGAAAGCTATTAGAGATATTGGAAATATAATTGCAGCATCTGATAAACCTAATTAAACTGAACAACTGATATTATGAATATTTGTTCTATGACTAATAATTACGCAGTAAAATGAAACTTAATATTTATATAAAAACATGACTTTCCTCCTCATTTTCTCGAAAGCTATTAGAGATATTGGAAATATCATTGCAGCAGCTGATACACCTAATTAAACTGTACAACTGTCATTATTAATATTTTTTATATGACTAATAATTACGCAGTAAAATGAAACTTAATATTTATATAAAAACATGAATTTCCTCCTCATTTTCTCGAAAGTTATTAGAGATATTGGAAATATCATTGCAGCATCTGATAGACCTAATTAAACTGTAAAACTGAAATTATGAATATTTGTTCTATGACTAATAATTACGCAGTAAAATGAAACTTAATATTTATATAAAAACATGACTTTCCTCCTCATTTTCCCGAAAGCTATTAGAGATATTGGAAATATCATTGCAGCATCTGATACACCTAATTAAATTGTACAACTGTAATTATGAATATTTGTTTTATGACTAATAATTACGCAGTAAAATGAAACTTAATATTTATATAAAAACATGAATTTCCTCCTCATTTTCCCGAAAGCTATTAGAGATATTGGAAATATCATTGCAGCATCTGATACACCTAATTAAACTGTACAACTGTCATTATGAATATTTGTTCTATGACTAATAATTACGCAGTAAAATGAAACTTAATATATATATATAAAAACATTATTTTCCTCCTCATTTTCCCGAAAGCTATTAGAGATATTGGAAATATCATTGCAGCATCTGATACACCTAATTAAACTGTAAAACTGATATTATGAATATTTGTTCTATGACTAATAATTACGCAGTAAAATTAAACTTAATATTTAGTTAAAAACAAGACTTTCCTCCTCATTTTCTTGAAAGCTATTAGAGATATTGGAAATATAATTGCAGCATCTGATAGACCTAATTAAACTGTACAACTGTCATTATGAATATTTGTTCTATGACTAATAATTACGCAGTAAAATGAAACTTAATATTTATATAAAAACATGACTTTCCTCCTTATTTTCTCTTTCACTCTCTCTCTCTCTCTCTCTCTCTCTCTCTCTCTATATATATATATATATATATATATATATATATATATATATATATGTATATATATATATATATATATATATATATATATATATAAATATATATATATATATATATATATATATATATATATATATATATATATATATATATAATATATATATATATATTATATATATATATATATATATAGTATATATATATATATATATATATATATATATATATATATGTATATATATATATATATATATATATATATATATATAAATATATATATATATATATATATATATATATATATATATATATATATATAATATATATATATATATATATATATATATATATATTTATATATTTATATATATATATATATATATATATATATATATATATATATATATATATATATATATATATATATATATATAATATATATATATATATATATATATATAATATATATATATATATATATATATATATACATATATATATATATATATATATATATATATATATATATATATATAAATATATATATATATATATATATATATATATATATATATGTATATATATATATATATATATATATATATATATATATATATATATATAAACACACAAACGTCCTTTTGCTTTCTGTTTATATACACTTACACACACACACACACACACACACACACACACACACACACACACACACACACACACACACACACACACACATACACACACACACGTTTGGTTAACGCGCGCGCGTGTGTGTGTGTGTGTGTGTGTGTGTGTGTGTGTGTGGGTGTGTGTGTGTGTAAACAAAATAACAAGCTGCTATGGGGGTGGTGAGGTGGGTGGTGTATCATACGTCTGGCAACGCGCTTCCCTCGTATCATGGTTTTTTAAATCGTTTTGTATTCAACTTCAATGCTGTATAACTTATGTAACTTAAGACTAAACGATGTGTTGATGCTAATGTTCAAATCGGATAAACCAGGAGAAATTTACTATCCTAAGCATATTATTCAATGTATAGATTGAAAAATCATAAATTATTAGATCACAGGCGATACAAGAAACTTTTTGCATTATCACGGTGAATGGGTTAATACTGGGTATCTCAAAGGCTGAATGAACACTTCCAGCGGGGAGGACCGGGAGGCGCCTTTCCTTTACGATCACCGGCGTCTTTGGCAACAAGGGAGCCAACACTCTCCAAACCCCCTTGTATGGGTATCTCTTTACTCCTGGTGTGGATACAGGCATACATAATCTTGTTACTTCTTTTTCAAACATCTTTATTCTGAACCGCTAGGATTATGCAAGGGTTATGAAAAGGGATTAAATCACGTTACGGGGAAAGTTTATAATACATTTCAAGCTATTCATATCGTCTTTACTTTCGAGGGGACAGTAGATGCATAATGAACTACGGTCGGGAGTGTGTATGCGCGGCGCCCTTAGTACCTACCTAACGGGGGCAGAAAAGAGGACAGGGGGTTCTTTGACAGTGCCGGTGTGGAGGTCATCATTGTCTGGACGGCGAGTGGCAGTTCAGGGGGTCGCCATTATGAGTGTGGAGACTAAAAAAAGGGGGCAGTCTACGGGGACGTTACTGGATTAACTACAGGCTATTGTGTTTGAGGGAACAGAGGTTCATGAAAGAGCCAATGATGGTGTGAGGTTCAGGACGGCCTATCAGAAGCTCCCTTTCATACAGAGCGTCAGGTTAATGGTCGACTGTGAAAGAAAACACGATTAAACGATTCTACAGACACAACACTTTTATCGGTGAGAACGGCAATTAAGGCTTTTATGCTCCCAAGCTTATGATTACCCATGGAAGAAGGACGAGGCTGCCAAGTTCCCTCATAACACCCAGAGTTGTTTTTGATTAAACTATTTTCTTATATTTGTGCTGCCCATCGTCACAAATTATAGAAACTGAAAGAAATCAAGACTTTTTTTTTCAATAAACACAAACAAAACAGTAAGTAGGAAATCAATCTTTATTCGCATGTGATGTTAAAAAGTTGAACAGTTGGGTGTATGCAGAGTGGAAAGTAAAATGGAAGACCAAGGGAAAGTTGCAGACTGAGAATCGAGTAGTTTAATAATGCTGATAAGTTAACGTCAAACTAATTCTGGGTCTTCATGAGGGACTTTTATGATGGAGCATCGTTTGCCATCTTCACCAATACCTGTACCTTGATAGCTTGTAGTATTTACGATGGACACAGAAAAACAAGTCACATTAACATTATTAACCAAGAGATGACGTAATTAGAAACTTTATTTATCACAGTAAGGAAAAGTAATCCCAGGTTAAAAGCTAATAGTGTGTTTACTGCCAGCTACTGTTTCCCGTTCAATCAATATATAACAGTTAATTCCTTATGTAGAGGCAAATGGACGTTGTAACCTTGAAAAATAGACAAGTCAGCCCCTTTAAAAGCAACCACCTTGGCGAGCACTGTAAAGCATCATACATAACACTGTACATCTTGCACCATCCTCACAGTATTTACTATTTTACCAATCAGAGAGGAGCTGCTCCCTTAATGCGATCGAGACTCATGATCGTCCAAGGTTTACGGGCATTCCCGCTGCTCCAAAAGGGATATTGTTGACGTAAAGTTTATCGTCCGTAATAGCTCAGTGGGTCGGTGCCTTCATCCTCTCAACTTTTGCCATGGAGGAAGATATATTTTTGTATTGTCTCATGGAAGGTGGAGGTCCTGTGTGTGTGTGTGTGTGTGTGTGTGTGTGTGTGTGTGTGTGTGTGTGTGTGTGTGTGTGTGTGTGTGTGTGTGTGTGTGTGTTTATATCTATTTGAAATATTTTGAAGATAATAAATGCATTATCTCTTTTTTATTCTATATATTTTTAATGAATACTGAAATTGTTACGTCAAAATAATTTCCCATTTGTAGTTTATTTTCCTTAATAAGAAGCAAAACATTATAAAAACATTCTAACCTCCTCAAGGATGGTGACTTAAACCCAAAACGCCTGCCAACAGAACGGTGAGGTTGGGTAGAATGTTTGCATGACGTATCTTAAGCCTCGCCTTTTAATCATCTTGAATCCCTTAAGCCAGCATGAAAGTCACCTGCCACTACTGTAACAACAACGCAAGTCTTCCTTTACTGCCTCGATGGCCTCCAGGGTCCGTTTTCTCTCCCTGAGTTCCTTATCTGTGAGGTAATATCAGAGTGGGTGCCTCGCGATGCTCTTTTTTCTTTTTTCTTTTACTATATATAGTGGTTTTTTTTAGCTATGGAATCTTGTACTAAATCAAAGTCGATATATTTAATGCAAGAAGTTCGGCCATTGAAGAAAAGAAATATGAAAAAGGAGTGTGAATATATCTATTAGTAAATTAAAGGGCAAATGTACTCTATATATGATTAGAATAAAAACAGCTGCCATTAGAGGTGTGAAGTAAAAGCATGTTTGCCTTCATGACTTGAGCTTTCACGCTCCTTGTGCGCCGGAGAGGACGAGTCGAGGGTGGACACTTCTCAGCGCAAGGCAGCGGCTGGCGACTGTGATCTGCCGCGCGTGACTCATATTGCACACCTCGATACAACGACCTCCCTCACTCACACACCATTACGATAACCCTGACGATACCCTCTACAGCAACACACTACCTCCTTACAATAACCAACAAACACACAAACATCAGAAGTAACAAGAAATTCCCTTTAGGAAGCTCAGAGGGTTACAGGTAACTGGTATTTGGAAGGTAATTCATGCAAGGTATCCTAACCAATCAGCGAGGGAGGGCCAGGGCGGTGGGCGGTCTCAGCAGGAGTAATAACTTAATCCTCGTCCCCCTCCTTAGCGCACACCTAGATATGCACTTTCCCCGTAGCATCCGTCTGGCGGCTTTGAAAGATTACTCAACGTGACTTGGTGCGCTGCAGAGTGAAACAAACTGTGTGTCGTGAGCTTAAAGGTGCTGAGGAGTGTCTGTGTGTGTGTGTGTGTGTGTGTGTGTGTTTCGCAGCGGCTGTAGGTGTGTACTGTGACGGGTACTAATCCGAGGAACTGATTCTGTTATCCTACGTACGGTGTGACAAGGAATTATTGTGGTACTGTTGCTGATTGATTGAGGTGAGTTCTGTGTATGTTTTTTTATGCTATCAATTTAATTTCCAAAGTCTTGAATTAACATTGTCGCACTTCACGTACTTCCTTTAAGACAGGATAAGTGTGTCTCCTTCTTGACCAACAACGTAAACTATTGAAAGAAAAAATTATCGAGATATCTTGCTTCTTAGAAATACTATTTACACACGTGAGAAAACAGTAACAATGATAAAAAGTTTCAAAACATCTAAAATACACACACACACAATAAAAAAAGAGAGAGAGAGAGAGAGAGAGAGAGAGAGAGAGAGAGAGAGAGAGAGAGAGAGAGAGAGAGAGAGAGAGAGAGAGAGAGAGAGAGAGAGAGAGAGAGAGAGAGAGAGAACAGGAAAAACACTGTGACAAAATTTGTGAATATGGAGATGCTTCCTCGTCTTGGTCTCTCCGCTGGGGAATATTTATGACCTGTGGGGACGAGGAGAAGAAGGAAGAGGAGGAGGAAGAGGAAGAGAAAGACATGGAGAAGGAATGAAGAAGATAGAGAGAAGGAAAATAGACGCAGGAAAGAAGGCGGAAAGTTTGTTGAAATAGTCATGATAATAATACTTTATGCAAGAAGAAATAATTCACAGAAAATAATGTAAATAATAAAAAAAAATATACACGAATAAACCAATATTAAGATAAGATAAGGAAAATGAAGATTAAAACCACACAAAGTAAATAAGTTGGAAGTAATGCTATAATTGAATACCTTAACTGATAAATGAAAAGGAGTTTGAATTTCCAATGATATTAAAGTAATTATGTAAATGAGGATGAAAAACGGACGAGACTAGAAAGAAATATTTAGTTAAAGGAAGAATCACCTTCAAATAACGAGATTTAATGATGGAGGAAGAAAATGCAACGGACAGAGAACAGATGGAAATGAAAAAATAAATGAAGACAGGTAAAGAGGACTCATGATGTCAGGTAGAAATGATAAAACGTAGAATTATCAAGAGAAGATAAGATGCATTACCATTAATAAGGATAAAATACACGCATTGTCTAACAGTAAAAGAAAAAAGGCAGAGAAATAGTTAAAAAGTGGTTAATCACAAAAAATATTAAAACTTACTCTATAGTGAGTGAAAAAAGAATACGAACGAATTATTAGAAAAATCTACTACTTTTCGTATTTTCAAATTTCTTAATAGTTAATTTTTTTCACCTTCCTCCTGCTCCTCATCCTTTCTTACTACTCTCTCTCTCTCTCTCTCTCTCTCTCTCTCTCTCTCTCTCTCTCTCTCTCTCTCTCTCTCTCTCTCTCTCTCTCTCTCTCTCTCTCTTCCTCCCTCCCTCCCTCCCTCCTGTGACGGGCACGCCCCTCCAAGTGATATACGAGCGTGGTCTTTCCTCCACATGTTTTTACCTCCTTCCCTCCTGTCTCCCCTTCCACTCGTGTTTCTTCTCCTTTTTTTCAGTGCCTTCTTCCCCTACACCACATCTTCATCTTTTTACTTCTCTTTTTACTCCTCCTTCTGCTATTTTTTTATCTGTTCATCATTATAATTCTAACACAATAATTTTTTTTTTCTAGGAAAGTAGTTATTACTTCAAAGAAGCAGCAACTCTAAGAAAAAAATATTCAATGCTCTAAAAGTAACAGTAAGGAAAATTCTAGTGTACATAATGTTTTGGGAAAAGAAAGATATGAAACAACATTAAGTTCTTCCTAACGTGTACAGTAAATTATCAGGGATTGAAATGTAGCAGTGCTTAACCGTAGAGTTTTAAAATATTTTGTTATCAAATCTTTTTTTTAGTCCACATGTCCATCAGTACATTGTAGATGAGACGACGAAAAACCGACATAAAAATTGATTGATGAGGTTGAACAAATGAATAGATCGATTGTTTAAACTGGAACAAAATAGAAAATCATATATATATATATATATATATATATATATATATATATATATATATATATATATAAATAAAAAGTCAAGAGCCAGTACCTTGTGTGTTATCATGACGCGCCACTCACCATCCATTGTGCTATTTTTACAACACCCTAATTTTTACAACGTTCGCGGATGCATTCGTCGCCCTCTAGATCCCGGAAGGCATTTTAGCCCCCTCTCATCTTGCATCCTTCCTTCCCTCCATCTCCCCTCAGTGACGTAAATAAGAAAGGCACTAAAGAAAATAGGCCGTGTGTCTGAGGGGAGGCTTTGCCGCTAGGCCCATCGGTTCCTCACGCCCTCCCCTCGTAAAGGACAACCCCCCACAGCAGCTTAGGGGGACGGAAGACGGAGGAGTAGGAGGAGGAGGAGGAGGAGGAGGAGGAGGAGGGGGAGGAGGAGGAAGAAGAGATGAAAGCCATTTGTGGTATCATTAACGTGGTATTCTTTGTGCTTTGGGTATTCTTAGGCAATAAATAATAACAAGCATAGTAATAATAATAATAATAATAATAATAATAATAATAATAATAATGATAATAATAATAGTAATAATAACAATAATAATAATAATAATAGTAATAATAATAATAATAGTAATAATAGTAATAATAATAATAATAGTAATAATAATAATAAACTCAAGTAGGATCAGTCTTTTCCAAGCATTCTAATGCACAATGAATACAGAAAGATACACCAAATTATTTTCCAACTATAATCATGAAGGCTCAATCAGTAGCTCATCACATCAGTGAGGTGTCAATCTTGCTTCAATCTTAAGTTCCACCAAGCTTGCCTAGTGAGTCGTGTTTGGGGTGGAGGAACGTGCTCTCAGCATCACGTGGGGGACGAAACCCTTTATTGTGGACGCTCTGATGGTCCATTTTCTGAGTGAGGCAAGCGAGGGAGACACGCCACTATGCTCTATCAACACCCGTATGAAAGACTGAAACTTGAGTTAAAAGTAAACCAAAAATATTATCATTGCATGAACTTCCTCTAGAATTTTATTTATTTTCTAACTTTTTATTACTCAGACTTTAGACCGTAAGAAAAAAATAGGAAGCAAACGTCATTTAGAGCTAAGAAAACGTTGAAACGCCCTTCAATCTGCTTTACCGAACAAAGAGAACACCCGACAAAGACTAACGAAACTTAATAAAACCTATTTTCAGTGGACCTTCGGAAAGAGAAGCAAAGAAAGAGATAGGTGACGTAGTTTAAGTGTGGGTCTTCATTCTCAGGTATCTGTTCTCTCTCACCTTTGCTGCACTATGGCCAATAAACTTGAATTGGGGCGTTTGCGAGTACGGTGTTGCTTCGTCAGCGTTTAATGTGCCGGGCCAGGTCGTGCCTTGCAGTAAATAAAGACTCCGATGACAACCCTGACAAGAGCTACATTTTAGAAGGTTCCACTGCCTCCTTCACCTCAATGACCAGAACAAGATACTACCTGGGAGGAGGAGGAGGAGAGGGGGTGGGAGGAGGAGAGAAGGGACACATAAAACAGGAAGAAACCCCCCAAAAAATGATGAAAAAAGATGCACAGAAGAGATTCATTATGACAATCCCATATTTTCAGAAAATACATTTTCATATAATTTTTCTTTCTTTTCAGGTAAGATATCAACCATGTTTGGTACTTCATAATGACTCCCCACACTTCAGAGTACAGTAAGTACACTATTCTTTCAAACCTTCTGTTTTGGAGCGTATAACACGTCTCCTAGACATCCCTTTTCTTATACATGAGATATATGTTCCTAGCTCAGTGTACCTCAGCGTCATAAGACTCACCGTAAAGGTAAGCCACGTGGAACACACTCCATCACAAACCTCAATCCTCTCCTTCAACATCTTCATCATCTCCATGCGGTTTATTCAATTACAAATTAGTTATCATTATCATTATTATCATTATGTTTATGCACTTCAGGAACATTGAATTTACAGTCTAGAGGTCATCCTTGATACACTAAACAGGCAACATCTGAACTTCTGAACTAAATATACTTTCACTTTCCTTCACATAGTAAAGAAGCAAGTTTTCTTTGTCATGTCACCCGACGCCGTCCTCCTTTATGAGGCTTTAGCCTTTTACTGGAATGTGACACTTGCTCCTCAACATTCCATTCGGTGTCCTTTCCTAAAATCTTCACATTCCTCTCACCAACACTTCAACTTAAATCTATGACCCCAAACAGCATTCCCTTCTTTCTCTCTCTCTCCTACATGAGCCTCCACGCCCACCATCACTCTGCACCTCCACACCCCATCTCGGCTCCGTTGTCCTCCCTAGGTCAGAGCCAACGAAGGTTTCCAGCTCACCCTTGTTTACCTTCGCTGTTATTGAACACGGCCTGCCATCGCGAGTGTTGACATCCCAGGCAACAACACGAGGCCTGTTCTCCCTCCCTCTACTTTTTTTCCTTCTCTCCCGCCTCCACTCCCTGTCTCGCTCGCTCGAAGGATTCCCAGCCGTAAACGAGACTTGAAACGCCGCTGACTTGGCTTGAAAAACATTCGCCTTCATAAGAGAGTCAAAGAGTTGATTGAGTTACAGTCATTTAATGTTCTCTTAAAAAGCAGTTAAACCTCTGTCGAGTGCACATAAACCTTAGAACCGAACAATGGAACACTCCCACGTTTTTCTAATCTATTCCTGAACTCTTCCGCGTTTCCGTAATCAAAGCATGGTCTTCAATAGGCAAATTTCCTCGTCTTCTTCCACGATCGTCTCCTCTACTCCACGGGGTATAGATGGCCAGAGGAGGACCTGTTCAAGTAGTCTACTGTGATCTTAATTCCTTAAGGCATGTCAGTGACGTTTTGTTTACACGACAACAATGTGATTACAGCTGCTGATGGTGTGCTGGTGGTACTAATGATGCCAGTAATAATAAGTGTTATTCTGAGTGACATACCTATCCAGTATAATAAAAGGGAATTAGCCCTAGTAGCAAAGTCTCATAACTAATCGATATCATAGTGCATACGTATATAATCAACTCCAAACCTCACTCAACCGAAAGTAGGATGACATTTTTCTCACAAATTATTCATGTATGGACGATAAAAAATTACTTCTGTTTTCACGAGACCAAACACTCCAAATAGCATCAGCTTTGGCCTCACAGATATGATATATTTCTCAACAGCCTCTACCTCATAGCCCTAACGCTCTCTTCCTCCTCCCTGCTCCACTGTTCCCTAAGTATGTCTCTCCTCCCCCTCCTTAACACCGTAAAACTAGCCCAAAAGACACGGCTAAGACACTGTTAATTCTCCTCTGTATAGATGCTCAATCCAGTCAACTTCTAGGCCTCCATTGTCTCCTCGTCCCTCCCTCCAGTAGCTGACGGTAAAGATTGGTCGCCACACCATCCAAGACTCTCGATTGTCCTATTTTATCGAGGCACTGCGAGTCTGATCCAAATTGCCGTCTCCAATAACTTCTTATAGGCTGACTCGCTCTAGGCCTCCATTGTCCTTATTTTCCAGCCCCATTCGTGGGTCCAACGCCTCGGCTCTACTTAGCTATGTCTTTTATGCTTCGGTTTCCTTACGCAAAGACAGTTCTATGTATTGGTAGCTGGTTGAATGCTATGGAAAATTTTGACCATTTGATAAGTTAAAAATATTCTACATGCGTCTTTCCCACAAGTCTCTCCCAAGCTGCCTTTCTTCCCCTCCTGTCTTCGAGGTCACCACCGACTCGCTTCACACCTGCAGCAACAATGTTTGATTTTATTCGCATGATTTATGGTTGAAACGTGACTTTTATATTCGCCTCCTGATGATATAGTGACACTGATACACGGATGTCCCTTACACACCTCGCTCCTCACCTTTCCTTCTCCTACCTAAAACCTGCCGCGCCCCTCTCTACCCAACACCTTCTACCATCCCCCTTAACCACACACATTTAAAAGAATATAGCAAATAACAGGTTGCATCATTAAACTTTATACTATATACATGTTATTTTATGATAACTAACGAAGAACAGGGCGAGATGAAAGTGGTTTGCAGAATGAGAGAGGTAATTGCAGAGATTGATATTTTGAGGTTTTGGTTACAAGACTCAAGTAAAATACCAGACTACAGCTAGATCCTCATCATCATCATCTTCCTCCTCTCCTCCTTTTCCTCCTCCTCCTTTTTCTTCTCCTCTCCTTCCTTCCCTCGGCTTTGAAGTTTATAGTCGTGCCGTTGACAAGAAAAACGAACCAGAACCACCACGTATTTTTTTTACAAAGCACAATTTTACGACGACACGAAAACAATGAAATATGAAGACCAAAACAACTAAGAAAAACTTTGAAAAATCGTCGACTGTACAAAAATATACACTGGAAACACATCACTATATACTTTTCCTCGATTGTTAGTTATTTAGGTTGATTATGCGTGTGGGAGGAAGCACGCGAGACAGGACACCCACACACTATCAATGCAATTCTTCAGCCTGGTAATTGCAACGCTCACGGCGGCCACATAGTAGTTAGACCTCCTACCCCGGGGTGGTAGCCGGCGTTTTGAGCATCTGCCTTTGTCTTCAGTGCTGTGAGTGCTTCGGAAAGGAATGTTAAATGGCCACAAAACGACGCAGCTGCTGATTGGATGAGAGTGTTTCTGCGTTCTTCCTGTCTTGGTCTCAAAAACATGCAGGTGGAAGGTTACTGTAGTGGAACGTTATGAAGTTTAATTACTGAAGACTATTAGTTGAAGGGTACATTTTATCTCTGCGATATGAATTCTTTTTTTGTCAGTCTCTCTCTCTCTCTCTCTCTCTCTCATCCTAAAATGACTGGTTTCCTTCCATCACCTTCCCTCCTACTTACACCTAATTCAGTCATTACCCTTTAATATGAAGGAGGAGGAGGGAGAAGGGAGGAGAGACAAAACCTGTAGTAATTTTCTAATAGTTTATAATTCAGTAATAAAATGACAAGCATGAGTTTTGAGTGTGTGAGTAAATCATTATCTGCGCGCCGCTGCAACATCAAAGAACCGCTGCACCTTGCCCGGGAGACAAAATATTTACTGCCTATTACTAAGACGTTCCCGTGAAGACCTCTGATTTGTGACCTCCAGCAGTCACGACCCCTACCTATAACCACCATCACCACCACCACCACCACTATGTACTGTCATCATCAGCATCACCATCACCACCACCATCACGACTTCAATTGTTACCTTTACCATTATCTCCACATTCCACATTTATGACTAAAATTTGGTCGAACCTTGAGCAGTAACCATGACAGAACAGGATACTGCAAAGGGATGACAGGATAAACAAACATGATAGACTAAAAAAAAATAAAGCTGCCCATGATGCTTTCAGTGCCACACATGTCTCACGTGGCACTCCTCTCTCCACCCTACGCTGGCACCCTGGTATGTAACGAGGACTTCGGGTTGACGAACAAGAAACAGCCCCCCTCGTCGTCTACTAAAAATGCCTCTTTATATGGAGGGCAAATCCTTGGCATCCTGGAGTGCCTCTCTTGTAAACTGACACCAGGACCTTCTCCTCCCCCCTCCCTTCTCCTCTCCCTCTTTCCCCTTTCCTTCCTCCGGCTATTCCTCCATCTCATTTTTTACTCCTTTACTGCTCCTCTTCTTTCTAATTTTCTTCTCCCTCTTATCCATCTCCTCCTTTTAGCTTGCTGTGACTCTATTTTCAGGATTTACATAGTTCTGCATGAGTCCACAGCTATGCCCCATGACTACAGGCCTTCACCATAACCAAATATACATAAAAAAGAAACACAAATTCAGATCCAAAGACAGAGAGAGAATGAGAGACGAAAAAAAGAAGCAGCAGAGGATATAATGTCAATGGAGCTGATGACTATGAAGTTCTTGAAGCTAAAGAAAAAAAAATAGATGACATTTCCAGAACGATACGTATTAGGTTCAGGATATTCATTAAGTTTTATGGGTCTGTTTTATTACACACGAGGACGATGAGTACCCGATGATGCCACGGATTTGTAGTGAGGCATACCTGTGTGTGTGTGTGTGTGTGTGTGTGTGTGTGTGTGTGTGTGTGTGTGTGTGTGTGTGTGTGTGTGTGTGTGTGTGTGTGTGTGGTGAAAGTTAAGGAGAGTGAGTGGTAAGAGAAGGAGCTGCGGTCTACCTCTCGACGGTACGAACTTAATGAACTGTATGTTACGAATCTCTCTCTCTCTCTCTCTCTCTCTCTCTCTCTCTCTCTCTCTCACTCTCTCTCACTCACTCTCTCACTCTCTCTCACACACACACACACACACACACACACACACACACAGCTACACTGGGTCCCCTTTAGGCTTCGTCACAGCAGAGGAAGAGGAAGGAAAACAGTGCCAAGCCTCCCAGGTAAGTAAGGGTGACTGACATGCCTTATTACTCTACTAACCTCAACGTTATGGCGATTATGATCCCTTTACCGGATACTCCTTACTATGGAGGCGTGTGTTAAAATGGCTGCGTTGCTTGCTGCTCCTGAACCACCCTGTTAATGGCACGTTGATGGGTCATGCTGAAGGCTTGTTAGAGGGCGGAGTGGGTGGAAGGAACACGTGAATGGAAGTCATGAGATCTAATGGTAAATCTTGTCCTCCTTGACCCTCTTGGTTCATGCTTTGGTCACTAAGTAAGCAAGTCAGTTTTCAAAGACGCGTGTTAATAGTTAAGCTTCTCCTATGAAGTGACTATGTGCATATTCTTTTGTTATGACAGAGAAATTACTGGAAAAAAAACAAAAACATTAACAGGCCTTGTTCAGTCGACTATCACTTGTGGTACAGCCGTCCTACCCCTGTCACCCTGCCTACCCTTCCCTTGCCCCGACCTGCCCCACCCTGCCTCGCCATGACCCAGCCCGTCCCAACCTGCACAGGCATGTATCAGAGTATAGTGTGCCTGTCGCTCCTCACGACTAATAAATAACAGACAATAATGATTGCTGGATCATAACAATGATACTTGCACTTAAAAACGTACGTAAATAGGATTTTACCAAGGTGCACATGAAGAGGCAGAGTACAAAATGTGTGTGTAAGAATGACACAAAAAAGGTTTCAGCAATCCCACAACAATAATCTCACCACTGAATAAATTTTTTTAAAGATATATATCTAGGTCACCAAAATAATGATGATTGAACAATATTGTGTCACATCAGAGAGGTCGGGCTGGAACTAGCTAAAAGGAGATCAGGCTACTCTTTGGGAAAACCTGTATACTTTTCATTATAATACAGTTTATGCCCAGAAGGCAGATTTATGGCCTCCACATCGAAATTGACGAATAATTAAATAATTTTATATTATCAAAGTGATGTGATGCGTGACTCCTCAGAAAGATAAGGAGGATGAAGAGGAGAGGGAGGTGCCTGGACGTGCTACTGTTCCACAAGGGTGTGGGCTGCGGTGGGTGGCGGCGGCGAGCCACACTGCCTCTGATGGGGAAGGGAAACCCACGACCCCTGGGCCGCTAAAGAAGCAATATCTGCAGCTTGTCTCCCATTAATACAAGTTTCCAAAGACGAATGACGATTTTATTCCAAATCCTTGGCGTTTTTCCAATTTCAGCGATGAAAAGCGTACCAGCACCAAGTTTAAAAACCTGGCAAGTGAGTGTGAGGCGTGCCAAGACCCCGCCCACCGCCAGCCACCACCACTCATTGGAGGGTCGACGGCCGCCATATTGATTCCCCGGCGACTGCTCAGTGGGACGCACGAACCTGCCGCTTACATTTCACAGATTTCTATAATACATTTCTTTATGTATTATAATGAAAATGTCTCCTCCTTCCGAAAAATAATGATATATCTAGCAGAGTTTGAGGCAAAGGCAGCATGCTGGATGCCCATCCACACATGGCTGACTCTGTGCCACATTCATATCAACATTTAATCATCTAAAGCAATAGCGATGAGATGAGGCAGACAGAACATTCTGTGTGTCATCCTTATTATATATTGATGACTTGAGGCGGAGAGAGAACTTGAGTTTCCAACACACCGCACTCCTCACCATCGATCACAGGTGCTTCAATTTTCGGAAGATAAAACAAAACTTCTCCCGCCGGGAATGTGATCAAACTCAAAGTATAAATATATGCATACTCATGCCTCGAGTAGAGACAGCAGCTTTTTTTTACTTACTAGGACCTTACACATTCCTTGTAATCTGAAAACATGATTGATTCAGGGCATGGAATGGTAAGTCTATTTACAAAGAAAGACCACCATAACAAAACAAAAAAAAGAAAAGAAAGAAAGGGAACAGTCTCGCTGCTAAACAAGACTGGGTACAGCCGAAGGGGTGTTCGGCATTTTCTTAGGAACAATTAAACTACATTGGCGGATGAACCAATGGGGAAGGGAGGCAGAGGAGGGAAGCGACAGCGGCGGTGCGAGCATATACTGGCAACAACAGCAGCAGGAGGGATCCCCCGTGCCAACAGCAGTGGCAGCAGCCAGTGAGGCAGCTGTGAAGCTCAGCCATTGAGTGTGAGGCGCGTCTCCGCCAACGAGCACGCCAGCCCGACCAGACCCCGTCCCAGCAGCCGCCATCTTGCCTGCCGTCCTGAGGCGGCACCACTCTCCCCCAGCCTCCCTTGCAACTTGCAGCCCCGCCGGTCGTGCTCCCAGTGTGCGGGACGGTACACGCCACTTCCTGCCCCGCGCCCCCTCGCTGGTCAGGATTATTCTCGGCTGCCGTGTCCGCGTCCTTCCCAGGTAAGGCGTTTTCCTTTGCCTTCCGCTAAGGTCGAACGACTCATCTTGTGGTCGTGCGGAGTGGCCTTTATATTTTTTTTTCTGCGAGGGAAGCGAAGAACTAATATACTATCATACATTTGGAGGGTGTTGTGAAGCCAGTCTATGTATGGTCTGGGTGCAGGGATGGCCACACGATGGTGCTCATAACACACAATGAACGTTTGGTGTATCGTGAGCGGTATGGTGATGGTGTGACTTGAGGTCAGGCAATGAATGAATCTATCCTGCCCGTGATGACCCGTTCCGCTCATAAAATGTGCCACCAGCATCATGACAGGTATACTGGAGCTATAAATGTTACCTCATGATTGTTTTGACACTAAATCACATGCTCATCAACAATGGGCCATATATCGACTTTATACCCATTACCAAGGTCTGAGGTGCTGACCGTAATGGACACGCTGCTGCCCCAGGTGAAGGTAAGTGTGGTGGCGTGCTGCACTTGCCTTTACATGGCACGCTATACCTTTTACACTACCGTTTCCATCCTTTAATTTGCTTTAAAGTTGTCCTCGGTTTTTATTAATGGCAAGTTAGCCACAAGAAGCAATGCGAAATTACAGAATGATTACTATTGCTAACAGCCGGTTAAGTACATGGTAGTAAGTGATACCTTGGAAGGATGGTGGTGCAGGGCAGGTGTCAAATGGAAGCATAACACTACCATGCAACCTCGGCTCGGTGGGGGTGGATATGCTCCGCTGGATTTGCCAGGAGACGCGCCTCGCCTCTAGGCACTAAGGCACTGCTTCTCCTTCCGACGTGCTAGTGTGCAGGAGAGACATTAGTTTTTAAAACGACTTGATGATTGTGTTTCACTTGCTAACTTGAGATTTACAAAGAACATTTGAACAGATTTGTCACGAAACACAGTGAGCTTGTGACAATGATGGCCACAGAGATTCAATTCTAGAGAAGGACATACGAAAATTGTTTTATTGTTACAATATTTCTGTGACTACTGGTATCATTGTTATAGTTATTATTATTATTATTATTATTATTATTATTGTTATTATTATTATTGTTGTTTA
Source organism: Metacarcinus magister (assembly GCA_029783475.1). Classification (NCBI taxonomy): domain Eukaryota; kingdom Metazoa; phylum Arthropoda; class Malacostraca; order Decapoda; family Cancridae; genus Metacarcinus; species Metacarcinus magister. The sequence continues at coordinate 12,011,637 of JAPQNM010000008.1, read as the reverse complement.
TATTATTACTACTGTTATTATCATTATCAATATAATTTTTATTATTATTACTTGTTGTTATTACCAATAACATCCTCCTCCTTCTCATCATAGTCATAATTCTTGCCTAATTTTATCTCTTCATTTCGTACAGTTAACATTCCTCTTCAATTATCAAATCAATATGAAGTTATTCACCTGTTCGAGGGTTTACTTTTACTATCAAGGCCTCAACTCCACCACGTTATGCACAGTGTTTTCTAGCTTATGAATAAATAGTTGAACATATATATATAATAATTATTTTGTCTGCATAGTAAAATATCATCTACACACACACACACAAACACACACACACACACACACACACACACACACACACACACACACACACACACACACACACACACACACACACAAGACTCTAATGCCATAAGCGTTAATAGAAAATTCGCCTTTACCGCCTCCTGACCTGACTCTCTTCCAACTTGAAACTATTTTTTTTGTCTGTGCGGGAAAATTCAAGTCGACCAGGACCTCGAGGACCCTAAATGTTTATAGTCGTGCAATAGCTGGACGCGGCCGGAGTTGGCGGTGACCCGGGCTGCCTCTCCTCCTGCTACCCGCTCACTCTCCTAAATAATGGACCGTGGTAGGCCTTTCAACCCATTTTTTTGGTGTTATTTACAAGCCAGAATCATCTACAAAACTTCAAGGACACAGTTTCCCTTTTAAACTAATTGTTGTGTTACGGAGACATACTGGTAACACGTCTTCAAGTGATTCTCTATAACGGCGCCTCAAAAAACAACCACCCGACTGTGACAGCAAGAAGCAAATCGTGACTGTTATCGCCTTTTGTAATTCTGTCTTGCTCTATGTCAGCGAGGAAGGAAGTTTACATCAGTACGGTAACTGTATCCGGCAGAAGACAGTGTGCGTGTATTCTGCACTGGCTTGTGGTGAGGAGGCCTCGCTCCAAACCACGGCCTCCCGACCTTTCTTCCCTTCTGTTCCTCCGGCAACGCTATGCAAATGAAGAGGCTCGGTCTAACCCTTTCTGGAGTTTTTTTTCGTCAACTTTCACCTGGCCCGGTTCGTTGCGTGGTTAATCTATTTATTGCAGTTGTTTCTGAAAGCTTTTAGGTTAAGGCAGAGACAGAACTCTGGACATGGGAGGCGAGGCAGTTTCGGGTGGGACGGGGAAGCGGCGGCGGGTTGGCGGTGGCGGAGGCAGAGAGGAGCGGGGAGAGGCGGCAGGATGGGCAGTAGTATTTCAGCGACTGTGAAAAGTTCCATACAGAGAGGATTGCACACCAGGCCAAGAGTGTATTTGCGAAACTGTGTAGAAAAAGATATTAACAAACGACGAAAACAAGTGATAGTTATGAGGGAGAAGGTTCAACTCGTGCGGTTCTCTCTAGTCAATTATCCTCGGCTGCTACGTGACTTGAGCCTCGTCCGTCACAGATGCTGGAGTAACAATGCTCATAGGTGTAACAACGTGGAATTGTACATACAAATTGGAAGTGTGAGAGAAATAAGAAAAATAGAATCCACACTGGAAAGATTAAAAGATATACCAGTTGTGATGAATCTGTATGAAGACAGTGTGTGGAAAACCTTAAAGTGTGATGAAGAACGTAAGTAATTTTCCTGACGACGAGTTAGAAAAATAATAATAATACTTAACATAGAAGCAAAGAAAAGGAAAGGCGTTTAGTTTTTAAATAATATAAGCTAAAATCACATTCAAGTAATTATACTAAATAGATAAAAGAGAATGTAGAATGAAAAAAAAAGTTTAGCATGTAGCAGTGAAGCCATGTTAGCAGAGAACACATTTGAGTGGGTTGGCAGACACAGTGAATGAATGGCAGTATAGTGCTGCAAGTGAAAATGATTTTTTAAGAGCCGAGAAGTGCACTAACACTCCCTCCCCCTAGTACATACGAGTTCATGCACGCACCCACCTACCTACCCAACCTCACTCACCCAAACCCACACACAAGTAAACACGCAGCCTTCTTCTGTATAGTATTAGACGTGGTATGACTGTCGTGCATAATTATTCAGAGGAAACTATGAAACAATTGATTGTAAAATTATTTATCTACTTTTCTGTTTCTTCTATATTCTCCTCTATACCATTACAACCAACGAATACAATCAGTACACAACACATTAAACACCTCACCAAATATAACGAATAAAAGACAATTACATAAAGTAGCAGAACGTAAATGAGAGAATGTGTGAGGAAAGCAACATGAAAAGGAGACAGAAAAATTAATAAGAGCTGAAGCAAACATGATTTCGATTTAAGAATGATTTCACTAATGAACCTTATCAAACATATGTTGTGTGAGGTTCTCAGAAGAGGGAGCGGAATTTTATGTATATAAAATTACTTCTGCCGTGCATCCAGCGGCACCTCCCGCCGCTGGGCGTCTTTACCCCCGCCGCCTCAGTGTGTGCCACGGCCGCCGACACCGTCGTCGCCATGATAATTGTCCTACTGCTCTTCCTCTCGCTAAATAGGTAGACGTAACCACGTTGTTTGATATATTCGAGGCAAATAAAGTATTACATGTAAAGTACCCTAGAAATTTAATCCCTTTGCGGAAAAACTTAACTTCATATATTCTGCACAAATATCTAATATCTACATAGAGTCGTGCCTTTCTTTTTAAATAAAAAAAAGCCTAATTCATCTTTCTATATTTTTTATTTTCTTTCTTGGAGAATACTTTCGGCTAGATCACAATCCCTTTGCGCGGCGGCCGCGGCGGAACCACCGCCGCCCCCACCGCCTGGGCGCACCGCCCCACGCTACGACCGGATGTGGCTTTGACTTTTTCCAATGAAATTTTCTCACCAAAATTTTTAATTATGATTAATTATGCGCATACGATATCATATACTTTGGTTTTATCATAAAAGAGTATACATATGTAACCGTCGCCGGTGTATCACGGCTCAGTGCTCTTTATTGAATTCTCGAAAGTTTATTGAGTTCATTCAAACATTTATAATGACATTCCAACATGCAAAATAAGTTAGATGGCCCGGCAACAACAGCAATAGTAAGAAAAGCTATAAAGAACCAGGTGTCGCCGGATACTTTAGTGGCCGAGGCTCCTTGCGTTCATACATTATACTGGATTCTACAAGGACACCTGTATACCTATGCTAGGAACGCATAAGAAAACCTACTGATAATATGGATGTAGAAGGCTGAAAGAACACTAAGACAAACAGACAGTGAGTTGGAAAGTAGCTGGCCGTCACTACACGTAGGAAAGCTTCACCGCCCGACACACAACTATGAAGCGGCGATGCTTGTCAACTAAACACACACAAAAAAACACAATAATATGTGTAATCAAAAAATGAAAAATCATATAATCACCAGAAAAAAACAATATTGACAAGACCAATATTTATAGTGATGCAATGCACGAGGTAAATAAAGTAACATATGCAATTACACCTGCAATGACACATTTGAACAGTAATTTTAACACAATAAAACGTAATTCAAGGGTAGAACAGCAGTCAATTGTGTAAAACTAAATATTAGAAAGAGAGAGAGAGAAAAAAAAACACTATTACGTTTACTTACAGCTTGGCGTCGCCTCCCTGTGTCCACTGTGTGCCGTCAGCCAATTGATACTGGAAAAAAATACATATTTTCATTAGTAAGTCACATTCATGCACTTGCTTGGTATAGAAAAATAATATATATATATATATATATATATATATATATATATATATATATATATATATATATAATCAATAACGTCAACAAAAAAAATCTATTAACTTTCTGCTTGGATGGTTTTAAAGAGGCCACGTATACAAGACAATATAGCGAATTAATTGCTGTCATATTAATGCTATCAATATGATGCATGACTTTAAAAGTGCTATGCAACAACTGATGCAAGTAAGGACAGAAGCATCACTACATTCTAGCTTTTTAGGATCAACAGCTATGCACTAATTATTATCGACAAGAATAACGCTTGTCTTGATAGCCATAAGGAAATGTTCTGCACATCATTGATCATCACACAGGCTCAGTGACATGCATGACTGGTCTGGTGAGGAATTAAACATTGAATCATCTTAATTGATCCACATTTTACGACCATTACTGAAATATTTGGAACTTACAGGCTTAGTATCAAATTAGAAAGTTGGGTAATTATACATTTTGCAATATGGAGAACTGAAACATGATTTTTTGAATAATTTATCTTTGAAACAGGAAAACAGGAAATATCATGTAAAAAAAAATTTGGCATATTACTGTCCCCTCTTTGTTGATCTATATCCAACACCTCGTGCCACTCATACCCTCGTTAGTAACTGTCATGTCAATATCTAAAACGAACGTCTGATTTCAAGTATATTAAACATCAATTGACCTCAACTTGCATCTCCCAAGCCTAACATTCTATTTTTTCCCCTTTCTTGGAGCTGAGTGACATGCTCTTGCTTGTCTATAGTGAAGATAGTGAGTGCATGAGTGTGCGAGAAATTTGCTTGCGTAACATAATTCAGTTGCATGAAAAAGTATGACTCCCGGCATTTCTGAATCTTTTCTCTATGCAGCCATTTTAAAGTTCACCAGCGATCTCGTTTTCTTTGTCAGTCCCAAGGTCATGAGTGCCGCTGTGTAGAAGTACGATCTTGGCAGACTCTGTGCCTAACCAGTATCAAAGCGAACAGCAAGCATGAACTTATGACAGGTAAGGAGAAAAAAATTGTATACATAGAAACATCAAAGGGAAGCACAATGGGCAACCGAAGGTGAATACAGTGAGTCCGCACGTCTCACCCATTAATTTCACCGGGCCACCCCCACGTCACGTCCTCGACCAATCACAGCCAAGGCGCACGACCCGAGGAGGAATGGCCGCCGAGCAGGAAACATTTTCATTTTGTTACATACATTTCATTTTTGGTTAGTTGAAGGCAGCGTAAAGGTGCCTCACTCCCACCCGCGGCTTCTCCTTCACCTCCTTCGTAACACTTCGTCGGTGAATCCTTCCTGTGCTTCATGATTGACTGAATATTAACAACACAGAATACCTTTGTTTACACTCAACAAGCGGTTTCTACCAACTGCTCGACTAGGCTGCGCAAACGCCTCAGTGGAGACTTACGGCGCATATGCCACCAAATCTACTTCATTCGAATATCCTGGCGAGGCATTAGGGTCCTCGATTACCTTTCTTCTAATGAACTTTACTCATCCTTGTATTGTAATCAAGCTTGCAGTGGGTTACTTATATAAAACAAATGTAACCAAACCCCAATGAAGCTTCACCTGCCTACTGCTTCAGGTGTTCAGTATCTTATTATGGGTTTCGGATAAGGTTAGCAGAGGAGGCTGGGATCAATAGGAGGATGTTTGGGAGGATAAGAATAACATTATTTAAAATTCATGGGGAAGCTTTCTGAGAAAAATCCAATTCCTGAAAATAGACACTAAAGTTTTAAGAGCCCCCGATGACTCCTTGTCTGAGACTTTTCGTAGGAAAGTTTGCTAGGGTGACGCCGAGCCTGCGATGGTGGAGATTGGCAGCGCCTGGTCCTCCTCCTCAGCCTTCCCACCCACTGACCCACCCAACCACCCGCCCACCCATCACCACCACCCACTCCCACTTGCTGTTTCTACCTCCAACGTGTAAATATACAACTTTCTTAGCATATCTGAGTTCGTAATGCAGGGTTAAGTAGAAGAAATATTCTATTATCACGCTTTTTCTTCATTATATCAGAGGACACACATGAAGTTCAGCGAAAAAATACAGGGCTTGAAACTTCCTGTATAATTATGCATTTTTCAATTAATGGGTCATAACGAGGCTCACGAAAACCCGATAGTGCCATCTTATTCACTTTCATTCTTTGTATAATCTCTCTAATCTCGTAAAGGATTAAGAACACATAAATGCAAGAGGGAAAACACACATGATGATTAATCAAGTGTATGTGTGTGTGTTTATTGCGTAGTGAGTATTCTGTAGGCATAGGTAGGCCTGCCCTGCTCTCTCTCTCTCATACACATTCTTGCCAATCGCGTTTATGATATACTGATTAATTGAATGACTTGGAACGACGAAGAGTTTTGACATAAGAAAGATTAACGAACTGGATGGAGCTTCGTGTAATCAGTAAAGTGACTCCTGAGCACAATCCATTACACGCTACTGATAATTGACGTGAAAGTTTTATAAATGTAGTTTCCGATGAGACCCTATAGGCCTGTTATTTGATTCTCTCTAATTCTCTCTCTCTCTCTCTCTCTCTCTCTCTCTCTCTCTCTCTCTCTCTCTCTCTCTCTCTCTCTCTCTCTCTCTCTTATACAGTACGCGGGGTCAATAACCTATAGAAGTCTACCCTCCATTATTTTACGGTGTTTCCTGAAGACAACTAATGATCTGATTAGTAGAATGGCCTTGATTACAGGGCGTCACATTCAAAGGTGTTCTCGCTGTGCTGAAAACGTAGCTACTTAAAGGGAACTATACTAAATTGTGCACGTAATTCCTAGCGCCTCTGAGGTTGTTAAGGACAGTTTCCACTCTGAAGGAAGGCCAAGGTAGGATTCCTGGGACTGAGCAGTAGGTTATCACTTGCTTTCGTTCGCCATCTTAAACTTCGGCAACCCCCTTTCCAGAGGCGGGAGGAGCTCTAGCCCCCTCGCTTCCCATTTTCTCTTATACAGCATGTGACTTCCAGGACGGGGTGACCGGATCCCTCAAGTCTCCGCTGGCGGGTGTGAGTTGGCGGCCTTCCTTGTTGTAGGTTGTTGTCTCCTCCTCTTCAGTAGTGTTGATGCCTTGCTGGATGCCGTAGATGAATGGTTGATGTAGTTGTTATTTGCTCTTGGTTGTAGTGTAGATGATTGAATAAATTATCGGGTATGTTATGTGTGATGACGAACACATCCACAGGGTTTGCTAAGGAATTGATTAAAACTTAAATATTTTTGACATGGCGCCGATATGTATAAAAATCATACGGGGTAAAAATTTTTTATGTGTTTTTTGTATATTCATTCTCTTATGGAGAATAAAAAAGGTATACAAGCAAGGTGACGGATCATTAGCGGAGGTAAAATGAGGCTTATGGACACCTATTCTCATTATTTGTCTCGCTTTGTTTTATGTGTCAGACTGCGATCGTTCGTGTTCCATTGGTCTTGAGAGAGGAAATGATTGAGAGTGGTGGAGATGTCAGAGTCGCTGCTTCTGTCTAAGGTGAAATCAAAACATTCCCACGAAAAAATACATGCAAGAACTCATTAATAGCTGTGATCTTTGGTACATTAAATATAATAAAGCAAATTCTGGCGAGTATCTTACTCAAGCCTGTTTACTTGAATTCTTTAGACGACCGTGACAGCGGCGGGGACGGCGGCGGAGTCTGATGACCTGCCGCCGCCAGCCGACACTCCTTGGCATCTCGATCCTACAAAGCCGCTTAAGTCTTCGGTTTTGTGACTCACTGGAGCCACTTTAAGCCACGCTGAACCGTAACTGCTGTCCCTCAGACTCAACGTGTCGTGTTTTATTCCTTGCTTCTCCTGTTCCTCGTGGAAGCCTGTGTTGGGGACGTGCAGGGTGGCCGCGGTGAGGGTAGCCGCGGTGAGGGTGTGAGGGTGGCCGTGTGTTTTCCTCCGCCGCAACTCTCGTTCTTAGGATGGAAAACATATACAGCGGTTACGTTATTCATGCAAATTATCAATGTGACTTGCAGAGAAGCACAATACTGTCGTTTTGTTCAACCAGTGACTGTTACACTCTTTGTAATATTCATGGTTTAAACTTGACCCGGTTTTTAATATTTTTTATTATTTTTTTGTATACACTCAGCGTGAACAGAATCCTCGTGAAGAGTAAAAGTACAGTTTGCCTTTATAGAATTTATATTTTTCTTAAATGGTTTTGTCTTTAAAATAGAAAAGAGAGCGGCACTGCTCGCTTAAATTATGTAAGACATGGAAAATAATTGACCTTGAAATACAATATCAAATTCTTTCGCAAAGTCAGATATATGTTATCAGGTAAAACATCGACCACCACTCTAAATGTATTCAAATTCGATAATCACACGGCGGACCCTTTGTAATGGATGTTCGGTGGAGCGTCTCTTTATCTGGTTACAGAACCCCAACATTTTCTTGGTATCTTGGACTGAAATGAAACGCCTCTTGGTCGTGCAGCGCATAAGGGAAGAGGAGGAGAGGCCAAGGGGAGCATGGGCGACCTATGGGCCTTGACTTGCAATCTTGGCAGAAACCTATTTGTCCTTTGAGTCCAGCATTGTGGTCACGTCCTTCATATCCTTCTGTAGGACTCCCTGCGGCCCGATCTGTATTCCTGGCTCGATTAGTAGTTTTGGAAAATCAGTTTACTATGTTAGTTTTTCCTCTTTTATCCCCTTCCTTCCTCAATCCCCCTCTAAGTTCTTGTTTGTGATATTTCTATTATTCAACTGTTTTCTTGTTTTACTGTTATCAAGTTTAATTTTGTTTTTATGAGTTTTTGGGTAACAATTTTAGTGAAAAATTTAATTTGTCAATTCTAATAAAATATTCATATGAAGACCAACATTTATGCAGTTTCCTTCCTTCTATTCCTTTCTGTAGTTCTCTTTCTTCGCCTTTTATGTTGATTTGGTTCCTGTGGGGTACGCGAGGGAAAAAAAGAACGGAAAAAGGGGAGCACCGCGATCCCCATCACGACCTCCACCCATTCCATGTCCTCGGCAGTAGACAGAGAGGGAGCTGGCAGTCTCCTCGACTCTCTGAGGACATCGCCAACGGCTCTCTTTAATTAGATTTCGCGTTCAGGGGAAGATTTTGCTGGCGAAGGCTAATCTCGACCTTCTCACAGTTCTCAAAAGAGTCTTTGTCGACATTATCCTTTTATTTGCAGCCTCAGATCTATTAGAGAAAGAGTTTTTCTCCTCCCTCCATCGATTGAACAAGTTCTTTTTACCGGAGGATAAAATGGTGTTGGTTTAGTTCACTTGTCGTATGTTTGTGTTCTTTGGCGTTAGTGTCCACCTGGTGTTTTTGCTGCTTCGTGCGACACATAATCTATAAAATTATACCCATGTTTCACAATATGTTTCTTGCATAAACTTAAACTATATATTGATATGGGTCTCTGTTTCAATGGTGCTTTTAGTTATATTGTTCCTTACACAACCCATTCGTTGGTGGTTACCTTGTTACCAGGGAATACTTGCTAGTGTCATTAGGCGTCTGCGTCCACAACATCCTATTCCCCTTAGGAACCTCACACTTGTTCTCTCCTTTCGGGTTCTACATCTTTTGTATCTTAACGACGACTTAATGTCTCGCTCATATGCTGAGCACTTGTTTATATATTATTTATATATTCTAATGTTAGTTCATACATGCATATATGCTGCCAAGACAAGACTGTATGAATATTTATGATGTGTTTTATCATAAACTGGGGTTTATAGCTTGTTTTGAACGATTTATTTTTGCCATTTTGTAGAGTCATTAGGAAGGCGAACATAAAATGTCGCGAAATTCAGATTTTTCTCCGTGCTTGCAAGCTGTGTGCCACAGGGCTACGTAAAAAATACTTCTAACAAGAGAGAGAGAGAGAGAGAGAGAGAGAGAGAGAGAGAGAGAGAGAGAGAGAGAGAGAGAGAGAGAGAGAGAGAGAGAGAGAGAGAGAAAGAAAGAGAAAGAGAGAGAGAGAGAGAGAGAGAGAGAGAGAGAGAGAGAGAGAGAGAGAGAGAGAGAGAGGAGAGAGAGAGAGAGAGAGAGAGAGAGAGAGGAGAGAGAGAGAGAGAGAGAGAGAAGAGAGAGAGAGAGAGAGAGAGAGAGAGAGAGAGAGAGAGAGAGAGAGAGAGAGAGAGAGAGAGAGAGAGAGAGAGAGAGAGCAAAAAAAAAATGAATGTAGTACCTATTTTGAGTGAATTTTGTTCATGTCTTGGGATAAATAACTTTTTAACAAACTCACGCAACTTGGAAGTCTGAAGGAAAACACACACACAAAAAAGAAAAAAACAGAAGGAAAGATATAAAACAAAAAGAGGCATCAAGGTAATGTCCAAGTCTCTGGACACTTTGTCTTTCACGTCCCTTCGACCATTGCACAAAATTCTGGCGAAATCCTCCCAAAGGCATCCCTCCCCCTGCACCCCAACTTTACCCCTGCCAAGTCTTGTACCCCCTACCACGCCCCTGCCCCGCCCACCTAATGCTCCCTCGGTTTACAGGCTGCTCGGATCTTCAGACCCATTCCTTTGATTGGGTTCTGCAATCGGTTTCGTCGACATCAGAGTTGTGGACCAAATGCTAATTTATGCCGACGTACGCACAGAGAGGAATCAGAGGGAAGAGGGAGGTTGAACGAGAGGAAGGAGAGGAGAAAGGGAGAAAGACAAGGTGGTAAAAAGATGGTGACTTGGGGGAGGAACAAAAGAAAGGAAGATGATCTACAGGAAATAAAAGACTGACATGTGGTTAAGAAAGGGAAAGTAAGAGGAACATAGGAGAGCGAGAGAAAAAAATTGTGAAGAGATCCAGTGATGTCCATTCATTAAATCATCTTTGTAGGTGGTGTGTCCTGCAACAACATCCACTTGCTATAACAACCCACAGTTTGAAATATTATAGATATTGTCCATTTAACTTGAATTATCTACTAAAGATACTGGAAACTTAGTTTTTTCCCCCCTTTTTTCCAGAAGTTATCGACCTTGGAGGGGCGTCACATTCCTTCACACCTTCTCTTAGTCCCTAAAATCCGTGGGTCTTCATCACCCTTAATAAAGTCCATAGTCTCTCACAGCCCTAACCTCGCCCCTCTTCCGACATTAGGTTACTACCCCTTAATAAATATCCCAGCGCCACGTGTCTCCTTCGGTATCTCCTTCAGGCTATTAGTATGCCCTCGGAGGCCGCCTCATTTCCGGCCGAACTTCCGACCAGATGTAATTTTGGACTATGAGCCATTTTCATTTTGGTGATGTTGATGGCGGTGATGATGGTGGTGGTGGTGGTGGTGGTGGTGGTGGTGGTGATGGTGGTGGTGGTGGTGGTGGTGGTGGTGGTGGTGGTGGTGGTGGTGGTGATGGTGGTGGTGGTGGTGATGGTAATGATGGAGTTGGTGTAGATAGTGGTGGGGTTAGCATAATTGTTGAAGTATTAGTGAAATCATTAGTATAACTTATCTTCTCAGTCAATCTACCTATCGACTATATTTATGAGACCTTTTCTTCCATTTTCTTTCCTTAAATGTAATGATAATTTCGTCTTAAAATCTTAATTCTTATTTGAGTCTTATTCCATGTTTAATTGCCTTCTTTTAAGTTAAATAAGAATAAAACAAAGTTAAACTACACTATACTAACACGCCAAACAACCTTTGAACTCAATCAATGCTGAAACACTCCACTCAGCCTAAGAACAAAGAAGGAAAAAAAAGACATGAAAAAAGAACAGCGAAGCGGCCCCAGCATTAGGCCTAACTCCGCCTCCCTCCTCTCAATTCCCAGCGGAGAGGCTCTTGTTCTTCCTTTTTTAGTGGCACTCACCCAGCTGCCTTCGTCTCATCTTATATCTCCTTGTTTGCTTCACATGTTTTCAGTTTCCCTCCAGTAACAATCGGGTCACTCTCCCCAAACAATCCTCGGAAGAAATTTGATTCTTAGGATGTCCTGGACCAGTGACCTCGAAGACCTAGTTCCTGGAGCCTCTATAACTATTACTTCACATAGAGTTCCTTCATAAACTCAAACTTCACGGGAGTTAGAGAACTTATCATCGTGCAGAGGATATTTTCCAGGGTCTCGGGGGGAAGGCCTAACAACACAGCATCGTGATAGGCCTATATTGTGAAGGCTTGGAGGAAAGTTGAGCCGTCGTGGAAGTAGACTCAAGCTATCGTAAATACACTACGACAAAAGCTTCTTTAATGATACGCTCCTATTGGTAAAAGCTTCATATGTTGCTAGCGATGATTGTGGCCTTTTAGACAGCACGCCGCAAGAGCCAGACTGTCGTGGCCTCGTGGTGTCAGATGGCACTATGAGTCGGTATATTTACACAGGCCAAGGACGACATATCTCTTCATCTCATGCCCGCGCGTAATGGCCATCGCCCGAGCCTATGGTATTCCTTGGTAAATATGCAAAGTTAATGAAGCAATTAGCTGTCTACGTGTTTCGGTCATTTAGTTGTTTATACAGTACCATCTACTCTTGGCGTAGAGCACATATTAGAATAAAGTAGAAAGAGAAAGCAATATAAATGATCGTTTTCTTCAGTGATCCCAAAATATATGCAGAGAAAAAGGATAGAAGTTGAATATTAACTTGGTTGTCACAATTGGCAATCACAACAGTGGTTTTAAAATATTGGCAAAAATAAATAGACGCCTTACATGGCCACCCTTAACCAAAGAAAAAAAAATCTTCAGTATTCTAAGCCACTAAAGATAAATAAGAGTTAAATGAACAATATAAATTCACAAAGAAAACCCTCAAACATCAATGTGATTTCTACCTTCGATACATTTCCTTACGACACATGATACTCGGATTAAAGACATATAATACCATCCACGTATGAGGGACGTCGAGGGTCTCAGGAGGAGGGCGTTCAGGATACAGTTAGGGCAGCAGGACAGGTTTTCATCGGGCCGCCATCACCGCTAGGAGGGACCCCAATGAAACGTGGGTCACATCCTGCACCAGCCCATGTTGTGAAGGAGACACAACATGGAAGAGGAGGAGAAAGGACGGAAGGGAGACATAAGGACAGGAGAAAACTATGGGACGGCCGGTAAGAGAGTAGGAGAGAAACGTTAATAAAGGAAGTAAATAACATAGTAAGAGAGAACGTTGGAATAGGAGAAAGATGTAAGAATGTGATGGAGGTGTACAAGGGTAGAAGAGAAACGTGAGGGTATAGGAGTAGGTGGAAAATAAGGACAAAGGGGGAAAAGAAGGGGATGAAGGGAGGAGAAAGGTTTAGGGAGAAGCGTTACTAAAGGATGTTAAGGGAGAGTTTGATGTCACGAGACGAACATCAGCTAGTATGAAAATTTTGTATCATTAAATCCTAACAAATAATTAACGTTAAGAAGGATAATTATAAGAAAAGAAAGTAGAAGTAGAGGGCTCTCTCTCTCTCTCTCTCTTCTCTCTCTCTCTCTCTCTCTCTCTCTCTCTCTCTCTCTCTCCCATTTTCCTCCCTCCCATCAGTGGTCACATGGGAGGGGTTCTTCTAAAGGTTGAGCGACCCGAGGGAGAGAAGGAGAGAGAGAGAGGGAGGAGGGAGGGTGGAAGGGAGGTGGAGAAGGAGAGGGTGAGAGAGGAATGTGTAGGGTTGTGAGAGGCCTGGTGGGGAGGGGAGGTAATGGGAGAGGGAATGGAGGGGCGGAGGACCGTAAGAGGTGTTGGGGGTTGTAAGGGAGACGAAGAGGAATGTGGGTGATGGGGAGAGGAAAGAGTAATGCTAAGGATGACGAGAGGAAAAGGAGTTCAAGAGGAAAAAGAAAGAGTGAGAGAAAAAGTAAATTGCAGATGATTCCTGTGAACTAACATGAAAAAATAGGAAAAAAATGAAGGGTTAAATATGTATATGTAATTATTATGGGAAGGGAAACAGTAGAAATAAACACAACACTAAGAAAACACACATACACTCAAAGCCACGTATAGTACACACACAAACACACACACAGAAGAAAAACCAGGTATCAATACACTCATAAATTACCAAACAGACACAAAACCTCAGGCCACGGTGAAGGGAGAAGGAAGACTATACCAATACTAACAAAAACACGTCAGACTCCCGCATACAGATCACCTTCTTCCCTCTCCTCCGACACAGCAGACGCCATAAACAGGAAGATCGGGTATCATATGCAAATCCACCCCCGAAGGTAAGGAGGAGAAAAGGCAATGTTACCGAATGTTCACCAACCATGACGAACACTGATGTAATTGTGAATATAGTGAGTCCTCTGGTGGCTCTGAGTACGTTTTAATGTAATATTTTCCTTTTTATTTTGCATATTACGTATTCCTGTTTGTTAGAAGAGAGTTGGGATGGTAGAGAAGAGAAGTAATAGAGAAAGGCAAGGAGTAAATTAGTCATTGAATTATGTAAGAGATAAAATCATGTTTTTAAGATCATTATTTATTATTTATTTATTATTAGTTATCATATTGTAGTTATTTAGTAGCAAAGAAATGAGAGAGAAGAGGACAGAGGGGAAAGAAGGACAAATGACTAGCTATCAAAGAATGTTCCAAGATTATCGATATTATTCCTTTCTTTCTATATTTCTTTATTGTCCACCTGGATATTTCTTTCAGCAAATCGTAAATACCACAAGGAATGAGACCAGTGATTAAGTAATAATAAGACTATACTATTTACAAAGGCATCCACTCCTTCAAACGAATAATACTGGTGCTCGAACTTTTTCTTTGTAAATCACAACAATATATCGACTTTCTGACCATAAAAAAAAAAGTGAAGGCAAACCCATTTTCATTTATTCATTTTTCATTTATTAACTTTTTTTAGTCATCTGTTCTGCTTTGCCTGCTGAAGTAACATGGTAAAGGCATCCTACCATTTTTATTTCCAAATCTACTATAACTCACTAACCACTTTATTACCTGCCTTCTTGCTGTCTACACATATACACGCACTCACAAACACACACAACAATCTACATATAGATCGTGCTACATTAAGAAAGTATGCAAGGTTCTTATTTAGTATGTGGAAGCTGGTTGCTGTCCATCTCTTCATGTTACTATTTATCATGGTCATGTATACGCGTGTGTGACCCTAAGGCGACGGTGCTGCAGGCGGCGGGCGTGGTTGTGTCACGGCTCATTGCCTCACTACACTTAGACTTGACAGAGAAATTTGCGATCTCATGCAAGATATTCGTAAGCTGGAGGTCATCTCTCTCTCTCTCTCTTTTTTTTTTCTCTCTCTCTCATATTTCTTCCTTTTTTTATTTTCTATTCGTTGTCCTCATTGTTGTTGTTAATGTAATATTTCTCCTTTTCCTATCCCTTCTCCTTCATTTTTTCCTCCTCCTCTTCCTCGGTCCCCTCCTCATCATCTTTTCTTCTTAGACTTTTTTGTTTTTCTTGCTATGCTTTTTTTTTCTTTAACCTCTTCCTTCTCCTTCTCCTCTTCTGTCTGTTCAGAGTTTGTGGTCGAGATGCTGTGGCTTCTCAAGGTCATTCTCACATTAATATTCAGCGTACATCAATTCTCCTTGTGGAACGACCTTATTTTGTGCAATTTTAAATCAATTTTAACTTACATAATATGAAAGCAAAGTCGTCCCGCGTCGCCCTACTGTCAGCATAAATCAACTCATCTTTCCTCCTTTTTGTTATATTGCAAAAGGGATGTTTTCATGATTTACTATGTTTTAGTCCTACTTATAATAATTCGAAGTGGTAGATGCATTGTCTATTTGTTAGCACTTTAAAAATAGAAGTTTAAGAATTTGTATATGATTCAAAATAGCTAAAAGTTGGGTATTTTCAAAGATCATTGAAGCTATACGTAACATATTTTCATGAATTAATTTAGAAATCCACTTTTTCCATCTCGTACGTATTATTCTTTGCGGTGAAGTACAAATAGACAGACACGTGTACACACATAAGACTATACACTCGCCCCTTCCACTTCGTATTTCCTCCTCCTCCACCTCATGTTTTCCTACAGCACATCCCCAAGAAACCACAGCACCTGCCGCCACACGCACCGCCCCCTCCCTCGACCCTCTTCCTCCTCCCTGAAAAAACGATAAAAGTTTGTGTTATCGCCTTTGAGGTTGCTGACGTAAATTGCTTCTGTCTTATCTCCTGGGTGGTGATTGGCCACTTCCTCTTCCTCCCTTTGTTTTTTCCTTCCTCCAAAAATCATCTGTTCCTAAACTTTTCTCATAGTTTTTCTCTCTCTTCTTACTCTGTGACTTTGTATTGTATGTGGGTTTTATTTATTTCAACTTCGCTGTTCCCTTCTTTTGTATGGATAATTCCCATGTTTTCCATACTTTGCAGCCTTGGATGTGAAGGTTTGAATATTTCTCTCCTTATCTTGTCCCTCTCCAGCTGTTCCGCTCTTCCTTTTCCCCTCTTTCACCATCCCTCCTTCCCTTCTATACCTTTGCAATAGGCCAGCAGGAGGGACGAAGATGTCCTATCTAGAGGGAAAGGAAAAAAGGAAGAGCCCGGACAAGCTGTGGTAGAATGTGTCTGATGCTGAAAAAAGTTCGAAATTTCGTGACCCTCGAGGCTTTGGATTCAACATTATATATTTGTCTTAAAAGGGAAATATATGAGACAAAGTATAATACACAAAAACTTATAATATACGTAGATGAGGCTTAGTGATTAGAAATAACAAAACGATGTACCCTAATGTAACACAATGGAGGGAACAAGAAAGGAACTGATACCAAGAAAATGAGAAAATGGGAGAATCAGCATGTGGAGGGGAAGTAAGGGGAAGACGACACACAACACACACTAGACCCTTTCCCATTTCGCCCTTTAAGGAAACCCCGAAGCTTTTATCTGATTACTGAGGTGGTGGCGCGTTGCCTTGGTTACTGGGTATTTCCTCCTCCCTTCCATCCATCAAACCCTCACCGCCTCCCCTCGCTAACCATCCACTTTCCCCTTCTGTAGCTGCATACTCCACCTAGGCTCCTGAACCTCGTAAATGTTCGCCATGCATAACATTCCCTCCTACATTACAAGTGTACATTGGGTTGTATATCGCACATGCTTTCCTTTTATAGTCGAAACCAAGTATGAATATGGTTTTCCGGATTGCAATCAAAGCAGTAGAGCAGCAATGAAGAACGTGATGACTTAGACCGATAAAAATAACTTTACTAATAAAAGTAAAATATTGGAATGTATTACACCCGAGGTCGATTTGATCAATAAAACACAGCGGATGGCACAATCTAAATTTTACGAGGAAAGTTTTTATTAAGTTTCCAATTGCTGCTGTGGTGAAGCATATAACAACCGAAGGGAAACCTCAAACAGTCCGCTTACTTGTCTGTTTCGTGAGATAAGTTTGTGAGTAGCATTATTATTATTGTTGTCGTTGTTAGTTTATATTTTTGCATCATTATCATCATCACCATCAGCATTATCATCATTTTAATTCTTGCTATCTAATTTTATTTTTATGCTGGTCTATTATAGATAATATTAAATGAGATAGATAAATAGATACATGAATAGATAACAGCGTGTAATTTTCTTTTCTGATGATGCTGTCCTCTAGACGATAAACTAAAAATAAACCAAAATAAACAAACAAACAAAAAAAAAATCAAATATATAAAATTGAAAAAAAGTTAGGAGACAAGATCTTATCCACACGTCTGCCTCGCACGTTCAGGTCGACACAAGTAAATTCGTTGCAGTGATTGATATCCACCTTGAGATAAGCATTTCGCCAGAGTAATCCGCGTGGGCTTGGCTGAGTCTTCAAGGTTCAACAACAAACTACTGCGTCACCTGATATTTTACAGCTGCTGGTTGTCGCCATTCATTAGCCACCGAGCCGCCGCCTCCCCTCGCCTTGACAAACATGGGGGCGGGAAGGGGCGGGAAGGGACGTGTTTTTCCTATCACGAACAACACACACATGGCAGCTGTGGGCGGAACGCTTTTTATCTTATTTTTCTTTCCTTTTTTTCTCTCTCTCTCTGCGGGTACTGAGTCATGAATATTTAACTTTCTTTTATAGTATGTTTAGATAAACGAAGATTATCAATAGATAATCTTTGATAGTAATAAAGATGAAACGTTACAGTAATATGACAACTACCACAGAGGGAAAAAAAAACATACATTAAATATAGTAAAACATAGAATGAGGGGGAAAAACATGGGTATAGATACACTTTTCCCACACTTGAGGGTTAGAGAAGGTGTCTCGTTGCCTGCCAGTGAGGATCGTGCTATCAGGGGGGGTAGGGTGCTATCAGGGGGGAGGAGGATCGGTAGTTGGTGGGGGAGGGAGGGGTTACAGGGCGCTGGGCGGAGGGTCGCGAGGGTGGCCTGAGCGACGAGGCAGGTGGGTCGTAAGGAACACCCAAAGGAAGGCTTGTCACAGCAGCTGGCAGGGGGCGCGTATCACCCCCAGCCACCGCCAGCCGCACGCTAATGACCGAGGGTGGAGCACGGCAGGAGGAGGAGGAGGAGAGGGAGGTGCAGAAGGAGGAGGAAAAGTAAGGGAGAAAGAAGGAGGTGGAATGTGCTGGAGGGGAGGTGAGGCGTTTCTCTGTGTCCATCTTGAGGTGCATCAGGAGCTGTAAGGTTCCTGTTTAGCTACAAAACCTCGTAGGGCACAAAGAACTGACTCAAGTTTAATGCTGGAACGATACTGTGGTGAATCTTACGTATGTTGGCACCTAATTGTAGTTATGTAATCTTATTCAATATAATTTGTAACTGCACCTCATGGTTTTATACAATCAAATAACTTGGTGCTGAGCTGAGTGAAATTTCGTGTCTGTTAGTCTTTTATTACGCCTTCAAGTCATGGAATATTTTCTAGCTACAGATTATGCTGTTTTATAATTTCTAGGGCGATAAGCAGCAGGAGGCATAGGGTTGAGAGGAGAAAGTTGTAAGCCTAGAAGCGAGGACGTTGTTGTGTTATCGTTCTCCATCTATAAACTTTTATTTCTTTACCTAGAGGCAGATCTTAGTGATGAAAGTTGATTTTTTTTTTTCATACAAATTTACTAGCTTTTAGAAAACATATGGCCTCAGCTGACTGTCACCCGGCTTGAACTCCTCTAGGCTAGCGTCAACCAACAAAATTTCTCTGTTTACAAGTGGCGATGACAAACACTTGGAGACTTAGATTTATGAAGGGTGTAAAGTTTGGCAAAACGTGAACTCATAAATATAGATAATGTTTCTCCTTATGATTAGCGAATACCACGTGACTCAAACGGCATAGCATTGCAAAACTTTACAAACTTACACATCACTCCTCTTGGTTACTCATAAGGAAAATATAAATAAATAAAGTCCTTCTGAGGCAACTCATAGGCAATGATTAAATAGTAAACCTCTCTCGACGCCTCCTATCTCTCTTATCAACACCAGAGATTCATTAGGAAGAGACAGAACCTTTAACTCCAACGGAATGTTCCTCACTTGTTTGGTATGCCCTAATAAGCTGCAAGGGGCATGGGAGGTGGTGACAGGACCAGGGGCGTGGAGGGGATATGTGCAGATGTAGAAAGGAGGGTAGAGGGAAGCGGATGACGAAGCGGGAAGTAGAAGTTACGTCAAAGAGTGGATGAAACTCCGAGAACTACCTAAGTGAGCGAAGGGCAATTGATGGTGGGAGGAAAATCAGTTAGTGGGTGAGAGATAGTGAATGAATGGGAGGGTGGCTATGGAGGCGGCAGTTAGGAAGGGTAAAGTGGGGAGTTTAGAGCGGAAGAGCACAAAAAAGTAGAGGAGGAGGAGGAGGAGGAGGAAAAGGAGGTGACAGACTACAAAACATCAGTGGTAGCAGGAAGAGGTGACAGGAGAGTTGACACAGCCGCAGTCTGGTTCTCATAACGCCTGCACAGACCAGGGCAATAGACCCCGACCTTTTACAGCCAATCAGATGGACCATAACTTCGAAATTGCTCATCCAAAAAGTTGTTCAGTTGCAAACAATCTCGCAGTACACAAGCCTGCAAACAGATCAGCTCCTGCACCTCCCACGACGGGGTGGAAGCAATCACTACCACTAAGAACAACACCAACACTTCTTAAGGTTGCGATTTTGTTTTGTATTGATTTTTTCCCCCATTTTCTTTCTCGAAATTCCAGGTAAGACTGCTGCATGACTTGTATTCTTCATGCTACCTTGCTTTCTTTCATTAATCTTACCATAACCGAAAACAAATCAAAAGTCTAACATTAACTTCTTCCTGAAATCACCTCAACTTCAGAAATCCTAAATCCAAGGCACCAACGACCTCGGAAAGTGACTCTTCCCCTTGAGGCCAATTTAACCCTTTTATTATCACCTTCAGCAAGGCCTCAGCGTTTATTGCGACTTCTTTAGGTCTTCCACAATGGGTTCAGGAAGTGTGTGTGCGTGCATCTCACCCCATTAACCTCCATTGATCTAAAAGCCTCGCTGTGGGTCCCTCGCCACCACGCCAAGAGTACTACAGGGGGACACAGCGGCAGGGTATTCAGTGGGGTAGAGTGGGAGGGATCCTTGTCGTTGTTGTAGGGCGCTGTGGGGGTATTATGTCTGTGGGTTTCTGGTTAACGAAGGATCTGGTATCCCCCACGGAAGGAAGAATAAATACGATAGGTGTTTGTTCTGAAAATATTAAAACGGAAATTCGTGTTTATTATGGAGCTGAGAGAAAATAATAAGGTTTGTGTATAATGTTTTATATTGTTTATGTAAGGTAGGCCTAGTTTTGTTAATGATGCACGTGTCTTAGGGAAAAAGACAGACAATATAGATATGGATAAAGGCTATAACATGATAAATAAAGAAAAAAACAAAATAATAATGAAAAGTAATAAAGAAAACTAATTCATTGTAAGTAACTGAAAACAAAAAACTCCTCAGACATCACCATTGAAGAAGGTATAACACTGAGCACCAGGATCTTATAAACAACAAACAACAACAACAAAAACAAATAAAACAGAAAGGCTCGGTGGAATAGGCCTAAGCAGCAACGTAAAATAAAAAGAAATGATGGATAACACACTAAGATGGACGAGTGGTGTGTGTGTGTGTGTGTGTGTGTGTGTGTGTGTGTGTGTGTGTGTGTGTGTGTGTGTGTGTGTGTGTGTGTGTGTGTGTGAGGGGCAAAGACGTGAAAAACAGTAGGATGTGGGAGGCTAGTGTGTGTCGTCTTTAGAATCCTGAGTAATAGCCAGTGGAGGGAGGAGGGGGGGGAGAGAGATTTTCCCTCCATCCCCCCCCTCTTCCTCCCTGCTAAAGCCCTATCTTCCTCCTCTTTTTTTCCGTCCTCCTTATTTTCAGCCACAGCCATTTTCTGTTTCCTGTCTCACCATTGTTTGTTTTTTTTCCTATATTTTCCCTCTGCTATTAAAACTGTAAGATAGATTATATTAAATGTAAAAAAAAGCTATTGTATACATATCATATCCAAGTACTTATCATGTATACTCATTTGTCTATATCCATGAAGCTGGTAAACGTAAGACTTCAAGAAT
Organism: Metacarcinus magister; assembly: GCA_029783475.1. NCBI lineage: Eukaryota > Metazoa > Arthropoda > Malacostraca > Decapoda > Cancridae > Metacarcinus > Metacarcinus magister. The sequence continues at coordinate 11,990,346 of JAPQNM010000008.1, read as the reverse complement.
TTCCTCATGTAATCTTTAAAAAAAAATACATAATCGTGAAATAATGAGTAAATAAATAGAATAAAAAAAAATACAGATTCAACTTATCATCTTATACTCTCAGCTTCATTAAAAACAGCTATCAGCATTAATGTCACTAGAGTCCTAACTATCATAGCCGTAGTGTTGTGAGTAGAGGCAAAGCATTAACATTAGCCATAGTAACAGAAGGAGATCCACTAGGAGAAGACACTGGCGACAAGCAATGTACTCAACGCCTGCATATAAAAAGGGGAGTTATCTTCTCCACTTGTAAACAGCTTTTTTTTATCCCATATTGTCTAATGCTCTACACAAACACGTTCTTCTAGTGTTTAGGGTCCGCTGTCTAGGTTCGCTTTGGGTCTCACGAAAAGTTAATTATATATACGTGTTTACTTTGCTTTTATATTTCAACTGCATGGGATAAAATTCGTCCCCTTAATGCAAAATATACAGAAATCTTATTGTTGTCTTATCTTAATGTTATAAGTTTGAATATATGTATAAAAACAAAACATTTCCTTCAACTTTTTTTTTTAGTTTCTCTTTACTTTAAATTACTTTCCAAACACAGCTTCAATTCAACTCTTCCTTCCTTCTTCCCTACAAACCACACTTCCCTTAAAGCTTCAATACTCCCACCTTGCCACCCTCACACCCTCACTCCCTCCTTCCATTCCTGGGTTCTGGAGGAGCGGCCGTTTCCCAGTCATTCATCAGCATCACCACCACGACCACTGACCTGAGACGCGCCCGCCCGAATGCTTGAATGGTTGACCTCTCTCGGGGGAATAGAGAAAGAGAGAGAGAGAGAGAGAGAGAGAGAGAGAGAGAGAGAGAGAGAGAGAGAGAGAGAGAGAGAGAGAGAGAGAGAGAGAGAGAGAGAGAGAGAGAGAGAGAGAGAGAGAAGATAGAGACAGAGATTATTTGACCAATGGACACAAGAGAAGAGGTGCACAACAAACAGGTTCTGAAGGTGACTGTCTGGTGTTGCAACCCAAGTGATCGTTTGCTCTTATTTGCATTTTTATTATATACTCTTTATGAAAATTTCCTGACTTTTAGCTGAATGATGCACGAAACATTTAGCAACTCCACCACAATGCCTGTTTTTTATTACTTTCTAGATTGTTTGATTAGTTTTCGTATACTTTCGGGACACGATAACTATCAATGATTACTCCTATATCTACTTACATGTTTTTCTTTTTTATTATAATCAAGAAATATTAACTAAATTCGTATAAGGAAAATTTCGAGACATTAGTAAAATAAAAAAAATAATAATTGCGTAAACCAGTGAATAAACAATGAAAAAAGAGGAAGAAAAAACAAAATACCCATGACATTCACCTCAATACTAAGACTAATATTAAAAAAATCTAATTTCTCACAAACCTTTTCCTTTGAATTTCCCGTTTCCCTTCCTTCCTTCCTTTCCTTCACCCCTCAAGACACCGTGCAATTCCAGCCTCCATTCCCCTCGCCCCTTCTGTGGATATTGTGGATATTGGCCAGGTGACGGGGCTCTCAGACGGCGTGTGTTACCATATCACACACGCCATTCCAGTATATTTCTTCCCCTTCCTTTGACCCTGCTTCTTTCTATCTCTTTTTTCCCCTTTCTCTCTTTTTCTCAATTCCTCCTTTCAGCTTTTTCCTTCCTACTCCTCTCCCTTCTTCTCTTCCTCCTTCTGTCTCTCTCTACTCCAAAACATCTGATATTACCCTGCAGGAGGTCGATCCAGCGTGTTACAGGACCAGGAGGAAGAGGAAGAGGAAGAGGAGGAGGAGGAGGAGGAGGAGGAGGAGGAGGAGGAGGAGGAGGAGGAGGAGGAGGAGGTGGAGTAGAGAGTATCGTGCGTGGATTGGAATATTGGTCTATCATTTCATATCATAAAACTTAATAAAATGGAAGCAAAGAGATAGGGTGGTAAGGAAGGAGGAAAGGAGGAAAGGAGGAAAGGAGGAAAGGAGGGAGGAAGAAGGTGGGAGAGAGAATGAAAAGAGGAGGAATGAGGGAGAATACAACACCTCATCCTCATTCTTCCCTCATTCCACTAACTAATTCTGTTCTTCCATCTTATTTCCCCTCATTCCCTTCCCTTACAACCTTATACCTTCCTCTCCTTTATCCCCTTAACCCCCCTCTCTCTCGTTCTACCTTTTCATCGTCCTTCAGGTGTAAAATTAATGATAAGGAACCTCAAGAGTGCATAGAAAAAAAAGAAGGAAAAAAACACACTCATATATCTAATTCTTTGTCATGGTTGCCAACTCAATTTCACCCCTGTTTTTCCTTTTTCCTTTTTCCCCTTAGTGGCAGTAGAGGGAATGAAGGCCAGAAATATAAAACCTGTGACATATGGTGTTGCACTGCCGTTGGGGGAAGAAAAGGTTCAGTTCCCTATGTAGTTAAGGGTGAGAGTCCCGGCAATAGGATGCGGGAGACCAACTGTACCTCTTGGGAAAGTGTAGGTTTTCCCTCTGTCTCTCTTTTCCCGTAAACTGTGAGCCAGGCATTCGAGATGGAGGAGAAAGATGAGAGGGAAAGTTAAGGGAGGGAAAAGAAAATGATGGGAGAGAAGGGAAAGAGGGGTGGAGAGAAAAAAAAATAGGATGTGAAGGGAATAGGATTGAGGAAGGGGAAGGTTGAGGTAATGTCAGTGAGGTAACAAGTTGTAGGTTGTTATAATGAAGTATGTAGTTTTGGTTTTTACTCTTTGTATAAGGTATGTTGTCATTTATGTGTGTGTGAAGGTCCTTGTCTAACTATTTTCTTTTCTAATATAGTTTTCAACCTCCCTTACTTACATTATTTCTTTACGAAATTCCTGTTACTTCTTTCATTCAGTCTAAGAATTACTACTATTACTACTACTACTTTTACAACCTCAAGCCATAACAATACACATAATCTTATTCCCTTCGTCTATACATACAAATTTAAATCCATTTCACTTACCATTTCACTCTTGTTTATTCTAATACTCTTCTGTCTGCCCCTTCGTCTTCCCCTTCCTCCTGTTGGCGTCCACTGAGTCACCTGAGAAAGATATGGATCAAAACTCTTCCACTGTTTGTTTGTAAGCTGCCACCACCACCACCACCACCACCACCACCACCGCCACCACCACCCTTCCCTCACCCTCTTGTTTTTTCTTACATACTTCTCCTCAAGCACATCCTCTCGCCTTCCTCCTACTTACTCTTCGTGTTTATAGTTTTAAGTTTATTCATTATTCCTTCTCCAACGTGGCAGAAAAGAGGAAGGGAAGAGAAAATATATGTCATAGTTTTTTTTTTCTTCTTTACTTTCAAGGTGTTTAGATGTTATTTTTGGTAATAGTTTGTCATATAAATAGTGTGTATATATGCGTTTTCTTTATATTTATTCTTATACCGTATATTTTTTTTATGTGGAAGCGCTGGCGTATGTGTTTTGTTTTTTGGTTTTTTATTTTTTTTTATTTTCTTTAGTGAATTTCTTGGTAGGTGGGTTGGTGGCGCTTCTTGCCCGTCCATCAGCCGTCCCTCTTGCCCGGCCCAGAGACGGCCAGCCATGAATATAGAGTGAGGGGAACACGGCTCTCTCGCTCTCTCTCTCTCTCTCTCTCTCTCTCTCTCTCTCTCTCTCTCTGTTTCTGTGTGTGTGTGTGTGTGTGTGTGTGTGTGTGTGTGTGTGTGTGTGTGTGTGTGTGTGTGTGTGTGCTTATACGTGATCAACGCATATTCCACTTGGATAAGTAGAGTATGTATAAAAAAAAATTATATAAGTGAAAAAAAATGATGATGGTGATGATGATGATGATAATCGTGACTTTCTTTCGTGCGTTTATATTTAAAAACATATGTGAGGTCATGGATGTATGTATGGATGTATGTATGTATGTATGTATGTATGTGTACCGCTTATGTGTATGCATATGAACGAGGGTGTGAGTTTTATTCATTCTTTGCTAAGTACTCTTTCATCTGACGCAACGTCCATCTCATCTTTTTCCCCTCTTTTCTTGCCCCCATTCTTCCCCCTCTTCACCCCTCCTTCACCCCCTCCTGCTGCTCTCCTTCCCACAATCCCTCATCAGCTTGCACAAACACGCGCCGGACTTTGTATTCATTGCGACTCTTTGGCTCCTCGCTGCTTGCTTCCTCTCGCGTCTTTGTGACCTTCGTGAGTGTGTGTGTGTGTGTGTGTGTGTGTGTGTGTGTGTGTGTGTGTGTGTGTGTGTGTGTGTGTGTGTGTGTGTGTGTGTGTTAGTACGGAATTGTCGGTATGCCTTTCTGTCTAATAGTTTTTTTTTCTCTCTCTCTCTCTCTCTCTCTCTCTCTCTCTCTCTCTCTCTCTCTCTCTCTCTCTCTCTCTCTCTCTCTCTCTCTCTCTCTCTCTCTCTCTCATCTCTTTCTCATCTCTCTCATCACTGATCATTCTACTGACAACATATCTTCTTCAACATTTACCTTCACTTTGTCTTCTCTCTTCTATCTTACCTCCTTAACGGGTCACCTTCTCCCCGCCCCCCCCCCTTCATCACCTGTGCATCCTCCTACCACAGTCCTCATCTGGCAACACCCCACCTACCTGTCACCTGTAATCACCACCTGGCGGGAACACTTTTACCTCACCCCATTAAACTTTTTTGCTTCCTTCTGTCTGGCTCCGTAAAGACTGTAAAATATGTGGTGGGTCTAGTTTCTTTATAATCCATCCACACGCTTCTGGGGGTTCATTTTTTTTTCTCTCTGTCTCTCTGTCTCTCTCTTGGTCTTTAGGGTAAGTGTTATGCATGTTTGTCTAATGTTTGGTGCGTGAGGGGAAGCCATTAGCAAGGTCGGTGTTGCTTTTCCATTCAACCCGTGTTTGTTAGTTGTGTGTCGAGTGTATCCAAGAATCCACAAACTAAAACAGGCAACTCAAGGTGTCGTTAGGGAAGAGGAGCGGACGAACGGGAAAGAAAACCTGAAGGAACACTCACCCTTGTAACCCTAATGAGGTATTACACCCTCATTACAGACCAACCCTAATTCTTTCCCTTCTATTATATATTCCTCAACTTACTCAACAACACACCTGGAAAAGACTGCCTCACCTTAATTACAAGTCGGTGCACAGGTAGCGAGAAAAATGTAAACAAATCGAAAGCATGTGAAAAAGGACCTAAGAAATATGAACTGGCAGGAAGTTATGCGTCCAGGGAACACCATCATATATTCTCATAGATGTCACAGCCGGAGGTGCACTGCTGCTTCCCATTGGCTCGCGGTCCCTACGTGAATTGCGATTGGCTCAGAGCGGCGCGGGCTGAGGCGAATCTCAGGTCCAGGAGTCAAAGCCGCGGAACTCACAACTTCTAGGTCGGAAAATTGTTGAGCTGCGGGTTTTGATTGGTCGGGAAGTTGCTGATTAGTAACTTAGCCCTGAGAGCCGTAATCCCACTTAACGTCAACTGGTATAAATAGCTTGGTGGTTGTACGCGAGGACCTGTCTGGCGGGGAGGAGGCGGGGCGAGACGAGGAGATGGGGATGCCTTCTTCCATCGTTACTGGCGAGGTATTCAGCAGCGGAGCAGGATTCTAATCAACACCCACGATGTTCACGTCATTAACAAGTTCACGACGAGTAAATATATATGCTAATACCAACAATCACATGCTCTTAAATCCTTCTCACACGCAGTTTCGCTTCTCTCCTCCTCACACAACACCTCATGTAATTAATTAAATTCAGCCCATATCCCCTGCCTAGCCCGTCCTCCCCAGCCTCCAGGTATGCTCTCAAACCACGTACTTCATTACACCGGGGGAAGCGACGTGCAGCAGCGATGGGGAGCACATAAAAGCTGCTAGATACTGTTCAAGGGTAAAACAGAGCATAAACTACCCCTTCACACCGCTGGGCATACAAATTACTATTAACTCCACACCAAAAGGCCGGTCAGTAACCCTAGCAGACGATACAAAACAGCAGGGCATTAACACCATTCATACATGATACACAAAATCAAAAGAAATGCATAATATCGAAATTAGTAGACTATGTAAGAAAAACTAAAAACTATATATAAAATTTCCCGTTATAATCTTGTTTAAGTGAATACAGACAGTCAAAAAGTAACACCCTCAACACACTACCAGCAGGGCGCCCTCAGACCAACGGGGGGGGGAAGGTAATGGTGGAAATGGAGGGATCGTGTTCAGGATGGAAGAAAATTCTCTCTCTCTCTCTCTCTCTCTCTCTCTCTCTCTCTCTCTCTCTCTCTCTCTCTCTCTCTCTCTCTCTCTCTCTCTCTCTCTCTCTCTCTCTCTCTCTCTCTCTCAACTCACCCTTGCAATCTTAATGACATTTTTAATTTGGTTCTGATTTACTGATATGATTCTAGTTGATTTAACTCAATATTTCAATCCTTATTAAAAGATGTAGGAGAGAGAGAGAGAGAGAGAGAGAGAGAGAGAGAGAGAGAGAGAGAGAGAGAGAGAGAGAGAGAGAGAGAGAGAGAGAGAGAGAGAGAGAGAGAGAATGTTGAAGATAAAACAAAGGAGGGGAGGTGAAACTAAAAGTGAGAGGAAATACTACAAGAAAAAGCGAAGCAATGTTAGTCAGGAGTGAGTGAGGGAGTGAAGAGCGTTGGAAGAGGAACGTAGATTGAAGGAGGAAGAGGGGAGAAGAAAAAGGTCCATGAAATAAACGGTAAAAGGTAAGGGAAGATAAGAAGGGTGAAAATGGTTCGTAAAGGGAAGGGGAGAGAAAAGGGGGAAGGAAGACAGTGCAAGTGAAAGAGGAAGGAGAATTAAATGGAAAAGATAAGGTAAGATAAGAAAGGTGAAACTAGTGCACTATGGGAAGAAAGGAAGGAAGGAAAAGAGCAAAAGAAATAGGAGGAAAGATAAGGTATAAAAAAAACAGAAGAGAAGAGAGAAAATAAGAAAAGAGAAAAAAAAAGCTGGTAACATAAAAGGAAAATTAAATATAAATGTGAGAGATACTTAGAGAAAAGAGTAAAGAGAGGTAAAGATAGAATAAGAGAGAGGTACGAAGGAGAAAAAAGAAAGAGGAGGAAGTCCAAAACACACGTAGGAAAGAAAGAGAAAGTGGAAGAAAATAGAAAAGATTCACAGGAGGAGAAGAGGATAGTGGATGAAGTAAAAGAGGTATGAGAGGAGAGAAAGGGAAATAGGAAGGAGGTGAGAGAGGTACGTAGGAGGGGACGAAGAAAGGGGAGGGAAAGGGGAGGAGCTACAAGGGCGTATCAGACACCTTCATCAAAAGTCAATCCCATTAAATATGCCAGGACCTTCGGTAAACTTTTTTCAATTAAGTTGAGGCGACGTGGCAGAATTTTCCTTATTTCCTGCCCGTCCATCCCTTCCTTTAATATTATACTCGTGTTCTTCCTTTCTCTCCTTCCTCTGTTCCTCTCCTTATGAATTTTTCCCTTATTCTTCAATGGTATTTTCTATATATTCTTCATATTCTTAATTATTTTGTCTGATCATTATATTCAAAATCAAAATCATATCTAAGCTCAATGTTATTTATTATTTACTGCAACAAGAAAGATTTAACTCGTCCTTCTTCAGTCTGGCGCATGAGGAGTCTCAATCCAGTCAGTTAAGGTGCAATGTTCTCCCTCAAACGTGTTATTATTCAGTGCAACTCAAGGCGAGGGAGGGAGGAGCATAATAAAAGTCAAGGAGAGACTCAGGTACATCTTGATCACCTTGTCAACGATGCGTGTCGAATCAGGTGACCACATGCTGGGCTCTTCCCGGGAGTACACATGCATAAAGACATGACCAACGACTGAGTTACATTAATAAAACAAAGACGCAAGGTGAAATATGATAGGAAAATTAAACCCTCAATGACCAATACATATGATAACGAATACATACAGGAAAATATAAACAAGGCAATAAAACACAAGAAAAGAGGAAAAGATTATCAAACAGCTAAAAAAAAATAATTCCTATCAACCCAATTATTTTTACAACTAACCATTCATAATATTTAAATTTCCTCCCTTCAAAATCCGTCAGTGGGAGCGGATGCCCAGACTCAAGGATGCTGGGTAATGAGCTTCACCAGACCATGGGCAGAGCAGACAAACAAGGGAAGGTTCACTCACTCAGTATAGATGACAGGAGCCCAAGTTAGATGATGCGGGTGAGAGGAAGGAGAGGAGGTAAGTGGAGGTGGGAGGGATGGGAGTGGAGCAGTGGGTGGAGGATGTAGGCTGTCAGTGGTAGGGGTTAAGGGGCGTGACAGTAGGATGTTTGGTTAATGTGAAGGGGCCTCTTTTTTTCTCATATAATAGGGGGTGAGACCTGTGTTATGTAGCGTAGCGCCGTGAGTCTATGGTTATAATCTTCAGGAGTGCCACGTGTTCGAAGGATTAAGAGATAAAAATCTAGATCTATTCATGTTCAAAAGATGCTATACAATTTCATAGATAACAATTGGACAGTATTTCTGGGTAACATAACAAAAAAAAGAGGCAAAATTGGCAACTGAAGACAACAGAGGATGAAACTAGGAAAAAATAATCAAAAACCGAAAAAAAGAGGACAAAGACAGCTGGGAGGAAAAGGAGGAAATCACAAATGGTCTATGAAAACAAGGGCTGACGACTGGCTCAGAATATTTACGTGGGGCGCGCGTGGGGCCCAGCGGGCGGGGGGAGGGCAAGCTTCCTCTCTTGCCTCTCCCTCCCTTCCTCCCCTGCGGCACAGCGGGTGATTTACTGCGACCGCTGCTCCCTGGCCTCCCTGGGGGCAAGCGGGTCCACTGGGAGGCGCTGACGATGAACATGTTCCCGTCTAGGCCTAAAAGCTGCCATGATCACGAGGGCCGCGGAGAAAAAAATAGAACACAAAACATAAACGAAGACTGATGACAAAACTACCGTATTTTCTTTGAATTAGTAACATTTTTCCGACTTATTGGTATATGGTAAGAAGCTTTTGTTTTACCAGCAGCAGAAAAACTGAATCAATTATCATAAACGCAAATCAGGCAGGAAAAAGAACAGTACTTGGAGGACTAAGCGTCGACTTAAGGTGTTATTTTGTCTCTAATTTGCAACGATTCCAGCAGGACGATGCCAGTGTCTGGAAGGAAACTGTGGGCGGCGGAGCAAAGGCAGAGAAGAACATAGCTTTGAGGGTTAAGCTAAATGAGTGATGAGACAAAATTACCTTCACTTGAAACACAAAAAACAACAACAAACTGCTACAGTCGTAAGTCCGTTGATAACAACCTACACTTTCCTTCTGCAACGAGACGAAATTACATGCTGACACGTCTTAATTACATCTTAAATACACTCATAATTGACGCCTCCAGACAACCGTAATTATTCTTCGTCTCAAGCCATTTGGAGCCAGGAAGAAAACGGTGACGTGGCTCATTAGTAACAGGTTCAGGTGCTTTGTCTTAACCTTGGTGGCTTGACCTTGAAAAACGAGGTTGAAGGGAGAGAGGAGTGGCGAAAAAAATATAAATAGAAAAAAATGTAATCTGATATTTTTTAAGACAGACAGAAACAAAAACGAAAAAATATAAATGAACCAATAAAATAAAGAAAACAAACATATATCAGTTAGTTCATAAATAGAAGCAAAAATCAGCTTTAAATAATAAAAAAAAATATTATTATGAGAAAATGAAAAACAGGAGCAGGGAAAAAAATATCAGGAAAATAAACCCCATTTTCCGGTGGTTTCCCAAGAGGCAGCACCACCTCTGCCACCTGTCCCCCGAGGCGCTGCCCACCCAGTCGAGGGTAAGGGTTCCTGGGTCCTCTCTCCCCCACCACACCAACACCCTCCTTCCCTTCCTCCCTCTCCTTCCCTTCTTCCCCCTCTTTGGACACCTTTCTCTTCCCTTCCTCTCAAGAAACTCCCCTTCTGTCCCTCTCTAGAGACACTAAGGGTAAAGGTTTTCTTGAAGGTATTATCTCTCTCTCTCTCTCTCTCTCTCTCTCTCTCTCTCTCTCTCTCTCTCTCTCTCTCTCTCTCTCTCTCTCTCTCTCTCTCTCTCTCTCTCTCAAGTCAAATAAAAAGATGATGTGTCATTCAAACAATATATTTTGACCTTTAGAAAAAAACATTTTCTAAACACCTTCATCTGAGGAGGAGGAGGAGGAAGAAGAGGAGGAGGAAGAAGAGGAGGAGGACGAGGAGGAGGAGGTAGAGGACGTATAGGTAGGGAAGATATAGAGGCGTAATAGAAGTAGGAGCCAAATACCCTCTCATTCACGTCTCTAAGTGGGGAGGTACTCGTAAACAAGACATTATGGTCACTGCTTTTTTGACAGCCTCACGCCGTCCACCTTTTTCACGCCTATCCCCTCCTCATTCTCCTTCCCTCATCCTTGCCCTTCATCCCCTCCACCTTTCCCTGTTCTTTCCTCCACCCATCACTACCATTAACTACCAGTAAATGAAGATGGGAAAAGGTAGATGAAGATTAGTTGATAGTAACCAACCCTTCACAAAATAATGGAAAAAAAACATAACGTAACTTTTGAAATACGACAAAATCAAGCACTTTTTTCCTACCTAGGCCTACTGCAACACTTACACATTTAAACCTTACCTGTAGACTTAAAACACCTCATACACGTAAATTTAAAACACTCAAGACAGTAAGAATGACCACACCACCATTTTGCTCGCCCTGTCATCATCTTCACCAGGCAACATAGAAAATGGGAAGGTGGTCTCTGTAAGCCTAACACACAATGACGTCACGTGTTAGAGGCTCCCATTGGTCGAGGGGATCAGTGACGTAACAGCTGATTGGCTATGGGTGTTTATGGGTGTGTGAGCGTCAGGTAACGGTGTGTGTTTGGGTGTCTTTTATTTATCTTATTTTTTTCTTTCTTTTTGCTAAGTGTTATTTAAAGTTATACATATGTTTGGATCTCCTTATTGGTGGCTTGGAGTATCTGCTGCTACTGCTACTGCTACTGCTACTGCTACTGCTACTGCTACTGGTGGTGGTGGTGGTACTACTGCTACTACTGGGACCACCACCACCATCACCATCATCAATTTACTACTACTACGACTACTGTTACTGTTACTACTACTACTAAAACAACACATAAGAAAGTAATCAGGTAAATAATAACTATAGTTTTCATAAAAATAATCTTCTTTCGGCTCCTACAGTTAATAATGATAATAACAATAATAATAATAATAATAATAATAATAATAATAATAATAATAATAATAATAATAATAGTAATAATAATAAAATCGAAAAACTGGCACCAATCCTAAAATAACAACAGCTCGGGCCTAAAAGAAGGTGCACATCCCTTAGGTAATATCACAATGGTCCCCTTTATTGGGTCGTCCAGGGGGCAGCCCACCTCCACAACTTTCAAATTAATAAAGTTCCTCATTCCGTACTATTTTCATTTTCTTCCCATTTTTCACATTGTTTCGTCGGCGTCCCTGAATGTTTTGTTCACCACTTACTTTCGTTCAGTCGTTGGGTTTCCTTTCTTTCTTTCTTCCTAAATTATTTGTTCTTAATTATCAAGAAATGTTTTATTATTTCATTTATTTAATTACATATTGATTAATCTTCTCTCAGTGTCGCCAATATTTTTTTACGTAATTGTTATCATCTGGGTAGAGCAGCACCAAGGAGGAGGAGGAGGAGGAGGAGGAGGAGGAGGAGGAGGAGGAGGAGGAGGAGGAGGAGGAGGAGGAGGAGGAGGAGGAAAAGGAGGATAAAATTAATAACCCTAAGAGTGTTAAAGAAACAAAAATAACTCCATGAAAACAAAAATTTATACCAGAAGATGGAAAATGATCACAGCTAAGAGCATTGAATATTATAATGATAATAATTAGATAGATAAAAAAAAACACAACCCTATAATAAAAAAAAAGTCAATAGGATAAGCAAGACATGTTACTAGAAGCGAAGATAAGTATTGTTGCAAAATAGACTGAAACCGAAGTGATAGTAGAGAGGTAAAGGGAGGCAAGACAGGAGGTGGAGAGATGAATTATATTTTTTTCTCGATTGGATTGGAAAGTTGGTATGCAAGACTTTACAGAGATTAGATTAGATGATGGGACTCAGAGAACGTTGTCCAGCGTTGAATCTGTAATGGATGATGCTAACGATGATGATGATGATGATGATGATGATGATGATGATGATGATGATGATGATGATGATGATGATGATGATGATGATGAGTAAATGTTGCAGTGTTGCGGTGGTAGTGTAACTGTTAAGTGACACCCCCTGCCAGACGCACGACTGCGTTTACCGGGAAGGATTTGGGGACAATCGCGCAATACACGTTTCCACCTTTACGACCACTGTTTACTGAAGGTGGAGTGGGAGTGGTGGTGAATGGGTGGGCGTGGCGAGGGTGTGAGGGCGTGCTGGATGTTACTAAGCCTTGAGATTTTCTGCCAGACACACACTCCGTCCTCAAAGTGTCTTCAGCACTCAGTCACACTTTACACTCCCTTCCTTCAATGATCCAGTGTGGTGTTTGTTATCCACGGTGTCAAAACCTGACTCAATCACAAGAACATGACAGAGAAGTGCCGGCTTGCAAGGCTCCACACACTTATTGTGCTGCCGGGATCCCTGTCTGGCATATATATATATATATATATATATATATATATATATATATATATATATATATATATATATATATATATATATATACCAAAACTTTTCAGAATGCTCATTAACCATTTGTTACCGATGAAATTACTGCTTCACTAATCAACAAAACAAAATGTATGTTTATAGGTAGTCAATGTAAAACTAAGAAAGAAAAGTAAATAAATGTATACTGATGGGTACACATGTGAGAAAAGCTTTCTTTTTACTCTTGTATACATACTTATAATTATAAATACATTGTGTCTTTTGTTATAATGTTAAACCTGCAAGTTACACCATTTGACATGCATAATAAACTTACATTATCAAACACAACGAACTTGTTTCTCAAATAGTGGCCATGAGGAATAGTTTTTCCTTTGCAATATATATATATATATATATATATATATATATATATATATATATATATATATATATATATATAAAATAAATAAATAAATAAATATATATATATATATATATATATATATATATATATATATATATATATATATAATTTTTATGTTTGTGTAAATCAAACATGCTGGACAAGAGTTGGATATTTGGTGCCACCGCTCGCCCCCCGCACTGCCGGGCCAGCTGGACATGCAAGAGACTGTGACAATATTTACACGCCATTTGCCGCTTGTTTGTGTTGGCGGAGACCTGGCGTGAAGTGATGGGCGGGCCGCGCGCCTCCCGAGGGATGGAATGTAAGACGTGTGTGTGTGGCAGAGGCAGGAGATGCGAGGGTGTTCGAAGGAAGGGAAAGTGTGGTAGTAGATGCAGCCGATGGTGGTGGTGAAGGGAAGTGGAGATGGAACGAGGGCGAACGTGTGCTGGGGTAGTGTTGATGGTTGAGGAAGGGGAAGAGGTGTCAAGGCTACACCTAAGGGCACCTCATCACCTCGACCTTGCTGCAGCCTGTCAGTCAGGGTTGCGAGAGAGGGTCAGCTACGTGGCTCCCTTGCCTCACTCCTTACTTTCATCCTCCGTGCTTCTTGCCTCCGCCTTCACAAGTCATGTCCTCCTTTTCTTTCTCTCTTTTGATACATTGATAAGATAAAGACATAATCAATAATTTTAAGCGACGATAATTTATATATAAATTAGGACGTTTTCATACATCTTTATGTACTAAATAGCATGCCAAGTGTTAAGTGAATATTCAACGTAAGTCGGTACTGTGAGTTTCAATCTTGAGTTTTAGGCTGTTGTCGGCAGATGGCAGCAGTGTTGGTCTGGTGGCGGGAGCGTCGCCCACTCTCCTACGCCTCCCCCTAGCCAAATATTTTTACGCCTATATTCTCGCCTCCAAATGCGTTCTTAGTCCTTCAATGGGCTGGAATTACTCGCAGGAAAATATTTAAGATGCCGTGTGCTAAGGAGACGGCGTGCGTGCGTGCCCGAACGGCGAGGAGGCCAAAAGGGAGGGTGCACCGGGGCTGGGGCGTGGGCGGCGGACAAGACACAAGCGTCCTCGCAGCGGTGAGGAGACGGTCCCTCACCCTCCCTCACCACGCTGTCTTGTCCCCGTCGCACTGAACACGACAATTTTCATCGTTAATGTGGCGTTTTGAGACGCTTGGCACATCATTAGGACACTCGAGAAAATAAGAGTTTCCTTTAGTGTTGCAGCGCCGCCCTGCCAGGACTCCCGACCCAGGTAAGCTGTGGTGGAGGAAGCCTCTTGATGCCGCAGAGGAAGGCTCATACTGGCTGATCAGTATTATTATTATATTATTGTAGTTTATCTTAGTATGTGATAATTTTTCGGTAAAATTTTCATAGGTACTTCATTAATATGGTGCGATGACTATTAGTATTATGCATACTTCTGCATTAAGTACAGTCACAGGAAAAAAACAACTTTAAGACATTAAAAGATTAAAGGAACACGTTTTTCAGTTCATAGTTTAACGGAGGGAATTTCTCTTGTGGAAGATACCGTTGTAATATATAACATTTTAAATGAAACGACATTAATAGCAAGAGAAATTACGGATAAGTATGCATTCATGTTTAATTTGAGTTTGTTTTCACGGTGTAACGCAATAAAATTTGATATATATATATATATATATATATATATATATATATATATATATATATATATATATATAATTCCCTGTATCACACAAATTTTCGTTCTTGCAGTTGCACAACATAATTTTCATCCATCAAATTCAAAGTCAGTAATTTTCATAATATTTTAATGCAATGCAACATATTTTCCTTCATCTAGCAACATCTTGTTTTCCATGAGAAGTGAGCGTCGTGTTCATGTTCAATAAAAGTGTAACATCGCAGTTCTTATAAATAATGAAGTGTCATCTGCTGACAGTCACAATAATCAGTCGCACACACACGCACACACTCAAGTCTTGAACTTAGTAGTTTTCTCTTCATATATCTTTCTTTCCCTTCGTTCTTTCTGATCGCTGTGATGTCCGTCGGCCCCGTCAGGAGTAGAGAGTCCTTAGTGAGCAGAGAGTGACGTTCGTCTAACGCAGACACGCAGGAACTGAGTAAAAATTGTCCGGGTCCCATCGCCTCACCTTATGTACAATAAACTAATCTTTACCAATATATTCTTGACCTTAACTTTTTTTCATGTTTTTTACAAGCGGGAACTTACTTTAATGGTGCCTATGGATTGCCGTTTCTGCCCTCTTCGGCCGCGACCAGCACTTAGGCCTACCTACATTTGCATAATCATAAATATGCAAATTTTTAAGAACGATGGGTTTTTTGCTTATATTTCTCTACAGCTTTCTGTGTGTGTATGTGTGTGTGTGGGTGTGTGTGTGCGTGTTTGTGTGTGTAAGTTAGATATATAATAAACCTTTAATATAAGCACACCTATAAACTCCAAGAGAATGAATGAGTACGTTGTTTCTTGTCATATTTACATATATGCGAGTATTTCACTGCCTTAATTACGGTACATTACGTGTGTAGCGCTCGAGGAAATAAGCTCCTGTGCCGGGTGGCGGCCGTCGCGGCAGCGGGCCGCCAGCCCCAGCCAGCGGCCATTTATCTGGGGTGTGCGGCATTAGCCTACCTGCCGCACATGTAATTTTTGGGACCACATTACTGTCCTCTGGTTCACATACAACAGGTTTCTTTTGATTGATTTATTATATGCACCTCATGCACTGACTGCCAAGCCTCTCCTTACCTCCCGTCCGCCAACTACCGGTCACGATCAGATCATTTACTTTGGGATTATGATCATATCCATGTTATCCTATTGTACCAACTTGTCTTATTATCACTACATACATTTCAATTCGTTTAAAAATATATGATGATATGAATGACGACATAAACATAAGTATACCAAAACTATATTAATGTTACTGTAATTACTACATCATACATGTTGGGGTTGGGGGTGGTGGGAGGAAATCATCACAAAATATAGTTCACGCTTTCAAGGGTACTCAAAGTATTTTCATTGTATTGTCAAAATTATTTTCATATTTTCTGAGTCGCTTTTCCCCATAAATTTTGCTTCTCGTTTCTGTTAATAAGTGTACAGTCTGTGTGAGGAGTTGTCGCTGATTTAGTCGTTATAATCATGAGTATCGAACAATGCAGTGCACGTACAGTACATGTGTTGGCAGTGCGCGCCTTGTATAGTCTCCCGCCATGGTAAATATACCTACTCATTATGGGCAAGCAAGGGGGAGCAGAGAGCAGGGAAGGAGGGTTGGTACCTGACCGGCGGCGGGCGGCTGAACCTTTATGGAATGGCTAATGTTATGCAGCGCCGGGGGGAGGGACAGAACACGAGGATACTGAACACGACAACGAGAACACATCATGTAACAAAGAAAACATGATGGAAAACTATAATAATCAACAGAGAGTATGATAAAGGAAGATAAATGAAAATGAAGATGATGTTATCCGATAGCTGAAGAATGTACAAGATATAAAAAAATAAAAAATTGATAAAAGAGTGTAACTATTAATTTGAAAAGAATGAGTGAAAAAAAATTATGATAGAACTCTGAAGACATCATCACATGCAATATCAAAACATGAAACCTGTTCCACCTGCGTTCTGAGCTCAACTTCCCGTTAAAAAAAATCACTTGAACCCTAAGGAACCTTCGACATTCACAGCACCTCTACCCCAGCGTCCTGAGACCAGCGGTGGGCAACAAGACTCCTCACTAGCGTCACCGTAAACTTAAACCCCTGAGACGGCCAGGTGTGGGGCGGGAGAAAGTCACCTTTGCGCCTCTCCACCTGTCCTGGCAACACTGTACAGGTGCCGAAATAAAAGGAAAAATGACTGAATAAGCAAAAGAAAAAAAAATCCATTCTCGGCTTCTAACAAATATCTTCCTTTAACGAAATTGCAAAAAGCAGCTTAGAAAATAAATACGAGACATTCAGACATTGATTCAGGAGCCGCGTGAAAATCCCATTCCTGAAGCCTTTTTTGCCTTGTTAACCTTACCTCTGAGTCCTGTTTAAGGCAGCCGGTGAGCGGAGGTGAAGACGTGGGACAAAGGGAGGGGCCACGGCACGCCATCCGCAATGAGTTAGTACTCCATAAAACTCACGATACAGGGAGATTTGCGCTTGCCCGTCCTTGCAAGTGCTCCTAGATTTCTCGGTAAACGACTTGACGCAGTAATCAGCAGACGTGGATTGAAGGAAGAAGGATAAGAAGGTGAGGGAGGTAGAGAGTATAGAGGCCAGTGATAATAGGTGAGTATGATCTGAGAAAGACCCTCTCATTATTCTTATCTCCTCCCAAGCGTCTGGTTGGAACACCAGCCCGGCAAAGCGAGTTCCATTGTTCACGTTTGCTGTCTCTCGCCGTCTGGGTACGATATTGTAATTTATTTGGTATTTTTTCTTCAAGTAGATATAATACCTGTGTTTACATTATGATGAAAAAAAAATGTCGGTATTTTTTTACATACACATGAGCATACCAATAGAAAAATAATATACGGGCACTTGTTATTCAAGCGACACTTACAGAATCATGTATTTGATCATTGCATTTAAAACACCACACAAACACAACCACACAAACACACACACACACACACACACACACACTCAAAATCATACCTGTTGCTCTAATTTTTGCAAGACGTTACAGGTCCATTACGGGATATTATTGCATCATAAAATCAAAACCGTGTGTCACCTTGCAACCCTGGCACTCCATCCTCCTCCTCCCCTCCTCCTCCTCCTCTCCTCCTCCTCCTACCCCCACTCCATCTCCTCCTCCTCCTCTTTATCTTCCTCCTCGTAACCTAATTTTCATGCCTCTCATTATATAATGCACGAATTCTACATAATAAATAAAAAAATTAATGTAAAAAATTGAGTGACATACAAACGTCAAGAAAAGATAAAAATATGAAGATGAAATAAAACTAAATGACCGAATAAATTTATGAATTCCGTAAGAAAATAAAAATGGAAGAGAAAGAAAGTTATCAGTTGGAAAAAGGAAATGCCGAGGTGTATCAAGATTCAAAAAGAAATTGCTTTCAGAAAATGAAAAAGATCTTTCAAAAAGGGGAATAAAATGAAGAGGAAAGGAAGGAGGGAAGTAGGGATGGACAGAGGGAAGGGAGGGGCGTGGAGGGTAACGAGTAGCCGGTAGGAAGGAGTTGGGGACGACCATCAATGTCCCTCCATCCCTCCCTCTTCTCTCCTCCAAGAAAGAATAGAAGGAAGGAAAGGAAGGGATGGAAGAGGGAGGGGTTCGGTCTCTCTTTCCTCTGTTTTTCATGAATATAAATTGTCAGTGATTTTCTGAAAGTAAATAAAATGAGAAAGGTTGGCTCGAGCGGAAAGCGTTATCTGTTGAAAGGCTGAAAGAAAAAAAAAATCTTGGAACGTTCGTATATAAAAAAGTGAGTTTATGAAGAGGAAAATGTGTGTATGTGTGTGTGTGTGTGTGTGTGTGTGTGTGTGTGTGTGTGTGTGTGTGTGTGTGTGTGTGTGTGTTAACATCCGCTCTATACATTCCCATCCTTCTCACAATGATTCGTTCCTTGACTGCCATTAACTTTCTTTCATTATAATTTATCATAATGTCTGCAATACTTTCCTTCTTTTTTATAATGTCACTCTTGTTTTTTCCAACCTCTTTTTTTTCTCTTTCGTCTTCCTCTTCCGCCTCCTTTTCATCTATATCATCACCGTCCCATTCTCCTTCTTCTTACTCTTCCTCTTCTTTGTCTTTAAATTGACTAAAGGAGAGGACAGGTGGAAGGTAGCAGCTGACAGATTATAATGAACACACACACACACACACACACACACACACACACACACACACACACACACACACACACACACATACAATAGGTAGAGAGTAGTAGACATGACAAACCACGATGAACCAACACAAAAATAAAATAGAAAACAAATACTACACATACGAGGACGAATAAATAAAAAAACCCCAATGAAATTATCACTTTAAATCACATCAAACCACGTATACCCTTCCCTACACCCTCGCGTCCTCACCACACCACCTGCTACACCTCCTTCACCTGCTTCTAAGAGGGGTATTTTTTGGCTGGTAACAGTGTCTCGCCGCCGCCGTGCTTCAGACGTCATATTATTAGTGCGTGGGTCACAGGCGGCTTGGCGTGTCTGCCGCGCTGCCTCCGCCCTCCACCTGAGCCAAGGCGGTAGGAAAGGTGGTCCCCCGGCCTCTAATTGGACAGAACTAACGAGGCTCCAGGTGGGCGTGTCCTGGCTTGGTAAATGTCCGCGCTGTGCTTGTCTTTCGGGAACACCTCCGTGAATATTAGTCGTGGGTAATGTTGGCTTAAGTTTATTCAGAAGAGAAATATTCCCAACGTACCCGAGGAGGTCAGGGGAAAGCCAGAGTTAATTTGACGTGCGTGATTGTTTATACCCGACGTAATAAGACATAATAATACATAATAGAAAGAGAATCAAAGGGTGACTGCATAATTTATTTTCATAGTAGTATCTGACGAAAAGGAAAAAAAAAAAACTGGACTGAAATAGTGAAAATGTAACGTATCTGACAGAAAAAATAAAAGGAAAAACACACTCAAGAGATAAGCGAATATTTTTTTCTTGAATTTGCTGTAATAAAAATAACTCATGTAATGTTTTTGTCTTTGTTCTGCAGTGAATGGTGATGACTGTTGTAATAATTAAATACAACGACTTAAAGTATGCGTGTGTAAGGTATATACACCAAGATACGGTTGTGTTTACTCTCTCTCTCTCTCTCTCTCTCTCTCTCTCTCTCTCTCTCTCTCTCTCTCTCTCTCTCTCTCTCTCTCTCTCTCTCTCTCTCTCTCTCTCTCAACACAGACACACACACACACACACACACACACACACACACACTTTCGTATTTTTCTCACACGTTTCATCTCGGAGGGACGTGTGGCAGTGCTAACCGAGGCTCAGAGGCTGTAGCAGAGAAGGGCTGGGGAGGAGGGTGTAGGGACGGCGCCTGAGGGGAAGGGGGAAGGGGCGGGGAGGCCAAGGCTGAGTCTCCAAGTTTACACAGTGTGGGGATTAATTTTTGCTTCATCAAGGTTCTTCTCGGAGGTTTACGTGTAGCGCAGGAAGCCACGAGGAAAATAAAGTTGATTTAATGTGTTCAGAGAAATTTCATAAAACAAATGGAAGTTCTTGTATAAAAATAATTCATTTCTTATTTATTTTCTTACTATCTCGCCTCTTACTAGATATATTTTCTTTACACCCAAACAAAGCAATAAAACCAAAGTATAAGGATATAATAGTTCTGCCCTTTATTTCGGCTTTAAACTCCACAAACGGAAGAAGGGAAGTAGTGACCTATGTTTGGTGTTCACCCTCCTTCCTCTTTCCCCTCACGACACGGAACCGCTCTCCTCTCAGCCTCTCGATGGGACCTAACGCCCTCCACGCCCTCAGTATACGCTGGAGGGGGCGGGGAGATGCCAGGGCGGAGTGGGATACAGAAAAGCCCAACAATGGTGAAGATGCTTTTAGGGTACAGCAGGTTTTTGTGTTTGTTTTCTTGTTATATTAAACCCAAAATGAAGAACAAAACAATATTAAGAATAAAAGATTGCAGTTATTTAACAATATTGGGGAAAGAAATCTCTCTCTTTCTTTTTCTTTCTCTCTCTATTTTTTTCTCTCTCCTAAATTTCATCAACTTTTCCAATTATGAAAAAGAAAAATAGCCAACGAGGATGGAGCTTCATGGTCCAAAAAGCAATATGAGCGAGGAAAGAAAATGAGGAGAGGGGAGGGTTATGGGGAGAGGAGGACAGGAAGAGAGGAAGGAAAGAACTGAGAGGAGAAGGAGGAGGAGGAGGAGGAGAAAAAGGAAGCAGAAGAAAAAGTTTTAAGTGTGGTAGGGATGAGAGGGAAAAGAAAGAAATGAAAAAAAAACTAGGCAGGCAGAGAGGCAGAAGGATTTAGGAAGAGCGAGAGAGGGATTGGAAAGGACTTACGGACGAGGAAGAAAAGGTGGAGGAAAAGTGAGAAGAAAAATGTAAAAATGAAGTGTGGCCATGTGAGAGAGAAGATAAGATAAAGAGGAAGGGGATGAGCAAAGTTGAGAAGGAGATAGCTGGGATTTAGAGAGAGAGAGAGAGAGAGAGAGAGAGAGAGAGAGAGAGAGAGAGAGAGAGAGAGAGAGAGAGAGAGAGAGAGAGAGAGAGAGAGAGAGAGAGAGAGAGAGAGAGAGAGAGAGAGAGAGAATAAGGGGTACGGTACCATAACACAACCAGCTGTGAGGGAGGAAGGAGGACGTGATGAAGGGGAGTGAGGGTGAAAGATGAGGGTGGGTGGCGGCAGCGCTCCTTCTAGTGGACTGTAGTTTGTTGCCAAAGTTAGATTGGACTCCCAAGTTGTTATGAAGACCTGGAATTTCGCGCAGTTGATCACAACGAAGAGTTTTCTCGGCGTCCCGCTGAAAACGGCAACTCGCTGCTTCTTTTATGGTTTCATTTTTGAAACTTCACGAGACTCATTTTCTCTGTCGGTTGTTGTTGCTCGCTGGCGGTTCCTTGTTTTGACTCTTCTCTTCTTTCATGACGTTTTTTTTTTCAATGGTCCTTTATTTTGCAGTTCTTTAATGGTAGTCTTTCCCTTTTAATTAACTGGCTGGTGGAGGCACAATATGTATATTTAACTATTTATCTGTTTATAAAGCTAGCCTTCTTCTGCTCTCTCTGTCTTCTGAAAACTGTGCTTGAAACGTGAATAATGTTTAGCGGAAATATCTATAGGCAATTCCGAGACTTAATGTTGTTTTTCTTCTGCAGGTAAGTGGCGGCAGAGTGGTGGCCAGGTAGGGCTGGAGCATCCTTTATTACAGGTAAAGTTCAGGGTCACCTTACTATGCTTTGCTTTTATAACCTGCCTAAAGCCAGGTTTCCAAGGCTATACAAGGCGCTTGCATGAACACATGGAGGATGTTGTCCCCGTAACGACCTTCCCCAGGTGTCCCGCCCCTATGGCACGGGTGTTTCGGTGCGGGAATGCAACACGTGTAGAACTCTCCCTTAACCTCCCCCAGGTGCTCCTGGGTCATGGGTGTGGTCTGCCATGAGGTGGGTCCACCACGCACCCCAGCAGGAGGGGGAAGGCAGGTTACACGCCTACTGGAGAGACACGGCTGGCGGGGGGCCAACCTCGGTGGCCCAGGCTTAATATTTGGCCACGCTGAGCACATTTGGCCGCTTTATTACCGCCGCTCGCTCGTTACCATCCTGGCCGAATATTGCAGACGACGTACGAGGAATTCTGAAAGGATTTCTGGGTCTCAGGACGGCAGGAATCAGCGGCCTTTGGGACTATGTGGCTAACTGAGGCTCATGCGGGAGGTGGGGGAAGAAAAGAAGCCAGAAGGCGGACACGTTCAAGTTGCCTCGCCCTCAAGTTTCCTTAAGTGTAGACCACCAGCGAGGCGGTGCGTTGGCCCACCAGTCTGGTCTTGCTCGAGGCAGAGCAGCTGCTGCTCTTCACTCTAATTAAACTGAGGCCGTGCAAGTCTCTGGAGTGAAGATATATAAACACTAATAATACCTTTACATCAGGACGCAGCGACGTAAATATGGGTTCAATTAATTTTTGTTGTGGTTGATTTTAATTTCATGAAACTTTCCTTATGTCGCAGTCACAGCTGGGTTCTATGTTGGGGCCATAAAAGCGTTGTCCTATTTGTCAATGAAAAAAAAAGAACAATGGCAAATCTTAAACTCTGGATTGTAGTGAGGCAGAATAATCAGGCGGCTAATAAACTCAATACAAAGCAGTAGTTGCGAGCCTTCCCGGGCGGCGAGGAGAGAACTTCCCAGCAAGACTAAATAAACATATCCAAAGGTCCGTTTTCTCTGGCATCGCCTAAGCCTAAGCCCACCGCCTTCGGGGCGCCGCCGCTCACCCCACCACACCAACACAGGCAGCGAACACTGTTTCTGGCCCAGTACGTGCAGCATTGGCGGCTGACTGTGGAAAAGGTTACACTTTGGGCTGGTGGTGGGATGCTGGGTGTAAACGTGAGGAAATTTAAGAAAACCTAAAGAGGAAGATGGAGGAAAGGTAGTGGATCCGACGGCAGTCTTGTTTTAGATGTACTCTTACGGTACCAAAGTCTATGAACTATAATCATGTAATAATACTACGATGAAGAAACACCCTGACGTGAATTTAGGCTTGTGTGAACTTAGTACAATTCCTGTCTTTGTGGACTAACTCATTTATTGATGTAATATGGGTGGCGCATCCCTTTACCCCCCCAAAAAAACACCCCCTTACATAGATCTTCAAGGTGTGACCCCAACAAGGGACAACACCACGGAAACTGTTGATTCCCGGCGCAACACTAACACTGACGCGGCTATATAGGACGCGCAGAGCTAAGGGAGGCTGTGTCAAGAGGCTATAAACGACATAAGCATTTACCGGGGATAACGTGGACGGAGGGAGGCGCGGGGAGTGAGGCCAGAAGTGGAGGGGGACACGGACGATAAGGAATTGTTGACTTAGGCGAACCTGACCTCCGATGGTCATCTTGAATGCTGACTATCTGGACTCTGAATAAAAAGCTGAATGGGTTCAATTCACTTACACACTAGAAAATGAAAGATAAAATATATATAAAATAAATATCAGCTACGGAGATAATCCTCATAGAAAATTTATAGTTATAGAAAATCCAACAACGACGACAGTAAGACAGAAAACAAAATGCAGAGAGAAAAGAGACAAGAAGAGTACATGGCGCCTTCTGAGACATACGGGAAGGCACAACTTACGGCCGCATGGAGAGCAAAGCCAATGCAGTTGAAGTAAACATAAGTAATGCATAGATAATGACCCTCATCCATGACTGGTGTGTGACCTTTGGCATACTCAGCCCTGCTTGTTTTGGTCCCGCGCGGCGCTTGGGGGTGTCTGGTGCATACAAAACACACATTAGCCGCACACAGAGCCCGACGCCTAAGATGCGGCCCTTCACAGATAACACGAACGATGCTATTAAATGTAAGGTCTTATAAATGTCCCGAGAAACGTCTTCTACGGTGAAATAAGACGCATCGTATTTTTTTTTCACTAAACTCGATCTCCAACATTTCCCAATAAGTATACTCCTCTCTCTATCTCCCTTTCCTCTCGCTCTACCGTCTCCCTCTGCTCCCCATCCTTGAAACTAGAGCGGCCACAATTAGCTCGATCCGATAAGATGTCAGCCTGTTTTGGAATGCAGACTCAGCCGCTTCAACAACCAACCAACCACTTCTAACATTCTCTTATTTATCGGAAAAAAAAAGAATAGTACACAGCAGAACAAGAAAACTTTATACATTCACACAACACACACACACACACACACACACACACACACACACACACACACACACACACGTCTAGAAACACGCTGGGTTGAGGGAGTTTGAGAGGATGCCATGGGAGAATGCTAATGGCGGCCCAAGAGAAGGATAAGTGGAGGTCCGCCGATAACATGGGTGGAGAGAGGCGGGAAGGGAGGCAGGGAGGAAGGGAGGTAAGGAGAGAGGAGAGGGAGAAGAGAAACAGGCAAGCGTGCTGATCCAGGTATATGTTCGCCTTTTGGACGGGTTTCGAACGCGGCCGTAGCCAGGTTGTCACTAGCATAGGAATGACACTCGTTACACTGGCAGCCAATCCCGATACTAGCACGGCCGACCCCGCTAAGTGAGTCCTCTGGGGAGACGACCCTTTGTGTGGCGGGAGGAGAGGCGAGCGGTAGCGGGAGGGAGGCGGGAGGGCTGGACTCAAGTGCTGGGGCGGGAGGAGCATGTCTCTTGGCTGGTGATTCCCGAGGCGAAGTGTTTACGCCCAGACACAGACCTGCCGCCTCCAGTCTCCCTTTTTCTCCTTCACTGTCCACTCTCCGTTGTCTTTCTCCACTTCTCCCTCCTCCTCTCTCCCGTCTATCTCTTCCTCCATCCCGTCCTCAAGCTCACAAGGCCTTATCCTTCTCTTCTCCTAAAATGTTTGCTTTTTGCTCAGCTCTGCAGGCACTAACCGGTTTGCATGGCCATCAGTTCCCTCTCTCCTCCATCTTAGATCTAGCTGACCGTTTTTATTCAACATCATGGGGTAACGATATATATATATATATATATATATATATATATATATATATATATATATATATTCATGAGTACTAAAGATTTAGCGTTAGCAAGCGAATAAGTAGGTATTCTAAGAATATGTATGCCAAGTAGCAGTAGGAGGAGGAGGGAGAGAAGGTGAAAGAGGAATAGAAAACAAAAAAAATAAATAAAATAGATGTAGGAGACGGAGATGTAAGAGACACAGACAGATCGAGAACGATAAGGATAAGACCAACAACACGGATAAGGGAAGAGTTACTGAGAAAGGAGTGAGAAAAAAAATATTTACGCGAATTTCAAGACGGCTCTGTAAATTCTCATCTTTGTGTCTCTAGCGCTGCCTGTTGACACTCGCGTCCTGCCAAGCCTGTTCGTCCCACCAGCTCGTCTTGTTTACTCGAGTCGAGAATTCGCCGAAGGGAAGGAGGTGGGAAGGATAATGGAAGACGAAAGAAGATGAAGGGGTAGAGAAAGGGACGCTAAAAATGGATGCAAAGAGGCTGAACATATAAACGGATGAAGGAATAGGAGAAAAAAAATATAATGTGGAGTAAAAAGATTAGATAAATCAAGAAAAAAATAGTAACGAGATTATGAAGTCAATTAGGAACTTTAAGAAGACAAGGCTTAGTAATTAAATAGAAGAATAAAATGAAGATGGAATTCAGTAAAAAAAAAGAAGAAAAAAAAAGACAGAACTGACTATGCACCTGCCAACCTCCACCCCAATGCACATACACTCCACCTCACCACACACACAGCACTGCTCCACCCCACGTACACACACTCATCAAGCAAACATGCGCGCCCACAGATAAACACAGACAGACCGACACACACACACACACACACACACACACACACACACACACACACACACACACACACACACACACACACACACCAGGAACTCACGGTTGTGCATTTGTCGTGGTAATAAGTAATGAGTAGGTTCCTTAACGTAATGGTTCGGCCGCAGCTTCTTGTGGTGTTGTCACGGTGGATGGGTTTACGAGGACTCGCTTCCTCCTCCGCACCTCCCCTTCGTCGCCGCCCCCGTAAGTGAAGTAAAAAAGAAAAGAAAAGATAAAGTGGAAAGAAAATTCAGTGGCGATAAAAGAAGGAAGGAAAAAGAGATTCATTTCAAGATTTTATCGTATAATTACGTTGTATGTATGGATGTTCCGTTGTCCTTTAACTCAGATAGCAGCAGGATTACTCTAGGCCTCGTTCCCTTCACTATGAAAAAGGTTCCACCGCGGGTGTTCCACAGGGTCTGTAATTCCCCTGCCAAGAGACATCTCCCACCCTATAATCCACCAGCCTCCCATTCAAAGATCAAGGTTCTCTTCCTCACTTTAATCGCCTCGACACCAGATTCACCCTCCCACCTCTGCCAAGGACATAAAATTACGTTCTCTGATGGTGACTATTGATCATTCACGTGTAAATAACTCAAAATAAAGTTATAATATTTATAAAGACGCTCAAAATCCAGCACAAAATAAACCTTTTTAAACAGACTCCCATACCATGAACCTAAATGCTTGGCAGGAATTATAGATTACGAGAAAAATAGTAATATAATTCAACTAAAAAGTCACTGACCTCACCCTCCCTTCCCCACCTCCTCTCCCCACCACACCCATTTTATAAACGCCACAGCAGGGGGTGCAGATCAGCCTGCTTCTCCTCCCCAGCTTCACCCTCGCCCGCTGACAACAATGGCTTCTACCTTCTTCCCCTGCTGAGGAAAATTAACTCCTGTCTTCTGATGTTTCTTTCTTATCCTCACTGTCGGTGCTTCTGTCCAACACCATAATAGACGTATAGTGAGAATCAAAGGAAAGTAAAGAAGGAAAAAAGAAGAAGAGAACCAGGTAAAAAAAAGGTTAAGTGGGATATAATAAAAAAAATCAAAGTCAGGGATAAAGAAAGAGGAAGAGACCAACGAAGGTAAAATGAAGAGAGGGGAAAGGTAGAGGATATAGAGGAGGGAAAAACAGGTGGGGAAGCTTCCAACAGCAAAAAGTAAGAGTAAACATCCCAGCAGCAAGTTTTCGGTTCTTTCCCAAGTGAATATTCTCAGTTTAAGTACTCGTAAACACCTGAGGCTGGCACACTCGAGGCTCGCTGTGGATGAATATATATTTGTTTACATACAATTTTATCCTTTATTACCTCGACTCCTCAAGAAATCTTATCCTTATCATGATTCACCTGAGAAAAATCATGACATTTATACAGTCGTGCAAGTAAATATGGAGTTTAATGTTTTCTTTTATTTTTAAGGTTCACTATTTTAAACCTCACACCTGCAGTAGTTAAAGTATGCTGCAGTACATAAATAGTCACGTTATTGTAAGGCTTGTGGGAGGAAATACTTACGTAAATCTAAAGGAAAATGACACCGGGATTATTTACACACATAAAACTTCATACTGGGAAGAAATTTTAAACATATTCATACTTAACATCAATTTTGCGATCCTTTGTTTACTGCAATGTATCTTCAGGGATCCAGTAACTCGAAAAAAGTAAACATTTGCTTTCTTGACTATCGCCATCAAGCAAATACAGTTCCTGCCATAGCGACCGCCGGGCCCTCGCAGCACAAACAGGCTTCAGCCCTCAGGCGGCTCGGTTCCCCGCCACAAATTACTTAAGAAAGCACCACAAGAATTACACGCCAATAAACCTGAACAGCCTCTCATCTACTCGTGCGATGTATGAAGGAAGAGTCATAAAACACGGAAGATTTAGAGATCTGCCTCGATAGACTTGCTGGCAGGCGGTTCACTCATCTAATCAGGACTTGTTAAACCTGAGGCACCGCGGGACAATAGGACGATGAGACGCACACGAACAATCACACACGCGGGAACAATATAACAAGTTTCAGTTCATTCTTTCACTGAGGATCACTTGAATACTGCCTGTGATGGTAAAATCTGAATATAGAAAGAGGAGAAGAGATGGAGGAAGAGGAAAAGGAGGAGGGTAGAGAGAGCACTTCTGGTAGTCCGTCACAGATACAGACACACACTGAAGGGACACACGCCAGACTCATAAGTTGCTCCCCAAAGCAGACCTTCCCCAGACCCGCCTCAATGGCCAGTCTCGTTGCCTTGTTTACATCATAGACGCTAACGACATGACGGAGGCCTCTCATTTTACCTCCCCTTTTCGTCACCCTTCTTCCTCCCTCACTTTCTCTCTTCCTTCCCTTCTCTTCCCTTCCTCTTGTCTGTTTATAACTTTATTTCTCTTTTTCTTCTGTCTTCATATCAGCTGATTTATTGTCAATTGTATTTATGATTTTTGTGGTATTCTATAAATTGTCTATCAGTTATGTACAATATTTTAGTTGTGTGACACCAACAACATCAGCAACAACAACTACCACAATAATAAAACAACATTAATAATGACAACTTTATCCATTTTAGAATTGATCTTTAGTTATGATTTTACTTTATATCTTCAAGTCTCCCGCCGCATCGTAAAAAACAAAACTCTTCATGAAAATAGTTTAGGTTGTTGCCCCCGAAAAACTTGGATCCTTAATTAAAAAGGTTTTGCGTCGACCAAATTATTAACAACAATACACTGATGCATTTGAATACTTTTATGAGTCTAGTGGAATGCGGATCAGATTGTAAAACCAAGTAAAAAACGTTGAAGGAGATGATGAGATTGTGTGCTGCCTTCATGCCCGGCTGATGCAGCAGATACAACCTCACTTGTCCTGTGCTTCCAATTCAATTTTTTTTTCTCTCTCTCTCTCTTTCTCAATATATATATATATATATATATATATATATATATATATATATATATATATATATATATATATATATATATATATATACACAAGTCTATCATGAAATAAACCCTAAGTGCATAACTTTCCTCCCCGGTGACGAGATGCTCTCGTCTCTTGCAAGGAAGACAAACAAAACAGACAGTAACTCCTTTAAAATATCACATCTTTGTGGCTCTGAACTCAACTCTTAGACAAACTACTTTAAGAAATGTTATGAAGGAAGATACGTAAAGCCTGAATCCCGGTACAGATTAAGACAAGTTGTGTTGTGTAACACACAGGCGCCAAGAAGCTCCTCGTGTGTCCCTCACTCAGTAACACAAGACCGCACTCGTCACAACACAACACACAAGTGATGTAACACTTCCAAATTCCAAAAAGTGGCATCACAAGCAATTAAGTTTTTACCTTTGCGTTGCTATAACTAAAGTGTAAAACGGAAACTTTGTTTTACGAGCAATACAAAACCCTATACTTTATATTTTCGACATATCTTCAAAATGTTCCAATTACTTCCAAATGTGAAAATGATATCATCTCTCCATAAACATATATCCATTACACCAAGCCTCACTGTTAAGCCAATGACCAGGACTATTACACCCACGCTACCACCATATCTTTCACCACCATCACAGTATAAACAAAACAAACAATCGCATCATTAAAAAGAAGCCATGTAAACACCAACAGCAACAACTACAACAAATACTACTACTACTACTACTACTACTACTACTACTACTACTACTGCTGCTACTACTACTACTACTACTACTACTACTGCTGCTACTACTACTACTACTACTACTACTACTACTACTACTACTACTACTACTACTACTACTACTACTACTACTCCTGCTGCAATTACTATATTACGTGCTACCCTCGCCTTGGCAGCAGCAACATAATTAATCTGTGCTGAGGCTGTACACGGACGAGGTCATTTACATGCAGATTTAATCAAAGCATCATGTTTACCCTTTTCCCTTGTTGAGTCCTCCAGTCTCTCGCTCTCTCTCTCGCTCTCTCTCTCTCTCTCTCTCTCTCTCTCTCTCTCTCTCTCTCTCTCTCTCTCTCTCTCTCTCTCTCTCTCTCTCTCTCTCTCTCTCTCTCTCTCTCTCTCTCTCTCTCTCTCTCTCTATCCCTCTCTCTTTCCCTCTCTCTCTCTTTCTCTGTTCGCCTCCCGGAGTGTTTACGCCGACGAAGGGGATCAAAGGGCGCCGGACGCGGTCAGTTGGGCTTCGGGCGCCAGTGGAAGGTTTTTCTTGTAAACATGAGCATACGACACCCTCCCCGGTGCTCTGGGTGCCTCTGCTGCCTCCCGCTTCCTTACTGTGCATTTTAGCGAGTGTATACGTGTGTGTTTTGGTTCGTGTTAGTGCCTCTTGGTATGCCTTAGTCACTCTTAACGAGGGAGTGAGGAGTGTTCATAAGGTTGTGTGTTGCTCTGAGTACTGGGTGTTCGCTCGGGGTAAAAAAACCAACAACACAGTGATATGAGAAGGACGTTAATGGTGAGATGAGAAAGACAGATCGTTTACAGCTCATAGAAACAAAAGTGAAGGTTTTAACGATAAATATTGTAGTATATTATAAACACCTGACCACATCACTTAGCACCACATAATTCAATACATCACCATACCACAATCCACATGACACACCACTCACCATCACATCACACTACATCACACCCTCCCAGCTCTGCACTCACCACCACACCCCGTCACCCCAACACCTCCATAGCTGTACTCCAAAGAGCTCTGTTAGTGAATTCCAGGCGGGAACTCGTGTGATTTCCCTTGGGCTCCTTAACGCCTGGAGAGAAGAAGTGCCAACTGATGGTGCCAATGATAAGGCAGGAGGGGGGTGTAGGGAGGGAAAGGAAGAATGAGAAAATAAGGTGAGGCCTAGGAAGGAGACGGGAGGAGGAGGGTAAGGCATGGGAGGGAGAGGGAAGAAGAGGGGAGGTATATAGCGAGAAAGGAAAGATAAATGTATCGAAAGTTTCAATGTATGGGAGGGATAAGAGGAAGGAGATGAATACTGAGGAGGTAAGGGAGGGTGAGTGAGGGGATAGGTTTGCCTTAAGTGGAGGGAGAATAAATAGAATGGAAGTAGACAGCATGATAAGGAGAGGAAAGAAATGAGCTGAGTAGACAAGTAGGTAAATCTGGGTAGAAGAATGGGAGGAAACAAAAATGGATGAAGGTACAGAATGTTTTAATGAAATGGTGTTTTTATGAGACTTTTAATGGCAACTGTAGCGCGAAAACTTAAGTGAATTTTATATTTTTCTACTTAACACTTCACGCATCTACTGAAAAATTTTAAGTTCAATTGCAGTTACGTGATGAACTTAATTACATCATTGTATAGTTATGTGATTAAGTTTGTGTGTGTGTGTGTGTGTGTGTGTGTGTGTGTGTGTGTGTGTGTGTGTGTGTGTGTGTGTGTGTGTGTGTGTGTGTGTGTGTGTGTGTGTGTGTTTGTAGTTGAATCATTTAATATTTTCTATTTCTACATACTTATATTTTCCTGTGTGTAAATATTGTTTAATAAATCAAGAGTGAACCTTACCAAAAAAAGAGAATAAAAAAAAACAGACACACACACACACCACCACCATCACCACCACCACCACCACCATACTATGAATACCTAATACACCATTCATTCCCTACACAGTTATCCTCCCTTGGCCGCCTCTCCCCACCCACCCATACCTTCCCCCTCGCACCTTTTCCCCACAAATACCCGCCAGCAAAGGTCGGCCACCGGACCAAAACAATTTAGCAAGGTGGGGCTCCTGTTCCCTCGCCAGCTGTTCCATAGCACCTCAGAAGAGAGAAGCCGCCCATATACACCCATACTCACTCACACAAACAAACCCACACACACATACATCCATACACATACACACACAGTTAATATAACAAAGAGTACAGGTGTGTGGCCCATATGAAGAAACGACAGGTGTTCTGGAGCCAAACTTATAGACAGGTGTATAATGATTGTCGTTCATGTATATAATATTTTATTGTTTGGATATTTGCACTACCTTTTTCTTGAATTATAAGTTTCATATCTTATTTTTCCCTACGTTTTCAGTTTAAATTTTGTTCTTCCTCTTTATTTGTCTGTCTTCGTGCATCTCTCTCTCTCTCTCTCTCTCTCTCTCTCTCTCTCTCTCTCTCTCTCTCTCTCTCTCTCTCTCTCTCTCTCTCTCTCTCTCTCTCTCTCTCTCCTACCTTCCACCCACCCTTTCACATACACTATCCTCCCTCTTTCTCTTTCCCTCTCCATTAAGCCCCTTCCTTGGTATCCTCCTTCACCTCTCCCTTCCACCATTCCGTCCCTTGCTTCATAACCAGTCGTGTTGCAAATTGATCAACATGTAAATGGTTATTGGTATTGCGGGTCTGTCTGGGCGCCAACGAGACTGCAGACGGTGGAATGGAGAATAGGGAGAAGCAAAGTTGGTAGAGGGAAGGGAAGGCAGTGTGAGGTTTAATACATAGTGAGGTGTGACCCAAAGTGAGGTATGGAGGGAGTTCGTGCTGGTAACAGTGTACAGATGCATCTATATGTTCAAGGGTTCGATGATAGGATTAAGGGAGTTTGGATTGTTCTAGTGCAATTACCCTCTCTCTTTCTCTCTCTCTCTCTCTCTCTTTCTCTCTTTCTTATTCTGCCCACACACACACACACACACACACACACACACACACACACACACACACACACACCTTGTAACCTTGTAAATGGAGAACACTTAGAACATCCCAGAAAGTGAACACACAACTAATAAATTACACTTTTACGAGTACATGAAACTAACCTGAACAAACCAGAGAACAACACCATGTAATGAAGCTGGACAGAAGAGACGAAGTGAGACCCGCAGCTTCAGTATCTTGGTATTCAAAACAAACGTGTTTCTCTACAAATGGCGACAGTCTTAGGTGCGTTAAATAAATGGAAAAAAAAGTCAGGTAAATGGCATCACTTAAATAGATTGAGAGGAGAGTTACAAAACAGAAAGGCCAAGGCTGGTTTGAGGGCTGATAATCCCTAACAAGGCTATTAGGAAAAAAATATTTAACTTTACTCCACCCATCCCTGACTGTCCCCCTCAAAAAAAAAAAGAGCAGTAAACCCCACAACACACGTTATCAGATTCACATTGGTTGGGATCACATGCTGAGTCATAGTACGGACTGACCAAGAGGATTAGCATCTGCTGCACAAGAAACGACTGTATAAAACTATAAAAGGAATTTGAGGACGTTTCACATACGCAACACGATTCAAGTGGTGTCAAGGTGGCTAACTCTGAATTAGTCATGCTTTGTGGTTTGAAACATTCCCATTAAGTAAAACAATGTTCAATTTAACAACTGATAATAGTTAAATAAAGGCAACATAGATTTTTTTTTTTTACCCCCGAGGTTGAGTTTGATTCCAAGTAAACGCATTCTTACTTACGAAAAAAAAGGATTATTCGCATTATTGTTCCACTTAATTAATCTTGAGTACAGAAAAAAACATGAATCTCTAATGTTTTATTGCAATGTCTCCACTGATTCTCGTTTTGTTCCTTCCGTTCAAGGCGGGAGCAGCAGCAGCGTCACTCTAGGCTCCATCAGTTGCCAAGTGAAGTGATGGACACAATTACGAGCACGTATACCTGTGTGAGCTTTCTGATTTCATGGTACTCTAAGGGACTTTATACTTGGCAAAGGAGCATGGAAAGGATGGTGATGCTTAAAAGTAGGTGGAAAAGGAAAAAGATAAGAATAAGGAGGAGGAGAGGGAGGAGGAGGAGCAGAAGTAGGAGGAGGAAGACTAGGGAGAGGAGGAGGAGGAGGGGGGCGGCCTGGTGAGCGGTGAACAACAAATGGTGGGTTTTGTCCGCCCTCCGGGGCTGCCACACTCCCAGCCTCGCAACAGTGGGTGGAGGGGACCGGCTCACCGATGCAAGTAGGACGACTTAGCAAATATTTGAACCCCAAAGGGAAAACGTGCTGATCGAAGAAGAAAACAAATTAACTTACTTTTGGATAGATGCCATTTTTTTTTAGGGGGAAAGAGAGAAAGAAATTAGAGATATTTTACTCATTTCGTTACGTCTTCTTCTCATTTGTTACGGTGTGAGCATTGAAGCAACGTGGAGAATGGAGAGCAAATAAGAAAGAGATTTGGGAGGAAAAGGAGAGTTTGAAGGAAAGTCAGGAACGGAAGGAGAGCCAATGACCTGAGTGGGAAGGAAGAGAGGAGGAGGAGCAGTGAAGAAGCAAACACGATGGGGGGCAGAGGGGGGGCAGGGGAGGGAGGCGAGACTGCTGATGTTACTCAATCCCACTTTCTAGCGAATCATGTAAGGATTTGACTGACTTAATCACTTTCCATCAATCACAAGTTTAACAGATTACTGAGTACGAAAACAACTGCACCACATAATTAGAAACAGAAAGAAAATATAAATGTATCTAGATCCAAGTAGACAGTCTAATCACACTTGAATATGAGTGATAACAGGATGAAGTATATGAGTAAATCTATGAATATTACATTGGTGGAATCTGGCATTTAGTTAATCATTGCCCAAGGCTCGTTCTTCCCCACGCCAGCTGTGCACACCCTTCACCCCGCCCTGGATTGGTTGAATAACACTGTAAATCAACAACAACTAAATATTTTCCGATTATATTTAACAAGAAAATACAACAGGAAGGTAGTGTGTCCTGTACGCCACGTGTTTCATCTATCACAATGGCTCCTGATTGGATGATATATCAGTAGTATTAGTTTTTTTTTTTATTTCACTGCTTATATTACTATTTCTGTACTTTTTTTTAACTTTATCGTCAGAGGTCGGGGGAGTATTGTAAAATAACGTGATGGATGGACTTTAGCGATAGTTTAGTGGAAATTATCAAACTTTTTCGCCTCTCACCCACTCTCGTGATTGGTGTGTCAGGAAGTAACCTAGTATCCCCATAGGCTCTGATATTGAAAATGAAGCAATAAAAATAGGCCAATCCCACATGGACGTTGAGCTCGACAAATTATCAGAAACCATAAAAATATTTTCCTATCATTCTACCTCTCCCTCCATTCTTCATCTTCCTCCTCCTCCTTCTCTCCTGGACGAGTGGAGAGAGGGAGGGAGGAATGGAGGGAAGGAGGGATGGGGGAGAGAAAGGCACCATGATTGTAGGCGTGGCTTCCCTGACGTCACCATCCGATCGATAATCACAAATATAGAGAACGGGAAGGACGTAGGCCTATCCCGGCACACTCTCTCAGACGCTAGGCCTCTCCAGAGCCTTCTTCTGATAGTGGGGATTACGCCTAAGCTCTAACTTTTGAGAGATGCTTTTCGTTGTAGTACGATTGGTGTCCATTTGGCTTATTAGATG
>JAPQNM010000008.1:11944769-11949769 GCA_029783475.1 Metacarcinus magister | reverse complement strand
AGTGCCACGCCAGCTAATGTGTGTGTGTTATTCTCTCTTCCCGATTGTGTGTGACTGTGCGGCACCCTGGCGACGGTGGACTCCATACCGTGGCGGCACCACCATGCAGTGGGCAGCGGCGAGGGAGGAGGACTAGACAGAATGAACGGATCACTGTATGAGGACACGGCCAGTACTCGAGGCCTGGAGCCCGCGGGCCAGACACCGCTGCACATCCCGGCCAAGAGAGTGGCCACCACCCTGGCCGTGTCCACCTACCCTCACCCGCCCGAGTGCCCCACGGGGCCAGACTCGGGCGCCGCAGCGGGTGTCATCAGGCACTCCCACTCCGCACAGCCTTGGAACTACCAGCCAGACCACGCTGCGGCCACAGCTCCCTTCGACTCCCAATATGGCCAAGCCTTCTATCGGGACGGCGTTACGCCCACCTACTACAATATTGCGGACTCCAGAATGGCTGACCGCAAGGCGCTGGCCTTTTGGCCCAACAAATGCGAATACGCCCCGGGACCTTCCTCCATGGCGACGGAGTCCTGCCAGGCCTTCGCTGCCCAGACGTGGTGTAACTATCCTCCGTATGGGCGTGTGGGTCATGTGGACGCCCACGGACAGCCTGTGCCATACCTGACGGCGGCAGACGGTGCCCCCAAGTCTGCTGTGGAGGCCGCGGCAGGATATCCCCACGACGGCTACCTGAGGAACTACCCTACGACCGAGAGCATGCCCCCGGCACCCTATCCTCCAGGTATGTACCGCCCTGTAGGGTGTTGGAGCTTCTCTGGGTGAGCAGTGTTATTGTGTCATCTTACTTCTAAACATTGACTACGCCTCTGCTGGCTGGCTGGCTGGTGACTCGGGAGTGTCCCGTCTGCCTACACCTCATAAACCTCACCTCCTGCCCCTAGTTACCTCACACCCGCCATAAAACAACCACCACAATACTGCTGCCCTGCCTTTCCGCCATCCCCTTGCTTATCTCATTTCACTTTCCGTTCATTCTTCCTCACCTGTCGATAATAATCTGCTTATCACACCTGGAAGTCAGCTATCATCTGCTTCCTTAACTACTCTCTTGTAACCACGGCCTCGTATTCTCAACCCTCGCTCGGGACACCTCCGCCAGCAGTTCTTTGCTGGCCACGGCATCAAAACAAACCTCCGCGCCAAGACGTTCCTCCTCTTAGCTTCCCCTCTCTTCTCTCTTGCCTTCCCTCCACGCGTCAACTTCCTCCACCGGGATTCTGACGCGCCTCGCCTCTCGTGTTTTCCTTATGAGGTGATTCCATTCATTTGCTTTGCTGTCATTACCGAGTTGTTATTTCTTCCTCATATTTTTCATAGACTGAGACTGGAGGCACGAGTGAGTCTCTTTTTAGGTTTAGATGACTTCGCCGTTTTTCTTTTAACTCATGAATGATGAAGCATTGTGAGTTTTTGTATTTATTCTTTCATCATTATTGGCTCTTGTCTACTGGCCGCTTTGCCACTTATTTTCCCAGTAGGTTTTTATAAATTTTTTTCTCAATTTTCTCGTCGCGTTAATATATTTTCTTAGTTTTTCAAGTTTGGTTCCGACAAAATTACTTTACAATAACTGTAACTCTATATTGCGTGTTGTCTCGCTGGGTTTTCACTTCTTTTTTCTCTGTGTACTCTCCAATTTTCCATTATGTTCTTGCCTTTTCAATCGTCTGCCTTTCTCTACTCTATTTTCATCACATTTTCCGGTTCTTCAGCGAGAATTCCTTTTCAAATTTAGCATCCATGTATATTTTTCTTTTTCCCTCAGCCTTTCTCACCTTCACGTCTCCATCTCTCCCTCCCTCCCTACCCACCTACCTCCGTCCCTCCCTCCATCCATCCCACCTTGCCTCTCTCACCTTCTTACCCCCCTCCCCCACCTCTACCACTGTTGCCAATGTCAGACGGTCATAAATTTCCCATGCTCATGATGTAACTCGTCCCGTCCCTCCTAGTGCTATGGCATGTTGGTAACGATGTGTTGTCTCGTGGGATCATAAGGAATGCCTCCTCAAATATTTATCTACCTTGATGAGCAAAGGCGCGGTCCTGGCGAGGCTGTGGTGATGGAAGTGGCAACGACGGCGAGGGTGTCCGGCCTAACCTCGCTATTCAGGGGGAAAAAATATATAGAAAGAAACACGGTGACTGACGTGATGTTGTTCTCGCGTGGAGGAAATTATTTTTTTTATTCAGTCAGTTCGTATGTCTGTATGTCTGTATGTCTGTCTGTATGTATGTAGTTCGCGTGGTGCTTCAGGGTGAGACTACACACTCCATGTCTCCCAGTGTCACGTCATCCCGTCTTCGCCTCGGGGCTCGCTTTGAGGACTCACTAACGTATAATTTTCCTTCATTTCCATCTTCCTCATTTTCCTGACGCTAATAACGCCTGTGTCACTGGGCAGGTAGTAATTACAACCTAAGTGCTCTGAAGTTTTAAGTTACTGAAAATGTAATCTAGACATCAATCTAACCAATTACATTTAGTTTAGTTTACCATCGCATTCAATACCTTTATAACAATACAATGAAGTAGTAGTGTGTGCTCAAGTCCCTCCAGTCTAGCGTTACTCCGAGGAAGGTTGAATAATGTATTGTAATTTGCATCTACTCGTACTGGCGATGAAGTGTAGCGAATCAGCTGAGTGACGCGGTGACTTTCATTCATAACAGACACTTTTGCCTTGTCAGTGAATCCTTGGTTGGCACTACCTCGGATTGTGTCATATGGTGCACTTTTAATGGTCGTGGAGGAGTGCCAACCTGGGTGACACGAGGATGGAAAACAGTGCCAAAGGATCTCTGATGGCAGCATGTTGAATTGTGTGGGTGAATGTGTGTGTGTGTGTGTGTGTGTGTGTGTGTGTGTGGTGTGTGTGTGTGTGTGTGTGTGTGTGTGTGTGTGTGTGTGTGTGTGTGTGATTGTAAATGTGTATGTGTATCCGTTAATATGTGTGTGAATAATGACAATAATAATAATAATAATAATAATAATAATAATAATAATAATAATAATAATAATAACAATAATCATAACAAAATAATAACAATAATAATGTTGAGAGACAGACAGCTACATACTATACCAACCTATATTTACGTATCTATCTATCTAAACACAGATACACACACGGATAGACATGGGAACGAATAGTCAACATACCCAACACATACATCAAACACAATCACAAATCAATAACTCAAATCACATTTAACTTACTTCTTAACAGGACCGTCACGATGCTCCCAGCACAAACACACTTAGCTGCCCTTCACTCCACCAATCCAAACTTGCGTAACTGAAACAATAATAAAAAAGATAAATTAACATACTACATCCATTAACGTTTTGTGTCTACGGATAAGGAAAGGCGAAGGAGTGAGAGCAGGAGTGAAGGAGAAACCGAGAGGGAGAGTGAAGGAGTGAGTGCATCAGCGTGTTAGAGAGGCTGGTTAGCACGGAGTCTGGCAAGGATGTTTGTTGTACGAAGCTGTTAAGGGAGAGTGGGTTAGCTGATGGCAGGGGGGACTAGGGTCTTGTAGAGATGAGCCGAGGGACGGGAGGGAAGGGAAGGGAAAGGGAGGGAGAGAGGGTAGTATAAGAAGGGGACGTTGTGTAGACCTGCTATGGATTATATTCATTCTATCTTGTTGATGTTTCTTGTTAGTACAGTGTGTTTTAGCTTCTTTTTAACTCTTTGTATGTATATATATATGTGTGTGTGTGTGTGTGTGTGTGTGTGTGTGTGTGTGTGTGTGTGTGTGTGTGTGTGTGTGTGTGTGTGACTATTGATGTTACGGTAATGAAAATAATAAATACAAAAAATAATAATGTTCAAATTAAATAACAAAAACTTGAAGTGAAAAGCGTCCTTCAACCCTTCTCCTCCCCCCTCCCCCTACCTCTCCCTCTCCTTCTTCTTCTCTCTTCCCTATTTCCTTTACCACTTACTTCCCATCCTCGCCTTCCTGAGCTTTCTTTCTAACACGTCCTTCACCTACTCCTCCTACTCTTCCTCCTCCCCTTCCCCTCTCCTCCTCCCTCCCTCCCCACATCCATCACCAGCTCCAAGGGGCAATCAGCGACCGGCGCGTGCTGACGAGATATTTATCAGTCCTTGAAGTGCTGACAGTAGCAGTAATTCATCACCTTTTTTCCTGCTGACGAGGGCTGCTGTGGGGCTTGTAGCATCTGCTGAAACTATGGCAGAATCTCACACTCCTTGCTGACGCTTCGCACTGTATATTACACCGCTTACTGACGTGCTCTGACATCTGCCATCACTCGACTGATTTGCCTCTAATGAGCTGGTACTGGAGGAGTTATGTGGGCGAGCGTGGGAGTCCCGTGTGCTAGGTAGTGAGGGGATGGGATGGGGCTTCCCTCAGGTGGCTCGCAGAAGGAGGAAGAGCAAGCTAGCGCAGAAGGAAATGCACGCTGCTTGTTGTATTGAGGTTGGTGTATCGAGGCACTGCTTCTCTCTACCTTCAATGACACACACACACCCACACACACACACACACACACACACACACACACACACACACACACACACACACACACACACACGGGAAATTAAAAGCCAAGGTGAACGTGGCTTTTCTCTAACCAAGACTATGACAAACATGTGACCATTAGCCTCACATTACCGGTATACATAATATCACTGAGACAGCATAACACATTGACACGATTAACATAAACTTTCAATCAATCTTACGTCATAAACAGCAGCACGTGTCTTCCATTAAACAAAAACAATATATTCTAACCTATCAACCTGTCATTGCTTCGTTAAGTGAAAAAAAACGAGAATAATTATACGTGGGACATCCTCACCTGACTTTAATTAGATGTAAACTATGGCGTAGATGATTATTCGAATAAATAAATATAAAAGTATAGAGATGGTGAGGCAGTGAGACCATCCCGTCACGCAGCGTCCCCAAAGGAAGGGCGCGGGTGACTAACGGGA
>JAPQNM010000008.1:11932269-11942269 GCA_029783475.1 Metacarcinus magister | reverse complement strand
GGTAGGGGCTGGAGGAAGGAGGAGGAGGAGGCGGTTGAGTTGTGGCTGGTGACTGATGTTTGACGTCCTCTTCAAACTTGTGAGGAGGAGGAGGAGGAGGAGGAGGGAAGCGTGTGTCTTCCTCACTCTCTCATCTCGTTTTCTCCTCAGGTTCTTTACTTTTTTTCCCGCTATCTGCCACGTCTTGCCAGCCTCACTTCCTCACCTCACCTCTCCTCTGGCAGTCTTCCAAATCATTAATCTAATCCTGATCTTTCTCGTCCCCGTCTCAATCTTATCTTTAATATCTCACATTTTTCCTACTTGTGCACTTCTATCTCTTAACTATTATTCTTTTCCTCCCTATATATAATTTCAAAGGCGTTAAATGCGACGAAATACATCTGGTTTTGTATTTATACTTCCCACCATGATACAAAATTTCACACGCCTACAATGGAGAGAGAGAGAGAGAGAGAGAGAGAGAGAGAGAGAGAGAGAGAGAGAGAGAGAGAGAGAGAGAGAGAGAGAGAGAGAGAGAGAGAGAGAGAGAGAGAGAGAGAGAGAGAGAGAGAGAGAGAGATGAGCTATGTGTTAAACTAGTGAGCGATTGTATGTGTGCCTGCCTGCTTGCTTCCCTGCCTGTCTGCCAGTCTGCCTCCTACCTCTCCTATTCTGTTTGTTTACCTTCTCCTTCCTCCTCCTCTCCGTACTACTTTCTATACTTAGTTCCAGATCGCTCTCATCAATCACATGGTTAAACGCAGGTGCTCCGCTGGACGGTATTATGCACGCACACACGCACACAGAGAGAGAGAGAGAGAGAGAGAGAGAGAGAGAGAGAGAGAGAGAGAGAGAGAGAGAGAGAGAGAGAGAGAGAGAGAGAGAGAGAGAGAGAGAAGGCGGAAGGGAAGATGAGGGAATGAGAAGGAAGAAGCGAAGGGATGAACATATATCAAACTGGTTTCACGTATAAAATTGTCTCTTTCCTGTCGTGATGGGAATGATCTATTTCCTCCTCCTCCCCCCCTCTCCTCCTCTCTCTACCCCCCCCCTCTATCTCCTCCTCCAATTACTCACCTATTTCACCATGCACATATTTCGCACTCCGTTAAAATAATCGGGCACAACGATGCCCTCAAGCTCACAGGCCGGGCAGGAGGCTGTCATAAGAGCGCCGAAGCTTTGCCACTCTTTATGTGTCGTAAATATTCGAGGCAAGTGGTAGTGGTGAGGGCCGAGTCGTCTTTCCTCGGTTTGAATTACATTGATCAGAGTGTGTGGAGGCAAGAGCTTCATTAGGGTAGAGGTGGCGGGGATGGTGTGATTATGGTGGTGATGTAGTGCTGTTCCTTTGACAGTGTAAGCATAGTGGTGATAATTGATGGTAGTGATGACTGTGGTGATGATACTATTAGTGATGATGATAATGAGGTTGGTGGTGGTACAGGTGGTGGGTATTGAGGTGGAGGTGCTGTAGTCATGGTCAGCTTTCACATGTTCCTCCCGCGTCAAGACAAGGAGTGCTAGTGTCAGCGTGTTAGTGATGGACGTCCCGATGTGTTGATGTTTGCTGCGGCAGTACGAGTGACCCCGCGCCTCACCCTCCCAGGCTACTTACTGCTGCTGGTGTCGCTGTCACATTTTAAAGCTTAATAGGAAACATCCATGCTTATGTGAATTCCTTTCGCAGATACACGCACACACGCACGCACTCACGGACTTAGCTATGCAGAAAGTCACCTTCATACATATGCATTCCTTAACTACATAAACACACACACACGCAATGCTTTTTCCCCCTTTTTTCCCTACAGTCCTTACAGATCCATAAACATATAACTACATACGGGGAAAAAACACAAGGTCAAGACGTGAGAGGGAGAGAAAAAAGGAGAATTTGTAGAAGTAATTTCTCCTCGACACACATTTCAAACAATAGTCGTGTACCCAAAGAGGCAACGACCTCAACGCATGCATAATGTATAGATGAGGCCGTGTTAGTTTTGTTTTTACTTGATGTTGGTAATCGTGGTGGTGGTGGTGGTGGTGGTGGCTGAGGCGGGACAGGCAGTAAA
Organism: Metacarcinus magister; assembly: GCA_029783475.1. NCBI lineage: Eukaryota > Metazoa > Arthropoda > Malacostraca > Decapoda > Cancridae > Metacarcinus > Metacarcinus magister. Next base: position 11,940,212 of record JAPQNM010000008.1, on the reverse strand, counting down.
CACTCTCCAGGCACTAAACAAGCAATTGGCTGACGTTAAATGACCTAATTGTGTCGTTAGTGTCCCTCTCCCTTGACCCAGCCATGATGAGACGCGGGGAGAGGAAGGGGGAGGGAGAGGGTCCTCCACTAAGTCCTTCAGTACCACTCATCTCCCTCCACTGTCCTACACACACACACGCACACACACACACACACATACTCACACACATGCACACACACACACACACACACACACACACACACACACACACACACACACACACACACACACACACACACACACACATACACACACACATTGACGAACACAAGTACCTGTGCACATATGTTTATCTACACGCACATGGCTGACATATATAGCCACACACACACACACACACACACACACACACACACACACACACACACACACACACACACACACACACAGAGGGAAAAATGTGTACTAGATCCGTAATCAGGAAACATTTCATATACACACGGGACTTTAAGTGACATTTGAACAAATATACACACACGTACACACACGTACACATACGCACACAGACCGACAGGAAAGGAACACCAGCATACACACATCCTCGCTGGCCCCTTGACCGCCTCCCACCGAGCCGCTCAAGCGTTTATTTGTTTTCTCTCAGCGTGAAAATATTCCTCACCTCAAGCGGTAAAAGATCTCAATTCTACGCCGCTACACACACACACACACACACACGCACACACACACACACAGACACAGACACACACACACACACACACACACACACACACACACACACACACACACACACACACACACACACACACACACACACACATTCTCTCTCCGTCTCTCCTCACTTTTTCTCTCTCTTTTTTTTTTTTCTCTCTCTCCACTAGTGTCTCCACCTTATGTGACTCTCACCAAGGACGGAAATCGTTTTGACTGAAGTGTAAAGAAACAAACTATTGACAGCAGCGAGTGACTGAGGCCGTCCATAAAAGGGCCACCCGAAGGGCCTCCAGCTGGTCACTGCACTTCGTTTGACTCTCTTAAACTTCGCTCATCACGTCCCTTCCACCTTCCACCTTCCACCTTCCACAACTATCTAGTATTAGCCTCGCACTGCTTTCTTAATTTAGCGTTTTATGTTTTTAATATTAACGTTGATGGACTATTTATATCAATGTGTTTTGAATATATTAATCTACTCTTTTGTTTTATCTGTTGTATCTGGGCAATATTTCATACTGGACTCATCCCATTAACTTTCTATTATCTTCTATTATCACTTTTTGTCTCTGCGGTTTCCTTTATAAAACATTCAACCTCATTATATTATGCATAAGAATAAAATCCATCACCTGTCATTATCCCAAGCCTCACTTCCGCACACACACACACACACACACACACACACACACACACACATACACACACACACACACACACACACACACACACACACTCCTTTGTATTTAGCTATCATAATTACCTCATAAAACCGCTATAACACTTATCATACATGTGCTGTAATTACCATCATAAGAAATTGAGATCAAGTGTTCCATATAAGATTGGATTTTATATAATTGGTCTCGAATACATTTAGGAGCAACTGTGGCGTCTTGGAACATACTGGTAATAGGATCTCAAATCATTTCACTATATTGCTAAAAGACTATATACAGTACTGAGAATAGGATACGTTTAAGAGAGGTGGATTAAAGTTACCACAGAAACGCTTAGACTCCCCTTCCCTCACTTACCTCCACCCTAATTCCCTTCTCTCTTCTCTCTTTCTCACCCACTCTCTCCATCTACATCTCTTCTCGTATCATATCTCTCTCATCTCTCTCTCTACTACCACTATTACTACCACTACTATTTCTACTGCTACATCCTTTCTTCTACTATTACTACTACTACTACTACTTTTTCTATTGTTATTATAAACCACCACCACCACCACCACCAACTACTATTATACTCACAGCACAAGCAAACATTCAAGGCCGATTCCCTTCCTCCTCTCATTCCCTCCCTCCTATCCTCTCACCCTCTCCCTCTCTTAACTCACTTACTCCTTTGCTCTCTTTCTTCACCCCACTCTTTTTTTCCTCCTCCTCCTCCTCCTCCTCCTCCTCCTTCTACTGACCACCCTATGAGGTTCTGCCCAAGCGTGTGAGGGATGCTCTTGTTTGTTTGAGGTGAATTTGTGACTTAATGAGTGAATTGGTAATGAGTTAGTGAATGAGTGGAGCGTTGAGTGACTGAATTACTGATGAGGTGGTGAATGAGTCGAGTGTTGGATAAGTGAAGTGAGTGAGTGAGTGAGTGAGTGAGTGTGTGTGTGTGTGGGTGTGTGTGTGTGTGTGTGTGTGTGTGTGTGTGTGTGTGTGTGTGTGTGTGTGTGTGTGTGTGTGTGTGTGTGTGGCGCTACAGTTTTCACGGAATTACGAACAGCAAAAGCAAAGAGTCGCGGGGAAATTGGTTTCATTGCTTATCTTCTCCTTAAAGTTGCGTTGGTCACTGGGCTTCTTCTCACCGCAATGCATGCCGGGAAAAAAAACACACAAAAAATAATATACATACATTCAACGCTTACAAGACGGAAAGTTAATTATAAGTTTTATTTTAAGTATTGTCTAAACCTTAACCTTATTTATATGTGTTTATTAATTGTATGATTTATTTATTTAGCCGATACGTTTATAGAAACACTTGTATGTCATGAAATAAGCTTGGGTATAGGTGTTGGGATAGGCCTGGGATATGCAACTTATCCTAGGGTATACCAACACTATACCCTCACTAGCTACAAGGAGAGGATAAGACTCGTTCCCACAACTTAAAGAAAACCCTCCCCAACCAAAACATACCTGCACACCTTCGTCAGTAGGTAACAATGACCACACCTTGGCTCTCTTACAGCGCACCGGCCGCCCTTCCCCGTCTCTCACCCAGGTAAAGTTCCAGGTGTCTCCTCCTTCAGTGACTCCCTCAGGTGCTTGTTTATCCTGTCCTTTCATCCTATTCACTTTCTCCTTAACGGTTAAATTCTTCCAAAAGGGACAGAAGAAAGTCTAGTTAAATATTACCTGTTTAATCCTCTTTATGATTAACTAACAGTGTGTTTGGTTACGTGTACTGGGTGGGTAGTGTGTTGATTCTGTCTTGGTCCCTTCAGGTAATCACTATATTTATATGTGATGGAGTTTGGTATACTAAAAAAAGAAAGAAAATGCCTCAACCACTGCTATGATTTAATGTTATATGATTATCTTGTTTTCTTTTGGCTAGTAATATTTTTATAAGGGTTACTGGATTTCTTTGACTCTTTTCCTTGCGCTCTTGATTGAACCTTCTTGCATTGGTGGAGAGGGAAGTGATAAAGTGGTGGTGGTGTTAGGTGGTGGATGGATGAATGGAGTGATAGAAGACGCATCTGTGAAGAGTGATTAATATGCATGACATACTAACAACGATATAAATAGATTGAGAGAGAGAGAGAGAGAGAGAGAGAGAGAGAGAGAGAGAGAGAGAGAGAGAGAGAGAGAGAGAGAGAGAGAGAGAGAGAGAAAAAAAGAGAAAGAGAGAGAATGAGCCATGTAACCTTTCCTATAGATTATCTTTTACTCAAAATTTTCATGATTAAACCTAAACAAAAAATCCTATGCCCTAAAGATTACCTAATCCTCTCTTAGTCGCACACCTACCGGCGTTTTCACCTTTGATATTAAGCATCTCACTATACATAAGCTTACGTAATGTGTGTGTGTGTGTGTGTGTGTGTGTGTGTGTGTGTGTGTGTGTGTGTGTGTGTGTGTGTGTGTGTGTCAGGATAACATTTAGTTGCGGTGTGTTGGACTTGTCAACTAATTAATGATCCGTGTCGAGCTGTCGTTGATAAGTCACATTACATTTTGGGTTTTGCTGAACAAGGTCGTGCAGGAATTCCTCTTAATTTGACTAACAACCTGCACATATAATTCGTACCCACAAATTAAGTCCACTTGGTTTATTGATTTTCCTGTTTTATTGAGGTTCTCTCGCAGGCTGCCTCCAGGAAGCACATCTGGAGAAGGGAGGAGGGGAGGAGGGTGGGGGGTGAAGAGAAGGAAGGGGGAATAAGAAAAAGTGAGATGTGTGGAGGGACAGAGAGGGAGTGTTCTGGTGCCCTTCCCGCTTCCCTTCAGCTGATGAATGTTGAGTGTATGAATATAGGAGAATGAAGTTAAAATTAGGAATATTCACAGGGCGGGTGGGGCACGTCAGGCAAAATCTGTTTCCGCGACTCTGAGTTACGATCACCGACCAACTGTTACCGTGACCTCAGCCCGCGTCCGGATGCGTCCACGAGGCAGGATGACTCAACGTGGAAACCCCAAATCAACTGACAGAGTGGGGGAAAAAAAAAGTTGAAATGATATTATACAAAAGTAAATGTCTTTAAGCGGAAACTGACATTTATATGAATATTTCTCTTTGTTTGAACGCGATCACTTGGAGGAGGAAGGCAGGAAGTAGGACGAGGAGGCGATAAGTTCAGTGTTACCAGTGAGCGTCGTAAGTCAGGCGGTCAGTCCTTCGGGCAGGCCACAGACCGTGATGCAGAACTACTCTTAATTACTTCAGTACTCCTCCTCCTCCTTACATACTTGTCAGGGAACACTGCAGATAGAAGGACGTAGAGAGGATGAAAACATGGGTGTATCCCCTCCTTGGTCTTGAAGGAGTGCTGGCATTTCCTTGTGTGTAAAAGACTTTAGGTTAGCGGAACGGCCAAAGGAGTGTGGGAGGGATGCTACGGATAAGGAGAACGAACCTTGTACACAAAACCGAGGCTCAAAGTTTGGGTAATGAGTGAGCCTTCTTAATAGCTTCTAATTGATACTAAACCCTCATTTGTTGCCTAAATATATACATAATGACGATGAGAGAGTTGGATAAGAGAACCAGGAGTGAGAGGCACAGAAGAGGGTGAAGAGGCGGAGGTTATTGGCCAAGGGAAAGCGTGCGTGTTAGAAAAATATCATTAGCAAAGTCCTGACATGCTGACAGCTCAGTCGTCGGCGCTGCAAGGACGGGAAAGGGTGGGGAGGGGGTGGGGGTGTACTGAGTAAGTGGAGGAGGCGGAAATTACAGTGTGTTGTAAGACGAGTATCCAAGGTGAGGTTTCAAGTAAACTTTCAACACCAAACTCGTCTTCGGCTCATGTTCCACGTCACGTCTTCTTACTTAGGGTAAGATAAGACAACATAAGCTGATGGTATAAGATTAATAGAAAACGCTGAAACATTCATCTTATACTACCTCTGTTAACTCACATACCCAAACACATTTCTACCTAGTCTCCATCCCTTCAGCTTCCCACACTCCCTCACCTTCCACTCTTCTATACCATCCCACCCACCCGGCAAGCACACAGAGACACGGTAAATAAACAACAGGGAGTGAAGGGAAGGGTGACAGGCCGGAGCCACCGTCGAACATAACTAACCCGACGGACCCAAGATCGGGCACGCTGGGGACAGATTGCGTCTCAAAGGGGCGGTGCTGAGCCGGGGAGTGGGAGTCTTTGAGTGGCCGAGGTGTTGTGTGTGTGGGAGGCGAGAACAGCTGTCCCACGGTAGCGTTTCTTCTTTTCTTCTGTTTTCTCTTTTGTGCATCTGCCTGTGTTATTGTTTCTTTACTCGTATATTCTTCCTACTACTTTTAAAATTTTTCTGCCTATATATGTATCTATGCCTCGCTCTGGTATGTGTTTATTAATTCTTTATAATGATCACCTTGAGGTTTTCTTCGTTTTGTCACTGCTGTTTGGTCGTAACACATAACAATAGTACATAAAAATACGTTAACGAGTTCATACTAAATTGCACTTGTTGTTTGAAATTTAAAAGAGTACTACACAATACTATGAAGAGTGTGTACGTGGTCAGCAAGTTAAGATGCATGTCTGAACACCTGACAACACTTGGCACATTCAACATGCCTATCCCGCCTCAGAAAGCCGATGTCTTGTCTGTACATAGCGTCGATATCTTATTAAAATACATTCCACATCTTTTAACATTTCTTTCTGATACATTCACATATTTCTTTATACAAGTTCCTTATAACCAGAACACCCTTAATAACTTGTGCAGCACGGCCACTCTTCACTTGCTCGCCGCTTCCCTCTTCCTGTTCTAAGAAATTGATGATTCGTATGCTGATAGAACCGGGACGCAGGACCTCGGGGCTTGGTCACACCTGCTGGCTTCATCGGGGTGGCCCTCGGTGGCAGGTCCCTCTCAGTTCAGTATATTACAGGGGTTTAGGGGCCATAATAGTGCATTTGTGATATTCAGATCCTTCCCGAGGCGTCCCCCTTGGGAGGTAAGGGGAACCTTCCAGGGTGTATGTGTGTCTGTGTATTAATAGCTGGGGTTTTGTGGGGAGGATGCACTGTTAGCTACGGTCCAGTTCTGGTTGCGGTCAGAAAAAACAGAACAGTCTTGGTGCAGAACTTCCCAACTCTACAGAGACTCAACTGACTCTTACAATGAAGACAAATGAACCTAAAGTAGTGTAATAAATCACTTTCTCAGCACTGCAATTTCGGAGTTCGTCGCATCTCGCCGGCCAAGGACGGGAACAGGATCCCCGCGAGTGCCTGACTTACACCATTTATCATATTCTTACGGGGTTTCGAGGGGGGCGTGCCAGGCCGCATCCTCTGCCTGTTGGGATAAGATTGCGAGTGTTTACATTGACCAGGCCGAGTTCTGACAAACTCTTCACCCTCCTAGATGCGTTCACCCCTTAGTGGGGCATTACATCACTACAAAGGTGTCATGGTGACCCGCACACGATGATAAAAAAGAACATGAACGAGTCGAGGTCTTTAACCAGCCTCAGGACATTCACCCACGCGGCAAAGTTTTCAAATAGTCATGGCTGATCCCACCAGCTGGCCAGAGTAAACAAACCGAAGGGGGAAAGCCGATGAAGGCAGAACATGCCCGCCGCGCCACCTCTGAGAGTTCCTTGTTATTTTGAGGAACCTGGAGGAGAAGGAGGCACAGGCGGCGGCAAGACTGACTCGTTGACTGTGTCACTTGCCTGTGTGATGGACGTGGGTGGGCACGGCTCATGTTTCGTGAGGGTGACGCTAAGAGTGAAGGGATGACTGTTTGCAACGTGAAAGTGAACCTTGTCGCCGCTACCCAGCTGCTCTGAGGGGCAACTTAAGCAAACTGCAACGATCATCATCAAATTATACTTCATATTACATTATTGTCATAGTCAATGCCATAATATCATACGACAAAAACAAATAACATTATAAGAGATAAAAATACTTAGTGTATGTGTCCAGTCCTTGGTATCAATATGCAGCATTATCTGTTGATTCAAACTGTAAAGATAACAAACCGCTTAATGTCGTGAAGGAGCAACATTTATCACATTATTTTACTATCTTTATTACTTTTGGTGGCGTAACGCGACGCCTGCCAGTCACCACTGTGTCCCCGGGGCTGGCTGCCACTCGTCCTCCTCACTGACACTTCGCCTCGTGTACTCCCTCGACTTTTTATCGTATTTTTTTATTAACTCTCACATTGACGGTAGAGAGGAGGGGACTTTCCGCCGATTAAATCAATTAGACTCAGGTGAGTTGTTGCATGTGACTGATATAATGACAACCGGAAGCTCGTTTACCTGTTTGCCAGATAAACCTAATGAGGACTGCTGCGGACAAGCTCATTATAGTATTTCCTCTGGGCGGGGCAGGAACCCAGCAGAGAGGAGGAGGTCTTGAGGAGGCGGCGGCGTCAGTCTCCCAAGTCTCCCGTGCTACTCAAGTCCTTACGGGCTCTCGACGCCGCCCCGCCAATTAGCTAGAGTAAAGATACCCGTAGATGCGACACTCGGGCTATTTTGAGCGATGCAGAGGTTTGTAAACACAAGGG
>JAPQNM010000008.1:11924769-11929769 GCA_029783475.1 Metacarcinus magister | reverse complement strand
GCATCCGACGGAGATCAAGAGGCTCTCCGTCCCTAATCAGGTGTATCTCAGGGTGACAGAACGGTAACCTTGACGTGCCAGGTGATTAGGTGCCCGTGCCTGTAGTGTCTCCTTTCTCCCAGGCGTCAGTGAGAACAGGTGTTGGGCTAATCATTTATCTTTACCACTCCTTAACGAGGTGAAGCGAAAGGTAAACAAACTCTCCATTGCTTACTTCATCAAGAGAGAAAATACTGGAGCATTGTCCTGTCTGTCTGTCTGTCTGTCTGTGTTTGTCTGTCTGTCTCTCGTGCAGCCTCACTACACCCTCATCCTTACAAATAGGATTGCTGCCTTCCCAGACTTATGTTTCTCCTTGAGTTCGGTGGTGTGTTGTGGCGGACAGTCGTGCTGGGTCAGCGGTGGAAGTGGTGGTGGGGAGAGGGTGGAAGGAGGGAGAGGGATGGAGCGAAGGAGAGGGGAAGGTAGCGTGGGAGGAGGGGGACGGGGTGAGCTGCCTTCCCTCCCTCACTGATAACCGCACCCCGATCACCGCTGCTCATCCCCCAATGCTGTTATCCATCCTATCGCGCGGCTTCGTTCCTCTCCCTCCTCCTCCTCCTCCTCCTCCTCCTCCTCCTCCTCCTCCGTGTCCCCTTATTGTTTCAGCTCCGCGCTGTGTCGGCAACTTTTATTCTGTTTCCTCTGAGTCGGTTTGTTTCATTCTCTGTAACTTATTTTCGTCTATCTTATAACCTTCGCTCATATTCTTGTCGGTTTTTTTTTCATTCTTTCCAATTTATTTTCGTCCATTTTCAACCTTCGTTCATACTCTTGTGAAGGTTCTTTGGGAGGTTCCATTGTGTGTAATAGACGTATGTATGCAGGTCTGATCGTATGTATGTATGTACACGCGTGGGTGAACACATACACACACACGTACACGAGAGAGAGAGAGAGAGAGAGAGAGAGAGAGAGAGAGAGAGAGAGAGAGTAACGATTTGGGGAAATTATCTTATCCATCGCTTGATAAGAAAGCAAAGTTATTCATATTCCGCACAACTCCGTGTTCTTTACGGCGCCTTTAAGCTTTTTAACATGCGTCTTTATTGCCCCGAGAACAGACTGTGCATCCCGCGTCTGTTTATCTTTTATTGTTTATTGTTTAACTTTCAATGAAGTTGCTTATGTTTCCTCTTCACCAACGACCTTCTTTGGCGTGTTCTTTATTGCCTCCTTCTTTATCAGTTATTTTCCCTACTTGATACTCTCCTCTTATCTTCTTCTGTAATTCCTTATTCATTAGGATGTTCTCTTCCGCGGATCATCGTTAATTTTGTACGTTTCTATACTTTCGTCTGGGACCGTCTCAAGCCTGGCAGAACACTTCACTAAGCGATAACCTTTGCCCTTCCACGTTCCTCCGTGATCCGCTCCGCATGCCTCCATCTCCTCCTCCTCCTCCTCCTCCTCGTTCTCCTCCTCATCTTCCGCCGCCTCCCTTCATCGTCCTCCTCTTATCGTCTTTCTACACCTCCGTCTTTTTTCCTTTCAGCGTCAGTATCATTTATAGTTTTATTGTTCGCGGGAATTCATTTATTTTACGTGTAACTAAACGTGATAAGATTTATGGCTGCATTATTCTTTTCGATAATTGTGGTTTCTCATTATTTTTACTTTCGTCAAACTCTCAAAGATATCAATCTCTCTCCTCACTTTCTCATGTAGATTATACTGAGTATTTGCCTTCTCTCATTTCCTTTGTTCTTCCTCTCTCCCTCTCTTTGCTCTCCTCTTCCTGGCCTCATTAACTCATTCTCTCATCATCCTCTTCCCTCTAATACGAAACGTGTAACGGAAGCTCAACGAGTCACTGCATTCTTCCCCCTTCGGCTCCTTCATCCCTCAAGGATATACAAGTCTAGAGGCAAAACATCACCATGCAGATGAACCGGCATTTTTTCCAGCTAAATACTTATCCCTTGGTGGACGCGCGACTTCCCTTTCCCCTCTCCCTCCGCCCCTCTTTTCCCTTTCCACTGGTCACGCCGGCGCAGCAACACACGCGAGATGGCAGACATGCGCATGCAGATCCCCACCAGTGACTTTATTGCGGATGTCTCTCTCGCAAATCGGTTCATTGTGAAGGGGAAGTTGATGATTTGGGATAGAAGGGTGGCGGCCATGAAGGTATGTGAGGGCGGGTGCCATGCTAGACGGGCGGAAACCGGGAAAATGTGATGGCTATGCATTATATAAACAAGTGATAAAAATTAGTGATTGGTAAAATGGACGGAGATGTGGAGTACAGAACCCACTTATACGGATCTAAAACCTTATTTCACGGTATCAGTTTCCGGACACACGCCGGTATATGTTCCAGCAGCCGCCGCCCGTCTAAACCAAAGCCTCGTGAAATGTGTGTTGAAGGTAGTTTTATTTCTTCCCTTTGTTGATGCTGTGGGAAGCGAGTTACATGTATCAGATTGTGGAGAATTTAGGGACTTGGATGCAGTATATTTCATGGAGTTAGTGTAGAAATTCGTTTTGCTGATTCACTGCATGATTAATGGTAATTGTGATTATTATTATCATCCTTATCATTGTCATTATCATTTCTATTATTACTACAACTTGCAACTTCCGTGTCTACAATGAGGACACACACACACACACACACACACACACACACACACACACACACACACACACACACACACACACACACACACACACACACCATCAGCCTCGTTCCTCTTTGGTGTGGCAGTCTTGTTGTCTCTTCTTTATATGCAAGTGACTGTGGCTGAGGTTCTCCCTTCCTCCTCTTCCCTTCTATTTCCCTCCTCTTTCCTATCTCTACTTTCCCTCCATCTATTTCCTCAGCAGGCCCCGGGAGAGAAAGAGGGAGGGTGTGCGACCTCTCTCCCCTCTGATGTCCTCTTTCACTCATAGGTAGGCGAGGGGAAGGGAAGACTAATAGGAAAATATGTTGAAAGTCAGCCAGTGAAGGGGAAGATTCGGAGGCGATGTGTCAATGGAGAGGCCCGCTATGAAGGGAAATTCACTACAGGAGAGGGAAGGGTGGTGAGGGGAGAGAAGAGTCGTAGAAATCCGAGAGGAAAATGTCTTCTTTTGGGAGAAATCTGTTGCCGAGGGGAGTGAGGTTGACTCTTCCAAGTGAAATGTTTGGCTCGGATTGTAAATTGACTTAAAAAAGGAAGAGGAAATTTGAGGAAGAGGAAGGCAAAAATGAAGACAACTGCTAAGGGATGAAAATTTATTCTAGCGCTTTCAGGATAGAGGAAAAAGGAGGAAACACTAAAACGGATTCCTCTTTTCATCATAAATGTTAATGATTACCAGATCAACCTTAACAGTGAAAGCTAATCATATCAGTTCATTAACCAAAAAAAAAAAGCATAAATAAAAAGATCAAAACATACACTATTAGAAATGCTTATTAGAGAACGAGGAGACTAAAATATCAAGAAAAAATAGAAAAAAAACATTGTATTGGTTATGTCGCTTGAGTCACCTCGTTCGGTAAGGTGTTCAAAGGCGTCTTGTTGAGGCTGATCGTAGGCCTGTCAGGTTGAGGTGATTTGGCACGGACACGCTGAGGGAGTGCACGGGGGGGTGAGGGATGGGTGAGTGGGGGAAAAAATAGACGAGAGAGAGAGAGAGAGAGAGAGAGAGAGAGAGAGAGAGAGAGAGAGAGAGAGAGAGAGAGAGAGAGAGAGAGAGAGAGAGAGAGAGAGAGAGAGAGAGAGAGAGAGAGAGAGAGAGAGAGAGAGGGAGAGAGAGAGAGAGAGAGAGAGAGAGAGAGAGAGAGAGAGAGAGAGAGAGAGAGAGAGAGAGAGAGAGAGAGAGAGAGAGAGAGAGAGAGAGAGAGAGAGAGTGTGTATGTATGTGGAAAATAATACTATACGGAGGGAGTTTACAAAAGTCGGTTGCTCTCTCTCTCTCTCTCTCTCTCTCTCTCTCTCTCTCTCTCTCTCTCTCTCTCTCTCTCTCTCTCTCTCTCTCTCTCTCTGAGCCTCCACGTCTATTTCTGCTTTTGTTAGTTCCCTATTTTTGTCCATCCGTCTCTCTCTCTCTCTCTCTCTCTCTCTCTCTCTCTCTCTCTCTCTCTCTCTCTCTCTCTCTCTCTCTCTCTCTCTCTCTCTCTCTCTCTCTCTCTCTCTCTCTCTCTCTCTCTCTCTCTCTGCGATTCGTGCTTGATTAACCAATAGGAACACAGGTATATGTATGCAAATATATTAGCCAGCCAGTCATGTTCTGTGCTCCCCTTTTTGGGAAAACGCACATATATAGTCTTTTCGCGCCCCTTAATTTGCATACTGTTTAATGCAAATTCATGCGTTCTACTCATGTCGTCCATCCGCTGTGGAGCCTTCACACCATAATTACATTTCAACGTAATTACTCTTCATCGATTTTGCTTTTTGCTCTCAAATTTCCTGTGATTTTCGGGCTATAAACTCTATTGCTGCAGCTGCATTTTTTGTCAACATTTCGTTTATATGGTTTTCTTGGTCAATTTACTCTTAACCAAGGTACAGATATATGTGAAAAAAAAATAATATGCTTCATCATTATATTTCCAATCATGATTATTATTATACTTATCATATTGATCCTTAATATAGAGAAAAAAGATTAATGCTTTCCTTTGTTTCCGTTTCCTTCTAACTCTGAATTTTATGTGTTAACAATTATGTTTTATGTAAAGAAAGATGGATTATAGCTATGTGCATTTTGATGGTTGCGTGTGAACTTTATACAATTGCTTTACAGAAAAATGATTCGTTAGTTTTTCTCCTCCCTTTGTTCACTCTTTTTATCACCTTCCCTCTAATCTATTTGTCTTTACTGTTACACTTCTCTATTACATGTTTATACCTTGCGCTTTTACATTTCACTTTACAATTATACATACATACATACATATATTCATTCATTCACAGTTTTACAATGAGTTTAGTTGTAACATACATTTTGTCACTCTGAATCTTATA
>JAPQNM010000008.1:11897269-11919769 GCA_029783475.1 Metacarcinus magister | reverse complement strand
AAAACACACAAAAAAACAAAGAAATACCACGGTTCGTTGTCTTCAATTCTGATAACAAAACGTAAAAAAACATGCAGAGATTAACATAAGGACAAAAATAAAGTGCTGTATACATTTTACTGAGTCGCGAATCAACAGTATATTTTCCCCCGAGGCAGTAGTGACAGTGAGGCAGTCGAGAGTGATGGAGCCAACTCGTTTCTCCCCCAATAGATGGCGTTGGAATGCACTTGGGAGGGTGGTTTTGGTCGCGTGAGCCTCCGTCCTCCCTCTATGGCTCCCTCCTTCCCTCCCTTTCACCCAAGCTGGCCGCGGGAGTAGCGAGAGGGAGGGGAAACCGCGGACGCCTGGGGGTGGTGCGGTGGGACGCGCTGGGACGGATGGAGAGCTGCGAGGGTTGAGGCGGTGGTGGTGGTGGTGGTGGTGGTTGAGGGAACGGTAGTACATAGTGGTGGTGGTGATGGTGGTGTGGTGGTGATTAGTGATTGATAGAGAGAGAGAACTGGTGACTGTAGTACTAGTAGCAGCAGTAGTAGTAGTAGTAGTAGTAGTAGTAGTAGTAGTAGTAGTAGTAGTAGTAGTAGTAGTAGTAGTAGTAGTAGTAGTGGTAGTAGTAGCTATGAATGTGAGGTAATCATTATTGGAAATGAATCGAAGACTGAAAAGGAGGCAAAGGAAGGAGAAGAGAAAGAAAATACTTAATATTTCTATAGAGAAGAAAATTATAACTTCTATAATTGTGGGACGACTGTGCGGGAAAGAAAGAAAACAAAAGCGCAACGGAGAGCAGGGAATGATACATGAGATGTGAGAGAGAAAGAAAGAAACAAACAAAACCTTAATGAAATTGAAACAAAACTTAGTCCATTTTTAAAGAAAGAGAGAGAGAGAGAGAGAGAGAGAGAGAGAGAGAGAGAGAGAGAGAGAGAGAGAGAGAGAGAGAGAGAGAGAGAGAGAGAGAGAGAGAGAGAGAGAGAGAGAGAGAGAGAGAGAGAGAACTTAAGTAATGGGGAAAGAGTGAAAGGGTAGGAGAGGCTACAAGAGAAGGTGAAGAGGAAGAGGAGGAGGAGGAGGAGGAGGAGGAGGAGGAGGAGGAGGAGGAGGAGGAGGAGGAGGAGGAGGAGAAGGAGGAGGAGGAGAACCACTGTACTACAAGCTTATAGTGTAGAAACAGTGCCAAGTGTCGCAACAAGAAACATTTACACCAAACCACAAAGAAGGAAAATGCGATAACATGACATGACAAAGGCATAAACATAGAGGAGGAGGATGACTAAGAGAATGAGGAAGAGTGAAAAGAAGTAGAGGTTGGAGACCCAAGTATTAAGAGACAAAACAACAAACCAAGCAGCATGATAACTCAACGTAAATTCCTAAGCTTCGTGTATCTCCTGGGGACATGCAGGCGACGGTCACACAGAGGGAGGGGAAAAGAGGAGAAAGACGAGTAAAAAAAGAAGAGAAAGACGGAGAAAGAAGTCGATGCTAATCTTAGACGTGGGAAGAGCGGCCCGTTGCTGTCCTCGCTCTTCTCCCCCGCGGCTGGTAGTGGAATTAGAGCAGCTAGAAGGTGGGGAGAAGCATGCGGCCTTTCTCTGGTGTTGGTCTTAGGAGGTGGGTGCCAGCCAGGAGCCAGCCGGGTGGGAGGCGTCACACTGCCGCTGTTGAGGTGATAGGCGCCTTATTCTAAACGATGGTGTGCGAGGCAAACACCGTAACTGGCGGCCGCTTTGCTTCAATTACTGCATATATATGAGACCTTCTTACGTCCCTTCATCACGGTGTATATTTCACATTATCTCCACAATGGTGTAGTTGGTCTTTCACGTGTATATTTACTCTTGCGTTTCTTAGTGAGCTAGATGAAGTTTACTGGTGAAATATGTTACAATTCATAAAATAAAAAAAACACGAGATCAAATAAGGAAGAACAGCGTTGAGAGATGAAACGGAGCAAGGAACAACTGTATCCCGCGATCAAAGGGAAGTGAGGGAGGAAAGGGAGGGAAGGAAAGGGAGGGAAGGAGGGACGCTCTTCTCGCTTATACTCAACGAAGATTGCAACAGCTTCCATATGGGTGAGCGGCTCCCTAGGGACGTGTATGGTGAGGTGTGTGTGTGTGTGTGTGTGTGTGTGTGTGTGTGTGTGTGTGTGTGTGTGTGTGTGTGTGTGTGTGTGTGTGTGTGTGTGTGTGTGTGTGTTTAGCTGTAATGTAATAAATATACGAACATGTCAAAGAAAAAAGGAAAAAAGAAAAACTGAAAAAAAATAGACTGCCATCTTAGGAAAAAATATATAAAAGAGAAGAGAAGTAAAGCCAAGCGAATAATAAAGGGAGGCATAAAAGATGACAAAAATAGCGGCAATATGATGTAATCCAATAACTGATGTATGGGGAAGGGGAGAAGGAAGAGGGGAAGGAAGAATAGGCGAGGAAGGACGAGGGGAGAGAAGAATAAGAGGAGACGATAGTGAGTCAGATACCTCACAAGGGGGGGAAGGGAGATGGGGATTGAGGGAATGAGAAGGAACGTATAGAAGATGGAAGGGGAGAGGGGAGACTTTACAAGATCTCTCCTTCTCCTTGATCTGCCTCTGATTACTAAAGGAGACGCCGCTGGGGAATGCCTGAACCTTCACTTACATCACCATCCTTGATAACAAAATAATAACAAATACTTGAACCAATAACGATAAATAAATAAAAACAAATACAGAACCAGCTCTATAATAATTCATGTTCTAAAATCATGAAAGTTTAGAAAATTATCAAAGGTTATAGTGTATTATCTATGGTAATGAGGATAGTATATATTTACAAGTATCATCTAGTTAGGTAATCCCCTTAGTGGCCCTTGAGTGCCGGAGGAGCTTGGTCGAGGTGCTCCTTGCGTGACAACTCGGCAAGGTAACAAAGAGGCACCACACGAGGCCATAGGTTATTGATAACAGGCGACAGTCGACCGTCACTCTTTATGGCACTGCGTGAGCTGGGTGGGCGAAGCGGCTCTCTCTCCTCGTCCCCTTCTTCCCTCCCTCTTCACTAATCCTCTTTTTTTTTCTTCTCTCTCTCTCTCTCTCTCTCTCTCTCTCTCTCTCTCTCTCTCTCTCTCTCTCTCTCTCTCTCTCTCTCTGTCAGTATTTTTGCTGTCACACCTGGTATCGCTTGGACCGCGTGGCAAGGTGACAGTACAGGAGTGAGTTAGTGAGTTAGTGCCACCTGAATCATGCACGAGGGCCACGCGTCGACACAGGTGCCAATGTCCCCTTTCTGACAGCTCCTTAAAGTACTGTAATTAGTCGACGGCTCGCTAATAGCTTTGTGCTTAGGAGTTAATGCGAAGTGCAAAAAATGAGGTTGTTGTTGATGTGTTAGTTAGGGTTTTATGGTATGTGTGTGTGTGTGTGTGTGTGTGTGTGTGTGTGTGTGTGTGTGTGTGTGTGTGTGTGTGTGTGTGTGTGTGTGTGTGTGTTTGTATATACAAGCTAACCTGAATAAAACATGGTAAGGGAAGAAGAGAAAATATCAATTCTCTAAAGACGAAAAAAGAAGAGAAAGAAAACTAAAGAAAAGAAAATAAGAATACATATACTATTTCGGAAAGAAAAAAAACACACATTGACTCCAGACTCCAGACTTCATTAGACTCCGCTTTGATCCACACTCTTTTTCCCCTTTTCCCTCCATTCCCTCCGCTCCCCCCATCGTCTTAAGCCCCTACTCTCCAAACGCCCATCTCTGCCGCGTCTCCCCGCCCCCCAGTCTGACATATGAGCGATGAAGCGTGGCGTTTGTGGCTTCGAAGCTTCACTGAGGCCGCTTCGCTCTCACAGGCACACGGTCAGCTCTTTCATTTCTTTGAGTGGACGAAATAGTTTCTCTTTCTTTTCTCTCTCTCTCATTTATGCCTTTTCCTTTCTTATCTTGGAAAATCTTTAGCAATTCACGGTGAACATTTATAAAGCAATCATAAGGTATACAAAAAAAAGAAAAAAGTAAAACAAAGAAGCACGTAATTTATACTTAAAAAAAAAATTCTTCCCCTCGTAATCTTGTCTCATTTGAAGAACTGCAAGAAAAAGTGCAAAAACCTCCCCCCTTGAACCCTGTTGCCGCTGTCCCTTCCAGCACCATGTTCTCCACAGGACTCCTGATATTGCCTCGCTCTCTTCCTTATAAGGTCGTAAGAGGCACGACGCCGAGCCTTGCACTGCGTCGGATATGAGGGGCGGGATGAGGGGTATAAGGAGGACGGGAAGGTTGCCAGGTCACGATATTAAATTATTTGCATTTCCCAGGACGTGCCGATATTAATACATTTGCATACTTGTCTCCTGCTGCTGAATTCTCTCTCAGACTACAAATGACGCATTGCTTGTTACAAACGCTCGCTCTCTCTTTCTTTTACTCACGCTCATTTTCTCTAATTTTCAACTCCGGTATGGACGAAAGTATGACCGAGACACTATCTTTATTTTCTTTCACTTTACTTATATATCCGCCATGATCATTATGTTTCGCTTTGCTGAAAACTTGGAGAGTTCAAAGTTTTCGTTAACTTTCTCTTTACAATGACATTAGTTTCTGTCCATTAGCTGAGAGAGAGAGAGCGAGAGAGAGAGAGAGAGAGAGAGAGAGAGAGAGAGAGAGAGAGAGAGAGAGAGAGAGAGAGAGAGAGAGAGAGAGAGAGAGAGAGAGAAGAGAAAAAAAAGAAGAGAGAGAGCTTTTCCTTCTCATCTAACCTAACTTGTCATTACCACCGCCGCCTTAGCGTGTGCCGCCTACGTGTAAAGAGTCTTGGATGCTGAGTCCGCCTCCTTTCACCCGGAACACTGAGGAAGCACAGAATTCCTTTGGGCGTGAAGTAAAGAACAAAAATAAGAGAGATAGAGAAGGTTTCGATGGAGTGCTTTGCTGACGTTCCTGTGTTTCTCTGATTAAAGTTAGGGTGGCAACTGTTTAGAGGATTCGTTGCGAAATTGTGTGTATGTGTGTGTGTGTGTGTGTGTGTGTGTGTGTGTGTGTGTGTGTGTGTGTGTGTGTGTGTGTGTGTGTGTGTGTGTGTGTGTGTGTGTTCGTCCGTCAATGGCAAAGTAGGTTGAGTTGCATACATGCTTCAATAAGTGTTTCTGTGAGTGTTGATAGGACACGGTTTTTCTAACGGAGCGTTTGTTCGCTGATGAAACGTGTGTGTGTGTGTGTGTGTGTGTGTGTGTGTGTGTGTGTGTGTGTGTGTGTGTGTGTGTGTGTGTGTGTTCCTCAATGTTTCACAAGTGTTGTGTGCTTCATTTGAATTTACCACGTGTTCAGTGAAGACAGAGGTCATGCACGTATAGATGATCTCTCTTCTGACTCTACTGGGGCGATCCATCTGCATATACACGCCAGTCATCTCTTTCTCTTTCTCTCTCTCTCTCTCTCTCTCTCTCTCTCTCTCTCTCTCTCTCTCTCTCTCTCTCTCTCTCTCTCTCTCTCTCTATGTTACGTCATCCTTCAAAAAACCCATAGAAGTTATCATATTACGCATTACTATACAATCACCCAAACAAGAATTACTAATCACTCTTAAAAATAAACAAACACGTATTAATACAGTTTTAAACATGAAGTCAATCCAGTAGACTTAATATCCGAGCCTCGTACAGCACGAATAAACAAAATAACGCGAGTGACGGCAGGTTATTAAGCCAATCCAGAGAGGAACTGCTGCTCCTGATCAGCCGTTCAGCGCTGGAGGCGAATAAAGGCCAAAGGGAAATGTGGAAACTTCCTCGAGTCCTTTGATTATGTCGCGTGCAAGTCCTCTCTCCCGCGAGCCTCCAAGTGTCAAGTCTCGTAAACCGGACGAAGCTCGGGACTAAATGCAACACTTCTCCGCCACCCGAGTTGACGCACCATCAGGTATTCAACAAATTTCCTCCCAATAAAGGCTTTCTCCCTTGGGTCTCGCCGCCTCACACGCGTCGTTAGTTGACTGTCCGTCTCTGATTACACTTCCTCGGCTTCTGTTGTCTTGGGCTTCACTTCATTTCTAGCTTTTCACTCTCATTTCGTGTATTTTTTTGTGTGGGGCTAAAGGGAAGGACTGATAAGCTCCTATTGAATTTGAGTTATTTTCAAATTTTTTTGGGGGACAAACACGCATACATACAATGATAAACTCTCTCTCTCTCTCTCTCTCTCTCTCTCTCTCTCTCTCTCTCTCTCTCTCTCTCTGTCTCTCTCTCTCTCTCTCTCTCTCTCTCTCTCTCTCTCTCTCTCTCTCTCTCTCTCTCTCTCTCTCTCTCTCTCTCTCATTTATGATAGTCTTCCTCTCCCGTTCTCTTATCTCTAGTAGACCCAGTCTTATTATTTTTTCTTATATTTCTTGCCTTGATTGTATCTACGTTTTATTCCCAACTTTTGTTCTTTTTTCATTTACTGAAAATTCGTCCTCATCTCCTACAGCCCTATTTCCCCTCGACCAGATCTCACTTCTTCCTCCAAGCCCCCATACCGTCTCTCTCTTTCTCTTTCTCTCTCTCTTTTTTTTTTTCTCTCTCTCTCTCTCTCTCAATTTCTCCCAACTCGTGTGGGTCTTCGTTCCCTTCTCGTCCCCTCATCAGCCAGTGATTCCCAGAGAGCGGCGTCGCTACTCCTGGACCCGATGGCCTAAATGGGGAGGAGCCAGTGTGTCAATTTCTGTATATGATCGTTGGGAGAACTCACTGTTTCCAGGCGAGGGAGGGGAGGGTAGGAAGGGAATGGATGGGGAGGAAGACGAAAATGAGGAATTTTCTCCGTATTTCTCTCTAAAGTTCAAATTCGTTCACGTACTCAGTTGATGCCAGGCCGCTCAGGATACCAAAAAGTGGATATTTCTTCCGAACCCTCGATTAGTTTCACTGAGGCGCCGCTAACACAGACAATCGTTAAGGAGGGAGACCAGTAGATTCCTCCGGACTATCAAGGACTTCTCGCAATCCCACCCAAGTCTTTCTTCCTCTCGACAACACCCGAAAAAAAGCGCAACATTGAAGAAAGTAAGAAAGAATAAAGAAAAGGAACTAGGGATGGCGACTTGGCTGGATTTCTCGCCTCTATGAACTTCACAATCATGGAATATTTGCAGCTATCGTCCGTCTGCCTTACTCTCACACGCACCCTGTTGTTGGCGGCACCGGGGGGAATGTGCGGTTTTCCATACTGGGTGCCAACGTCCCCTTACGACCCGCCTTGAGGCTCCCCTAAGGCAGTGCTGGAGAAAGTGCAT
Organism: Metacarcinus magister; assembly: GCA_029783475.1. NCBI lineage: Eukaryota > Metazoa > Arthropoda > Malacostraca > Decapoda > Cancridae > Metacarcinus > Metacarcinus magister. Next base: position 11,912,515 of record JAPQNM010000008.1, on the reverse strand, counting down.
CTACCGTTCCTCTGCGGCAGCACCCGAGTGTTATGTGCCACAAATAACACCCGAAGGCAAAGTCTGTGAATGGAAAGTGATACAGCTTGTTGTAATTTGCAATATTCTCTGGTCGGTCCAATATACTTTTCATGTATTTGGTTACTTCGCCGAAAGAAACAAATTACATAAATCAGCAAAACACAAGGGACTGAGATAATTTCATTCGCTAACTACGTCTACATCTTGAGAAAAAAAAACTTGAAAATTGAAAATAGAAAATTCATCTAGAAAAAAACAAAACTCCATATTAATTTTGTCACTGTCAGAGCGTTTATTTTTTACATCCTAGTAGTTTTAGCCTTCACACCTGCACTGTCAAGGCTCACACACCTGCATAGCGTCATCACACACCTGCACTGACCTCCCTCCCCCTTCACAAAACACGAGGCACACAGCTTCCACATGGAGTAACGCCCGACAAAAGGATTTACACTGACGAAGAGAAATGAGATGAGATATCTTAGTGATTAACGAGACAGATATATGCATAGAAGATGAGTGCGTGTGTGTGTGTGCGAGAGAGAGAGAGAGAGAGAGAGAGAGAGAGAGAGAGAGAGAGAGAGAGAGAGAGAGAGAGAGAGAGAGAGAGAGAGAGAGAGAGAATAAGTGCCACATATATCAATTGTCAACCAGCCACACATACGCTCCACCACCACCACCACCACCACCAGCTGCCATTCAACACCACTACTGCCAACACCAACCCACCACCACCCTCATTCATCTTTCTCCCCTCTTCCACTAACCCAATCCCCGCTCCCCTCTTCCTTTCCCTTCCCAACACACTGATGCTTCCTCTTCATGTACTGCATTTGTTCTTGTTACATAGTTAACATAATAATAATTTTGATGCTTCCTCATTTACATAATATAAATGTAATAATAAAACGATAATAATGATGATGATGATGATGATGATGGAAAACTAACTGGTAACTGACAAATAGAAGGATTTAGCACCAGTCTTTTAAGGGTATTACTGTGGCAGGCCTTTGGTAACACTGTAAGATATAGGAAGAAATGACTGAGGTATTTCTATCGCGTTCTGGTTACACTGCTGGTGCTGAGCTTGACTGAGGTGCTGATAATGTCAATGCTGCTGACTCGACCTGGTTACGTTGCTTTCGTCCTTTGTTTTGCTGAGCGTCAGGCCAAGTGGACGCTTTGCTTTTGTTTTTTGTTGATGGTATTTTTCTTTTCTTTCTCTGTTTTGTTTTGTCTCCTCCACCAGGTGATAGAAGTCATTTTCTTTGGAATTTGAGTTTACTTGTATTATTTCTATCTTTCTTGTTGGTTTTTCATTTAGTTTCTCGTTTCTTCTTCATTTTTCAAGTCTGATATCAATATTCTTCGGCCATTTTCCTTTCATTCTTGTCTTAGAGGCGTTCTTGCCTTCCTCTCGAGGCCGCTTCCGTCCCCTTGCTGACCGTCACCTTGAAGAGGATGGAGCAGGCGGCGCGCGGCGTGGATTAGAGGGAAAGGGATGCACTGTGGGAAAGAGATAGCGGAAGCTTCTCTAATGCAAGAGTCGCCTGGTGTCTTTAAGGTGTCTGTCCTTGATTCATGTCTCGAGACCACCTCAAGGACATGTCTGAGAGAGAGGGAGAGATAAGATAGAAAGAGAAAGAAAGATAAAAAGAGAGAAAGTGAGAGAGAGATCGTATATATATATCGCCATTACCAGTGGTTATACTTGTACTATAATTCAAGGTCAAGAAAAGCACGACACAACACTTCGCAAAATGGTATATTAATGATGCATAAACATACGATGAATATACATAAATCGATATAAAATGAACCTTCGATTGTCCCAGGAGACGTTGCCAATCAATAAGGCGTTGGCTAGCGGAGTCTGCGAGACTTTCGGTATTGGCAACACTGCAGGTCTCCCGCCAGACCAAACAGTGGGTCAGACGCTCGGTTAGCCTCCCTCAGTGTTACCAACGACAAAAGCTTCCTAGACTAACCAATGCAGGAAAGGAAGGGAAACTTAAGTCTAATTTTCCCTCATTTCTATTTTGTTTGCGAACTTTAGCAAACGGCAACGGTCTAACTTGTAATGGTTCTCCCTTAAATATGATGATTTCCTCGGTCAGAAGTAGTGGGAAGGTGGAAGGGCGTCTGGCACCACTATACGATGAACGGCAGGGCGCTGGATAAAGTTTCCTTCTTTCTCTTGTAGCTTTATTGAAGTCGATTATCATTCCGTCTCTATTTCTTTTCATCTTCCAAAACGATGCTCTTCTATCTGGGCGAAGATCAATACGTCGTGCGGACTGAGGAAGGCGCAGCCGGCGGGTACTGAGTCAATAGGATGCGCTGTTGGGGAGGGAGTGTGGGGAGCTGAGGCGTATCCTACTGAGTGTTTATGTTGTGAATGGAGTCATTTTACTCTTCTTGCCTACGTCCTCCCTTGCATGGTGATTAGGTGCTTCTACTAGCTGTTTCTTATGTTATAACTGTTTTTGTTGCACCGTGACAACCCTCAGTAATGTTCAGCATGTTTAGTAGAAATCATTTACAGGAGTTTTCTATGATCTGTGTTAGTTGTTGTCTGTAATTCAACAATCTTATTGCTCTTCGTAGTGTAGAGTTTCAGATGAGAGTTATCTGTTTAGGTTACAAATGGCATCTTAAAAGGTGATACTGAATAAGAATATTCCATATCTTTATTTGGGCTTAGATTGTTTGTAAATTGTCACGAGCAGCCCGCGACCACTTGATAGCTTTGTGGTAGAGTTGAGGTCCGGCTGCGGTGTTGTGGTCAACGTCGAACCAATATTGATGCTGCCGGGAGAGGGAGAGGCTGGGAGGAGGGTAATGGGGTCACTGGTCGGGCCTGTCTCACTGTGTTGAGAGTTGTGTCACATATTTACTAAACAGCCGTCACAGTAAGGCAAAACTCAGAGGAGCCTGAGTTACCTAACGCTGGCTAGAGGGGAGTGTTGGCCGCCAGACGATCATTAGCAATATACTTACTACGATGTGACACGTATTCATTGAATTTTCTCGTTGGCAACTCCACTTGCCTTACTTAACGGGTTTCGAATTGCAGCTGACACTTTGAATTTTGTCTTTCAGGAGCGCTGGGCACCATCCCGCAGGAATGGACGGGCACCATGACGGTGAGGAAGAAGCGGAAGCCGTATTCCAAGTTCCAAACACTGGAGCTGGAGAAGGAGTTCCTCTACAACGCCTACGTGTCCAAGCAGAAGCGCTGGGAGTTGGCGCGCAACCTTAATCTCACTGAACGACAGGTCAAAATATGGTTCCAGAATCGTCGAATGAAAAACAAGAAAAATAGCCAAAGACAGGCTGCACAGGAGGCAGCAGCAACATCAGGGAACGGCGGCGGCACACCTTCTTCTGGGGGAGGCACCCCCGGACACCACCCTAACACCCCCCAGACGCCGAACACCATAAAGCCTTGACCAGTGCAGAGCGCCTGTCCCACCACCGCCAGCCTGCCCTCCGCCCCGGCCCTACCACACGCCCATCCCGGACTCCCAACCACCTTGGGGGACTGTAGGCGTGACCCCCTCCACTATGCAGGGGCGAGGGACTTAACCTGGAACCTGCCGTGACCTGCTGAGGTGCACCTTGACCTGCTGTAGTGCGCCACGACCTTCTGAGGTTTTCTGTAACCTACTGCATCACGCTGTGACCTACTTCAGTGCGCAGTGATCTGCAGTTGTGCTCTATGAGCTGCTGCAGTAAGCTGTGCCCTAATGTAGCAGACAGTGATCTGCTGCAGTGTGTTGTGACCTGCTGCTGCACGCCGCAACCTTCTGCAACGCTCCATAACCTGCTGCAGCTCGTCGTAACACGCTGCAGCACTGCATAACCTGGTGCAGCGTGGTGTGACTTGCAGCGGTGCAACCTTCAGTGAAGATCGTCAGGTATAACTCATCTCACTCGCCGTCCGCACAGGCGAGAGAGTAACCCAGTCAGGCTGGCGGTTGTCCTGGACAGGAAAATGATGAAAAAAAACTTCCATACTCTATCCAACACAAGACAGAGACTTGTTCGTCTTTTTAAAGAGCACCGACCCCGACTAACTCCCTCACCTCTCAGTGACACCTTAACCCCGTTCCCCACAGCCCCCATCTCCCCCACCATACTACTAGCCCACACGACCCTTCCCTTGGAGTGTGAACGAGGAATGAGAGGCAGCCACGTGGCCTCTGCCCTAAGTGATGTTCCTAGTGAAGTGAAAACAGACTTCTGAAGGTGAGGCGAAGGACAACACGTGGAGACACAGACCGGTGAATGAGGGACGAGCCTCGATGAATGAAGTGAAGGAAGAAGGTTAACTCGTCCCTCTTGTCGTCCCTAACACACCTGTTCCCCCCAGTTACGCCCCCTTTGTACATTACTATTTAACGTGAGGTGTAATAAATGTAAATAAATTCCATTTCGTACGCTGTAGGTATTGTGCTTCATGTTCCATAATTCTTTTTTTCCCTCAGTGTATCAGAGTTTATCGTGAAGGTGTTAAGGCGCCGAGCCGCAGCAGCGTTCCTCTGTCGATAGTGAACAGGGCAGCTTTATCTGTATCTTATTACGTTGTTACTCTGTTATGTTTTGTTCGGGAACGCGACACAACAAAAAAATGGTTAATGTCTTTTATTTTAGGAATTAGATGCATCCGTGTGTGTGTGTGTGTGTGAGAGAGAAAGAAAGAAAGAAAGAAAGAAAGAGAGAGAGAGAGAGAGAGAGAGAGAGAGAGAGAGAGAGAGAGAGAGAGAGAGAGAGAGAGAGAGAGAGAGAGAGAGAGAGAGAGAGAGAGAGAGAGCAACAGACTGTATCAATGTTCAAAAGACCGTGTATGTTCGTGTGACTGAAAAAAAGGGGGAAAGGAGAACTGGATCACCATATAATGGAAAAAACATAGAAGGAGAGAGAGAGAGAGAGAGAGAGAGAGAGAGAGAGAGAGAGAGAGAGAGAGAGAGAGAGAGAGAGAGAGAGAGAGAGAGAGAGCAAGCAAGAGAGCGAGCGAGCGAGCGAGCAAGAGTTTCAGTGTCATAATATTAAGTCAAGAGTACTGAATCAAATTAGTGTATACTTCGCCGTAGGTCACCAAGGGTCCGGCTCTCCACACAGTAAACAAGGCAGCAGCGGCAGGAGGAAACAAGGCGGAAACCCAATTAAAAAACATACATACTAAAACAACAACAACAAAAATAAGAGCAACAGTTTAACTCTACGTCACCCACACCCACACACACACACACACACACACACACACACACACACTAGCATCCACTTAACTTCAAACGCAATATTCAAATCACGGTTGTTTTTATCGCATACAAAAGACACGCGTTGATTGGTTGATCTTGTAATGAGTGCCAAGTATCTCTAGATGACGTCATCACTCACTTTCCCTCAAAAGAACATGAAGAAAGTGAGTCTGTAAACTAATAACTCATACACCCAAAACTTTTCTCTGTATAACTCAAAGAATTGTAAAAGTAGATTCTTGAAATAAAGATGGGACTAAAAAATAACTATTGCCTATTGGGTCTCGCTCCTTCTAAGCTCCTCCCTTACACACATATTAGGAGAATGACGTCACGCGGGAGGTACTCGGCTCACTGTGTTCCGCCCGAGTAGCTCCTCCACCTGCCGCTTCTTCAAGGTAAACAAACATGAGTATATAATAGAAATCAGTCAATAAACATACCAAGCATAAAGAAAATAAACCCGTATTACAAAGAACTTGATATTGCTAAGACACAACGTATGAGATGTGTTATATATCTAGGTATAAAACCACTATATAATAATAATATTAATAATAATAATGTAATGAGTCGGTTTTTTGTATCTATAGTAAGGAAGTCCAATAACAATGTACTATTTTAGGCATCAGGATACCGTGGAGAGGCGCCATTTTTTCCTGCAATACATAAGTTTTTCCTTCGCTGTCGCTCGTGTTTACAATGTTCAAGACAAATAAATAAATGGTAATAAAGTGTGTTCCTTTATAACGTTTTATATCTGCTCCAGATGCCAGCAAGCGAGATTGTTAGCCAGAGGCGTGGGACTGTACAAATTAAATGGTACCCCTCTTGAAGCTGTTCTGTCTGTGTCATGTATAGGCCATATCTGTTCTACCCTTTAGCCATAACTGTATCGCCTGCCGGTCTACCACTAAGGTTCGTGTGGCTGTGTGCGTGTGTGAGTAAATATTTTTTTTTTCCAGTCAAACGAAAAAGGTAAATCAATAAAGAGAGTTTGTGATCAACTGTGGTGTTCATTTCCTCTTTCCTTCCTCAGCGTCTGCCTGCGATGAAAGTCTACGATTGGAAAACACAGTGTTTACTATTATTTACCTCTTACCGAATAACAAGTTACTATTAACTCGGTTTTAGATAGACCTTGTTAAGTTTAACAACTTTGCTTCTATAAATCTTTCAAGTAAGTCTTATGATTTTCGAGTAATTTCATAAAACATAATTTCTGGTTAAAATCACAAGGGCTTCACCCAGCTGATTTTCATGAAAATTTAGAAACCTCTGAATCACATCAAAATTAGTATATGAGGTTTATCGAGCATGCTGAGCATGGATCTGGGCTCTGTTTTTTGATAACTAGAATTTTAAACATTATTTCAAGTTGAAAAAACAAAACAAAAAAAAACATTGTTTCTTCGACTGGGCGATGCTGGTTTTCTACCGAAAAACTTCTCAGAGATGACCCTCCCCTCTCTTGTATGTACACAATACAACGAACAAGGATCAATCGCTTTTCTTATCTATACCTCTTATCGAATTACAAGTAAGTATTATTATTGGAGGGCTGGGTTCTTTCCGTTCCTTCCTTGAGCCTCTCACTAATCAAGAATACAATAATCAGAGCGGGTCAACGAGCACACACCACCCATGTGACGCTGATGGATGATTATTACACATTGACCTCGATACACAACAAAGACTGAACGCCACTACTTATAAAAGTGTTGCCTCTACTGTAAACTGAGACTACTGCTACTCTGTGTTTATTACAACGCTCGTAAACGTGGAGATGATGAATTAATATGTGAGTGTGAGTGTGAGTGTGTGTGTGTGTGTGTGTGTGTGTGTGTGTGTGTGTGTGTGTGTGTGTGTGTGTGTGTTAGATAGTCTGTCTGTTTTGATTGAAAGGGTGTATACATGTTTGTGTTACAGTGTGTGTTTGTTTATGATGTTATGTGTGTATTTATGATACCGATTGTATCTGAGAGAGAGAGAGAGAGAGAGAGAGAGAGAGAGAGAGAGAGAGAGAGAGAGAGAGAGAGAGAGAGAGAGAGAGAGAGAGAGAGAGAGAGAGAGAGAGAGAGAGAGAGAGAGAGAGAGAGAGAGAGAGAGAGAGAGAGAGAGAGAAAGAAGAAGAAAAAAAGCGAGAAAACAGAGGGAGAGATAGAGTACAAGGAAGGGTGAACTACTCGTAACTTATCAGCATCATAAGAATACATACAGTCGCTGCAATCCAATAGCCCTGAGGAGCCAAGATGAAAGATGGAAGGGAAGCAGAGGACGAGTCATCGCTACATACAACAGACTTTCATATACTCTTCACACATCCCTTCGTGTATATACTAGAGTACATGTGATATCAAATGACATGTAGATAAAAAATAAAATGAGTGTGGTCGAAAAAAGTATACTAGGATTGAAGAACAGTTACATTGAGTTTTATATCTGACTGTGTATGAAAATATTAGTGGATTATTAATTACATGGGTGTCTTGTTTATGTGAGGAATTTAACACTACTAGTTATGGGACGATCCTAGTGCCAGCTATGCTTCCTTTGTTAGTGCAACGTAGGTGATACAATAGATGAAGGGGACACTGTGGAGGATTATGAAGCATTTGGTCGTGAACAGGACTTGAGGGAAACAAAAAACGAGAAAGTTACTTGATCTTCGCACCTTACACTGCAAAACACCTTAAAGCATTTGATCAACTATAACCTGCAGGAATATTTGACTAGCTGTTATTCTGCATTTAAGAAGACTTGCATAAAGCATTTAGATCTAAACATACATCTGTAAGTATAACATGAAACGTCCTTATATATGGCGTTGACACTATCGGGTGCTGTAGGGCAATTACAGGCCTAGAGGCGTCACTTAGGGGGTACCTATACACATCTGCAGTAGGGGTAGCCGCGGCCTATCCCCCTTCTTAGCTACTGTTGGTGTCATATGTAACAGAGTGATGTGCTTAAGGAATTGCAGGTCCCTCCTTGACGCTCGGAGGGAGATTCAGAGGTTGGCTGGCGATCCATCAGCAGCGAGGCATAAAAGGGCCTTCACGACTTTGTTTTTGTCTTCCTGGCGCGCTCCTCGTTGTGGATCCTCTGGTGGGACTTTTTATACGCAGGTGCCATGGCGTTACGATCATAGGACAGGTGAGGGAGGAGGGCCAGAGGATGTTTATAATGGAGGGAAGGGCACAGGTAGTGAAGCAACTACAACAACAGCAATAACATCCATACAATAAGAGGAATAAAGTACAGAAAACATCCCTCAACATTTTGGAAAGAACATAAAACAGGAGAAATACTAGAAAAAAGGACTTATTTCGTTCCAATCAAGCTAAGGATGAACAAATATTAAATAGAGGACCACATAAGTAAATCAGTATATAGTGAATGCAACAAGAGGGTACTGATGACAAAATAATTTCAGGTGAGTTTGTAAGATGACGGTAAGTGGAATATTGATGACTGTTTAGGGAAGATCAGGTGAAGGTGAGGTAAGGGCTGTATCATGGGAGGCCTTAAGGGGATGCAGTGAAGGCAGGTGAAGGCAGGGAGGGCAGGTAAAGGCAGGGAGGGCAGGTAAAGGCAGGTGGTCCCAGGAGAGTAAGAAGCCTGGCATTGCTCTTTTATGTTCCTCCTCGACGAGACTTGGAAGGGAGAGAAGAAGAGGAACCGAGGAAAAGGGGGGTCCTGACAAAATGGCTGCCGCTATAACATAATCATGGAGTCTGAAAAACCATCACAATGCCTTGAAAACATATGATTTTGAAAGAAATTTGAGGATTTGGTGGTTTATATATCCACACATATGCATACTAGGGAAAAGAAAGGTTGCCTTACACATTTTCTTTATGATTATTAGTGAAAAAAAAATAATCTAAGCATAAGGAAGCTCATAATGCCCTACATGTCTCGATAAAGAAACGCATCTCAATGTAATACAATATAATGTTGTAATTATCTTACAATAAGATTATTTTCATACGGTTATTTAATAATTTCTTTATATTTTTCTGAATGCTCATATGTCACAAGCACGTTGATATAAATATATAAATAAATAAAACAGATATAGATAGTTTATATAAAAAGAACAAATAAATAAACATATTAATAAATAAATAAATAAATATATACATATATATATGTATGTATATATATATATATATATATATATATATATATATATATATATATATATATATATATATATATTCATTTATATATTATATATATATATATATATATATATATATAATGAATATATATATATATATATATAATATATATATATATATATATATATATATACATATATATATATATATATATATATATATACATATATATATATATATATATATATATATATATATATATAAATGAATATATATATTCATGCTGTTCACGCTTTTTCTTAATTTCTTATCGCTTCATGACCATAAATAAAAATATAAGGCATCCTATATTAATTAAAATATCGTTCGTACCACCACACAGCACATGTCCCACAGTCACCACACGTCACAGGTCGCAATCACCACACAACATAGACTCCACAGTCACCATACAATACAAACTTACATTCACCAAAAGATACACATACAATAGTCTCCACACATTACAGATCACAGTCACCACACCAACAAGTTTCACAGTCACCACACAAACACAGATCACTGTCAACACACCAACAAGTTTCACAGTCACCACACAAACACAGATCCCACAGTCACCACTAGACAACACAAGTTACATAGTCACTACACAAACACAAACCCCACAGTCACCACTAGACAACACAGGTTACACAGTCACTACACAAACACAAACCCCACAGTCACCACTAGACAACACAGCTTACACAGTCACCACACAACGCAAACACAAGTATGATCCCGAGCACCACCTCACGGACTCTTCTCCTGACGACTGGCAGGAGGCCGCTGGACAGCCTTATACTTATATATAAGGACAAGGCCATCGTCTCCGGTAGTGGGACAAAAAGACAGCTTTACTCTCGATATGCAGCGGCACGTAAGGCAGAGAATAGTCACCAATTAGGCATGTATTGGCCGGCATTCATTGTTAGTAAAGCCCGGGACGCCGCCGTTACCCTGGCTCTCTGAGGGCTGGTTCCCCGCATTTTTCCCGTAATGTCACAGAGCCCGCGACTCCATGCAGGGCCAAGGCGAACACCGACTCTATGGTAGGAAATCAACGTTGCATATTGTTTATTTCCGTGGTCGGAGTGCCGCTGGATCTGTTTATATCCGCGTCTCTCTGGCACTCATGAGGGAGATGAAAGTCTTCGAAGGTGCCACTCGACGGGCTCTCCTGATGGTGTTAGAGCGTGGGAATGGAGGAAAAAGGCGATGTAACCTCACGCAAGAGCAGGCTGCGGGGATGGAAAACTCTCCTCCATCACGTCTCGTATCTGTGAATGGATGGCGGGAGGCAGGAGGACAGGGAAATGACCCACTGAGGAGGATTCAAGGCTCAGCGAAACAGCGGTCAAGGTAACTTTCTTGTCCTGCTTGGTGGTGCCACGCTTGGGATGGAAAAATATAACTTCAGTAAACAAAAGGATAAATTGAAAACAAATTTCCACGCACGTCTGAAGAAAGGAATACAAACTATGGTGTTCGTGTGTGTGACTGTATGTATGTGACGAATCAAATAGTTCCTGAGGACATAACTATTTTTTTAATTCATATTTTCACTTACGATAGATACGTATGTAAAGGTAATATTAAACATCGTATTTTCTTATATAATGATACTTGAATTTTTACTGTTTTATTATTATTACTATCATTATTTTTATTATTATTATTAGAGAAGAAGTAAAGGTGATACAAGGGATGGAATTAACATACCTCTTCACACCCATGTCTCCTTTCACATCCTCTTTCCAATAATAATAATAACAATAATAATAATAACAATAATAATAATAACCATACAAGCCTCAACCTGGCAAAAACCACCGCCATCTTGTCTCCCGCGGGGCACGCTACCCCCTCCCGCAGCAACGCCATCTTGTTGGGGAGAGGTATTGATCCCGCAGCCTCTCGAGCCGGCCGGGGAGCCTCAGAGCGTGGAGGAAGGGGGCAGGGAGGGGGGCGGGAAGGAAACGGTAGGGAGGAGGGGGGCTAGGTGAGGCAGGGAGACAGCAGGGCGTGAGGGAAACTTTGAGTGGAGATTAAGGATTGAGATGAAGTGGAGGAAGGAGAGTAAGAGAGAGAGGAAAGGTTAGGAAGAAGGAATGGAAGAAGTGGAGATAAATGTGGATGAGGACGATGAATAATCTACTGAGGAGAAAGATAGTGAAGGTAAACAGGAGGGTGGAATGCAAGAAAAAAGTGAAAAAAGTGGAAGTGGAGGTAATAAGTGAGATGGATTGAAGTGATTACCATGGAGGGAAGAATGAGAGGGATGTGGATGTGGGGAGGACAAAGTGAGGTGAAAGGAACAACGTGGAATAAAGGGAGGAATAAAATAAGGGAGTGAGTGTGTGGAAGTGATAGGAACAGAGAAATATCCGATGAAAGCAGGAAGAGAAAAAAACAGGAAACAAGGAAGAAATAGAAGAAAACAATTGAATAAAAAATGCAAGAATAAAATAGAAAAATAGAGAAAAATCAGGGAGATGGTTGCACTGTTGAAACAATTAGAGGCGAAGGAAAAAATATTCGCACAGCTGAGACAATTCATACGAAAGGAAAATGATAAGGTAATCGTGACACTTGATGGAATTAAATATATCGTATGTCAATGATTACTGTGAGGTGTGGCTGGTTTCAGAGAGCATGGAGCGCGGCACTGTTTAGGAAATATGTGAGTGAGGAGTGAAGATGTGTAGTGTGAGGGTTGAAGATGTGGTGGAAGAGATGTCCATTAATATGACTGATGATATCGAATTTACACATACTTGTTGATTAGTATATTATAGAGGAGTTTATAGTATTACGTCAAAGGTAAAATGCCAAACCAAGGCTGTATCTAACCTTATTTTCCTTCATACAAATCAAATCACAAGATAATAATAGATCCAGAGACGCTACACTAGTACACTCCAAGGCAACACTCACACCCTTGACACACCTTCCCTCACAGCACACTGACTCGCCCCTTCACAAACATCCCCAATATATCCAGAGCACAGCAGCGTCAACAAGCTCATTAAGTGTAAATAAAAGTCACACTCCCACCACCTCAACACACTTAGGATTCCAGGTGAGGGTGACTTTCTCTCTCCCACACCTGGCTATTCCTTGGCCCTGTGTGTTGTCAAGAGGGTTCTGGGGCTTGTAATGCGACCAAACTAACGCCGCTATCCAACCTTACGACAGCCAGGGAGGAGGAAGTGAGTTGTTACGTCATAAAATAAAATAGGTAAACAATGCACTTGCGATGCTATGTAAACAAGAAATGCAGGCGAGTTATAGTGCCTGAAGGAGGAGAGGTGAGATTTGACGAAGGTAATGGGAGGAGGAGGAGAGAGAGGAAGATTAGAAGGAGAGGGATTATGAAGACGAGGAGGAGAAAGATGAGAAGGACGAGGACGAAATTGATGATGAGAGACGAGGCTGTGTAGAAGGATAACGAAGAGGAAGGTGGATAAAACAGAAGTAAGAAGAAGAAATATGTAGAGAAGAAAGAAATATATGAGGAAAGAAAGAGCAAAAGGAGACGTCCAGCACTAAGATTATGAAGAAAAAAAATTTAAAACACAACTTGAGTGAATATAAGAGAGTTGTGAAGAGGTGTCAGAGGAAGAAGACAGAGATGTATACTGTACTAACATTAAGAAGTAAATCGTAGTGCTAAAATTACACGAAAATAACTGAATTGTGAATTAATCATCTGTGATATAATATTAATATTTTTTTCTACACTTTTACCAAACTGAATTCTTACCTTAGACGCCCCACCCCCCTTTCTCTCTCTCTCTCTCTCTCTCTCTCTCTCTCTCTCTCTCTCTCTCTCTCTCTCTCTCTCTCTCTCTCTCTCTCTCTCTCTCTCTCTCATGTTATTCACTATAAGCTCACAATGTCCTTTTTACGCATCTCCATACCGTTTCTAGCCTATGTCTTATACCCTTGCCTCTCCCTCCGACATGCCACTTTGAGACAGTCTTAACACCCTTCATGATATAGCTGATTGGTCCACCAGTAGCCAATGAGAGACCGAGTAGGAGCATAACTACACTCAGCGACAGGACTCGAGTGATAACCAGCCTTGCAAGTAGCATCTGCAAGTCATTCTCTTTTATGACAAGCGCTTCGGATCCTCCTTCGCCTTCCACCTAGTCGGGGGAAGACATAAGCACCATAAATAAAGGCTACTGCATCCCGTCTCGAATGGCATTGCGTACGCCTCAACGTGTGGGTTTGGAGGATTTATACTGCCCTTTACGAGGCTAGACTCAGGGTATGGGAAGGTATAGGGTCGTGGAGAAGAAATAATAGCAAAGGGAGGAACGATAGCCAGCTTCTTCCCTTAGTTACTGCCACGCCCCCTCCTGCGTCTTAATCAAGGAGAAGGATGGATGGAAGGAAGAAGTACTATGTAGGTAATATGAATGCTATAGCCTTGAAAAATAGCATCTAAATTAATCTTGAACGTAGATCTGTAAGGCGTGGCAATGTACGAGTATCTCAATCAATGATACTAACATAAAATGGCGTAAGTTCTTGTACTACACAGTATAGTTGCACCGAAGAGTAATTTTCTCCAAAAGGTAACATGTGGCTCCTATGTTCCTTGTGGAAATTTGTTTCTCTAACAGAAATACGTTCGGATGTGGGAATAAATGGTAGAATTTTCAAAACTATTCACAAGGATATCACAAAAATATAAATACACCATTGAAAAAAGTACTTGTCCATCCCTCATATCATTTATGCATGGTTAAAAGTAGCCTGACGAGCACTAATGAGCAACGATGAACATATGGTGTCTAATAAACATAATTGTAGCACCTCAACATGCAGCCCTCCAAGCTTGTAGAGAACACTGTGGCTCTTGCACCCTGACGTGGCTACATGCATATAACACACACTACTTCATCGTTTCCTGCATCTATAGTTCATTATCCTCCCTGACATCCATCCACTTGTACCTCAACATTAGAGTTAAGATGAGGTAAATAAAGATGGACAGACTATATTGCGGAGACATATAGCTTCTAGACTTGATAACCCTGACTAAAAATGGCTGTAGAAAGATGCTGATACCAAGGTGCTCTTCTCAGCGGAATGTTAAAGTTTGTGACGGTGGTAATGACAAATGGCGGGTGTTAGCAATTTTTAGTCATATACGTAATGTCTGAATATCAAAAATAATGTTGGTGTAAAATGTATATAACATAGTTCATAAAGAAATTCACATCCATAACAAAAATAGTGGTAAAAAATAAATTATGAGAGCTGATTGCTATGGATATATGTTTTTTGAGGTATTATTTCAGCATTACTCTTTTTATCTTTAGGAGTTACAACTGGAATGCAAAACACATCCGCTTGGCAACTAACCATCCACCAACAGAACCAATGTTAGAGTTTGTGTTCATGTATGACAGTCCCTAAGATCTGCAAACAAAGGTGTGGCAACTAACCGCTTTTTACCGGCAGAAAAGCAACTTCATATATAGTATTTCATAAGATATCCAAACACAATTATTTCCCTTTAGAAATAATCAAACATTTAACTCATAGTGTCCAGATTGGCGGCATCACAAAGCAGAGAAGTACTCACCACACTGAAACAGAGGAAATAATAATAATTAATATTGGGCAAGCACATGGTCCTGCTATATACAGCTCCCTGGCTTGCAAAATAAAAATAGTACATCCTTAATTTTCAAGTGGCAGCGACAAAAATACACTATACAAATAATTTTCCTCACGTGTGCATTACTTTTGCCATAAGAACACGTCATTAC
>JAPQNM010000008.1:11827269-11892269 GCA_029783475.1 Metacarcinus magister | reverse complement strand
GCATTTAGGGAGACGGAATGTGTGTTTATATTCATACTGACATCCCCTTCAGGAGGTTTTGGCAATAGCGTAGCGGCGTGAGGGTCTGCAGAGGCGGTGCAGAGGAGCCGCGCCTTATGGCCTTTCGGTGGGATTAAATTTTGAAAAGAGGCGAGCATGTGACGCCTTCCAGAGGGGTCCAATGGGTCGTAGGAAGCTTGATGTCTTACTCGCCTTTAAGACAAATTGTTTACTCTAACATAGATGATAAGACGCAGCCGTGCTCCTCGACCTTCCTGTCTCCCCGTTAGCTTGAGGGACAATAAGAACCAGCGTTGTAAATAGTACCCAGTCTGCCCCTGCACATAAATCTTCCGCTGCAGCCACACTCGCCTCGAACAACAGCGGTCACTTGCACCAAAAAAACAACCCTGACTAGACGCTGGCGAAGACAAAGAAAAAAATTAGAGAAAAAAAACCCTGACAAACACATGGAAGTTTTAAGATTTTTTTTCTCACTAAATGTAATACGAATTAAAGCTCCTCCTTCACTATAAAGCATATAAAAATCGGGATAAATAATAATAACAGTTGATTACAAGAACGATGGAACAATGCAATCACCGCCAGGATTTTCGTTGACTGACAGCTATAGAGGGAGGCGGTGGAGGAAGAGAATGCACAAGGAGAGAAGAAAGACGAGAAAGAGGGGAGGGTGGAGGAAAACAGTCATTCAGTTAGTTTCCTGAAGAGCCTCGATGCAGCCGTGTACCGGTGACTAACAGTTACAGTGAAGTGAGCGGCACCGTAACGTATAGTCTCAGAAAGGAGCATAACATTTTTAGAAATTATCAGCGTGTGGCGAGGAAATATTTATTCTAACCTTTATTTCCGTGCAAGTGTTGTGGAGTTTCTCGAAAAAAATTGCTACAAACAAACTGACGACATTGGATTTCCTATTACGTCAAAGTATTAAAACGTAAAATGATTTCTTTATATATGTTTGCGTAAATCAAGAAAAAAAGAAAATGCAGTAGAGAGATTACCGCTAATTTTCACCACAGGAGACAAATAATTCGTGAGCACTACCGGAACCTAAATTTTGTTGTCGCTACGTAAGATTTACAATGTGTGTGTGTGTGTGTGCGTGTGTGTGTGTGTGTGTGTGTGTGTGTGTTAAGAGGTGGAGTGACGGTGCGTGTGGAGGAGTCATTAGCGTTGATGTGCGTGTTAAAGTCGCAATAACTTACATGATTACTACTATTGCACATATTTTTTCCCGACGATTTGTGGTTCATTTCTTTACTCCAAAAAATAGTTGTGCTCTCCTTTGCAGAATAAATGTAATATGTGTAACTTTGCTGTGACATAAAGAGCATGAATTATTATTATTACTACTATTATTTATTTTATTGAACAAGTGAATATCTGCTTCTCAACACCTTCCTGATAAGATTGATGTGTTGTCTGAAGGCCATCGTGAAGGAGAACATTTTACTATAACTGCATCGTTAAGAAAAATCTATTAATGCTAAATATAACTAGACTACTACATTACTCGAGTTGTTCTTTTCTTTAATAAATACTTATCGCTTTAATCCGTCTAGCCAGGTGTTTTCTTCTCCTCGTACCTGTGTTGCATGCTCCGCTTCGCTAAGTCTCATGGTTAAAATGTCTTCCTGCAACCACCTTCAGAAACGTCATCAGAAAAAGAGGTAATTGTATATAGGTAAGACCACTAAGGCAATTAAATCCACAAGCATAATTGAAGCCTGTCATGTGTTTAACCTTGAGATACGCTATAGCCGCAGCCTCGCACAGCCATTAGTCAATACGCTGGCAGTGTTTCAAGGCAGGATAATTAAGTTTTTAGCAGAGCCTTTGTTTTGAAACTATTTACCACAGAAACTTTATAGTATTTTTTAATTTGTATTCACCCTATGAAATTTTATGATCACTTGCCCACTTTCATTAGTCACCTATATTTTCCGAAACAAACTTAAAATACTCACGTCACGAGCTTGTAATTTTTAGTCACCTAGATTCACTGACAAATAAACTTGAAATTTTCACGTCAATGACTTCAAGGAACTTCAAAGACGCCGAAGCAGAGGTCATAGAAGTGTCTACAATAATAACTCGAACGGATAATTAATTACACTGTAACAAATACTAGTAAACCTGAATAAGGCGAGGAGGGAGGTCATACCGCCTGCTGAATCATCAATCACGTTCATCAACACTTCTATTAGCAGAGGCAAGCACACTTCTCCGGACACAACTAGTTCTGATGACTGCTGACTGCATGACGGGTGTGTGTGCATTACTCATAGGACTAAGAAGGCGACCATCACCAAGTACACCTCTTGCACTAGTGACTAAACTGACATGAAGATATAAGCTGCTGCAGATATTTCTACACTCCACTAAACCCTTTTATTTTGTGCCTTGATTTCATTATAGATTAGTTCTTAATTATTACTTTCCAGTTGATTAAATTACTATTTCAGGCTTTCTTTTCTATCACCTCTTGCATTACCTGTCGCACCTTCAGTTTTCACACTTCCTTACATCTATTTACGTCTATTTCTTTCTATTTTTACCTATACTTTTTAATACTTATCAAATTTATTTTCTTCTACACCTAGTTTTCGTTTTTCCTTTGCACTTCCATCTCTCTTCTTCCTCTTTCCCTCCTCCTCGCCTGCCTCATTCCGTCATGGGAGTGAGCGGCCGTAAAGCAGGAGGAGGAGGAGGGTGGGTGCAGCAAATGGCCGCTCCTGAGGGTCGTCTGTTGAGGGTTACGACGAAGCGACCTGTCGTTATCCCCTGGTCTACTCTTCTACTTATAACGGCTTACGTGCGTCTGTCTACGCCTCCCTGTCCCTGTCTAGCTGTCTATATGGAAACATGTCTGTCTATCAGTGGCTGTCTATGGGTATGTTTTTCCTTGTCTATCTGTGCCTGTCATCTTGTTCCTCTTGCTTTGTCATCCGTGTGTGCAATGAATTTGATAATTTTAATAATTTGAAAAGACGAACAAATTATCTAAAGGAAAGTGTAAGTTTAAAGTAAACTTGTTCCTGTTGTGAGCATCTTACGTGAGCGCAAAGAAATATAAAATAAAATAAATCAAGGTGAGCAAATATCAATATATGTATTTTGATTAAATTTTCCTGTGCACGAGAAAAAGGGGTTTATACAAGTCTGTCAGCTTGATTAGACTGTAAAAAGGTCACACATAATAGTTCATTATTATGATATATCAACACTAGTATGAATCTTTCTTGAATTTCTGCAACCTTCTAATGAGCAAGTGAAGCAACAAATCTTAAGAAGGGTTTTCATGTGAGTTTTTGATATGTTAGATAAATAGA
The DNA here is from genome assembly GCA_029783475.1 of Metacarcinus magister. Lineage (NCBI taxonomy): Eukaryota > Metazoa > Arthropoda > Malacostraca > Decapoda > Cancridae > Metacarcinus > Metacarcinus magister. The sequence goes on along the minus strand of JAPQNM010000008.1, from coordinate 11,888,913 downwards.
TATATGGATTAATAAATTGACACATACGTACACATAAGCACATCAAAATATGTACTAGATATAAAAAAAATACAAACAGAATAATCTGATACACGTGTTTACTCTACATCAAGTGTGCAGTTATGTACTACTTTTATTATAGTTTCACTTCACAGCTCATGCGTTTCACCAAGCATTAACTTTAAGAGCATCGTCCCTCCTATTGTTGGTAAATTATGAGACATCAAAGAGGGGGGGGACAGCATTTTCAGATAATGAGGTGTTAGCAGTGAAGGCAACACCTCCAACCCACTCATTACTGTCATCATGAAGGAAAAATGCGGGCTCAAAACATTACCCTGCGTAACGCCAGATCTAACAAAAAAATAAATGCATATATATCATAATAATACTTATACTACAGCTACTAAAAAAAGCTATAATAAGCGACGACTGGCTGATATAGTAGTTTTTTAATATAACATTTTACTTCTTAGCGTAAATAATAATCATTTGTAATTTTCCAAGTCAGGTGTTCGGCCATGGACGGCATAACATATATATCTTGAAGGTCAGGACGAGAACTTGCGTAAAAATAATGAGAGTTTGCAAAGTGAAAGTCTGCATTTTGATGGTATACAATAATACAACTGCGCACTTACTGAATTTAAAATGTTGAAGCCACATACATAAGGATATATCTAAGAGAAAGTGTCGTACATAGACTGAGAGAAAGAGAGAGAAAGATATAGATGGATAAAGAAAGAGAGAGAGATAAGGAAAGAAAGAGAGAAAGAGAGTATAGTGACATCGTTGGATCAGCTGGAAGATAATGCATATTCAATTTATACTATTGATATATGAAAATACAAATTAGATTCTCTCTCTCTCTCTCTCTCTCTCTCTCTCTCTCTCTCTCTCTCTCTCTCTCTCTCTCTCTCTCTCTCTCTCTCTCTCTCTCTCTCTCTCTCTCTCTCTCGCCACCATCAGAATTTTGTCTTGAGTAGTATTGCATTTTCATTTACAATATTTTCATCATCTTTAGTATTCATATTCATTCTATATTCTTATCTTGGTGATCAGAACACCCCTAACAACACCCGTGATGATAGGTGAAGCTTCAATAGTCGATCCATTACTAAATCTAAGGTGCGTCGTGTCTTCACAATGATAATTAGTTATGTTTACCTCTATTCATCATTACCCCAGGCAGAATTTACCGTGTTTGTCATTCATTCCCTTCTTTGACATAACATCTACTTCCTCACAATTTTCTACTGTATAACCTTGCTGAGTCAGACCTCCCACCGTCTTCAAATTTCATGCTATTCAAAGCGTTGCATAACTTCACTAGCAATCTAACACACAATTACGCAACACGTTTTTACACTTTCCGTTTACCTAGTATATCACGTAATAAATTAATCTTTTTTATTATAACATGAATCTTTAGCTAAACAAATGCACAAAACTGCGATACGGAATAAACTGTTTTTTCTTTCTTTTATGAGGTACAGTTGGATATGTAAGGAAGCAAAATATTATATAAAAAGATTGGGACAAAAAATCACCGTGAAGGCTTCGAAGGGATGTGGTTGTAGCGGTCATGGGCTGAGTGTAGCCTTTATGCACCATCATTATCTATGCTCTTTACCTTACTTCATGAATTTTCCTACTTCCTTTGTTCTGCTGCATGGTAACATCTTGTGTGCGTGTGTGTGCCTGCCTGTGTGCGTAGGGTGGAGTGGGAATAGGTCGGTGGGTGATAAGGATGTGTGTGTGTGTGTGTGTGTGTGTGTGTGTGTGTGTGTGTGTGTGTGTGTGTGTGTGTGTGTGTGTGTGTGTGTGTGTGTGTGTGTGTGTGTGTGTGTGTGTGTGTGTGTGTGTGTGATCTCCCTCCATAACTCATGGTAATATTTGTGGCCCAATCACTGAGTCCTTTCATTCATTTGTTTTATTTATTTACATTTTCTACCTACATCTTCCACGCATCTTCATCCTTGCTCTTTTATTGTCTATTAAGTCTTTAATTATGGTCTATTATCTTTACTGTGTTGATATTCCATCCCTTAAGAGGAGGAGAGGGAGGAGGAGGAAAAAGGTGGATTGAGATATCAAATTCTCTCTCTCTCTCTCTCTCTCTCTCTCTCTCTCTCTCTCTCTCTCTCTCTCTCTCTCTCTCTCTCTCTCTCTCTCTCTCTCTCTCTCTCTCTCCCTCTCTATCTCTCTCTCTCTCTCCCAACACACATGAATCCTCTTTTAGCTTTTGGGAGTATATAATGACCTTGCTAAGTGACATATCTTAACCTAGTCTTATTAATGCAATGGATTAGTTTGACCTTAATGTCGCCTTATCATCCTGCAACTATTATATATCAGAATTCATCATATAGAGACATTGTGAACGTAGAGCTAATGGTAAGTTTGGTTCTGGAGAAAAAATTTGGCTTTGATATAGGTAAACAGACAAGACTATGATGAAATTTCCTTCATTCAGGCTCTTTTGTGATGGAAGTGAGTTTAGTTATTGAAGTTTCAAAGTCTTAAAGTCACCCTCGCCAAGGAAAACGAGGGACCAGCAAGGTCTTCCCACTCTTTCTCCGTCAAGACCACCGCCGGGATTTCCTTGCTCGTAAAGTATAAGAGCGTGGCCATAGAGATGCGGCACACCCACGCGGCAGGGCTTCTGGCGCGCCCTGCACACACGCACGCACATACACACTGCATTGAGGACACCCTACTTGTATTTCAGGTAAGGGACAGTGTAAGGGTAAGGTCTCCACGAGGGGGCCATGCTATCCTGCTGAGGTGTTGGCCCAGCCTCGCAGGGGTCAAGCAAAGCCCACACACTCTTGGTTTTCGTTCACCAGCAAGTTTTTTTGACCTAACTATTCTGACACTATGAGTATTGCAGTTTCAAAAAGTTGTTGCCCTCGACATGTATGTGGGAGGAGCTTATGAAGTTGATGAGGCCACCACCAGAGGGCAGATGTGTCTAGACAGTTAGCATCCCTAATTACTCCATCATTATCTTCAGTAAGCCCGCCTCTCCCTACCGGCCTTAGACAACTCCAACACTTACTGGAATCTTGGTCAACACCCCCTCGCTTGGCACCAACAGGAAAGCAGAAACACCTCATAGAAAATGGGTGGGAGAGAGAGAGAGCACGGGAAACCCAGGCCATTAAAGGAAAAGGTCGCAGAGGGCAGGAGGGGACGGGAGGACCAAGAACGTGTGTGAGACAGAAAAAAGCTGCAAGAGGCCTTGGAGTCTCTGGCCACATGGGCGACGGGAGGAGGAAAAAAGTAGGGAGGGGGGTTGAGGGGCGGGATAGAGGATCATTAGAGAGAGAGAGAGAGAGAGAGAGAGAGAGAGAGAGAGAGAGAGAGAGAGAGAGAGAGAGAGAGAGAGAGAGAGAGAGAGAGAGAGAGAGAGAGAGAGAGAGAGAGAGATGTAGCAAATGAACGAGAAGAGGGAGGAGGAGGAGGAGGAGGAGGAGGAGGAGGAGGAGGAGGAGGAGGAGGAGGAGGAGGAGGAGGAGGAAGGGGAAGGGGAGGGGGAGGGGGAGGGGGAAGGGGAGGAGGAGGAGGAGGAGGAGGAGGAGGAGGAGGAGGAGGAGGAGGAGAAGGGATAGGAGATGGAGGAGGAGGAGGGATAGGAGATGAAGGAGGAAAAGATAAATGAGAAGGAAAAAAGAATAATATGGAAAGAAAAGAAAACGAGGAGCAGGAAAGGAGGAAGAATAAGAGAGGGAGAGAGAGGGGGAAGGATGAAAAGAGGGAAGAGGAGGAGCATGAGGAGGAGGAGCATGAGGAGAAAGAGGAGGAGGAGAAAGAGGAGGAGGAGGAGGAGGAGGAGGAGGAGAAGAGGAGGAGAAAGAGGAGGAGGAGGAGGAGGAGGAGAAAGAGGAGGAGAAAGAGGAGGAGGAGGAGGAGGAGGAGGAGGAGGAGGAGGAGGAGGAGGAGGAGGAGGAGGAGGAGAAAGAGGAGGAGGAGGAGGAGGAGGAGGAGGAGGAGGAGGAGGAGGAGGAGGAGGAGGAGGAGGAGAAGAAAGAAGAGTATGAAAAATATCAAAAGTAATTTAAATAGACCTCTTACTCCCATTCTCACTCACTCACTCACTCTCTCACTCACTCACTCACTCACTCACTCACTCACTCACTCACTCACACCTTATCAATTCATACAGTTACGTTGCTTAAATCACCATGCCTGCCAACCCCACGTGTCTGCCACCCTCGCACAGCAGGATACAATGATTAATTGATTTGAGGTGGCGGGCCCAAGACCTTCCTCTCCCATAGTGCTAAAGGGTAATGGAAATGCTCCCTTATTTCACAGTGCATGAACTTTAGTGCTTGGTAATGCATGGGTGAAGGAGGAGGAGGATAAGGAAGGGGGAGGAGGTTAAGGAGATGGAGAAAAGAAAAAGAAAAAAAATATATGAGATAAAGGAGAAAAATGATTGACGAGGAGTGAAGCATGAATTAAGGAATGAACGAAGGAATGAAGGAATGAAGATAAGAGCACGAGGAGGTGTGGTAAGAGGAGGAGTGGTAGCCAGGGAAAGATGGATGGAATGAGAGGGGAATAAGAGAAGGGAGTTCTTGAGTGCGGTCACTGGTGAACCCAAGGTAAGACCCCCACCCAGCAGCCCTCCTCCAGCCACCCCCAGCTAGGCTTCTGTCACCCCCGCTGCTACCCCGCTTCCCCCGCAACCTCCCGCCTCCCACTTTCCCCCTTACCCCCGTTTTACTCCCACTTACCCCCTTTACCCCCGCCTCCCGCTACCCCCGCACGCCCCCTCTCCACCCTGTGCCCCCCACTCCCACTTGCCCTACCCGTAATGGTGGGCCAGCCTATGGGCGCGGCCCTTACCGCTCGTTAATGCCTGGGCGCCGGGTTACGAGGCTGCAAGCGAGCCACAAGCCAATGGGTGCGGGCGGGGTGCGGCCTACTCTCTTTATAGCCCCTAAACGTGGCAGTAATCTAACCGGAGGTTTTACATCACAGGCTGAAGACACATAAAATCTCCGAATTTAGTTGGATGCTGGGACATTTCATTGATAAGTGGGTGTTGTCCTGGGCGACAAACACGAGCCAGGCGACGTAATGTCCCCGTCCTCTGCTCGTTTTGGCTCGTGACCGAGGCCTGCTAGTGGACATCTGGACTCGGTGCAATGTGCAACACCTGTGTGCCCCAATTGGTGAGTATTATCATTTGAATGAGCAGTATAAATATAGCACTGACAGGTAGGTGTGGCAGCAGAGTCGTTGCCGCCCCGCCTCAGCACATCCTGACAATACACCTTTAATAACGTGGATTTTAAGCAAGGAACCAGAAAGTTAACCGGATCAATAGCACCTCTTGGCGGAGTCCCCCCTCCATAGTTGCTTGTCAATCCATGTTCTTCTTGCATCAGTGGTTCATTTTTCTATCAACATTTCGTTATTGATCGAAGGTGGTTCAGTGCCTACATCACAATCTCGTGTCAAAGAGATCAAGTGTACGATAGCTAGCTTTGTCGATAAGCTGCAGGAACAAAAAAAATGAGTGAGCCACTTGAAGGCACAGTTTGAGACCATCTTACACCAATCATTTCCCTGAAAACCCTCTTGATGATGCAGCTATAATAAAAGAAAGCACACACTTACTTTCAATTGACTGTCTATTGGATATAGATACGCAATAATGCAGTACAATCAGATAAGAGAAGAATGATGTGGTGGAAGGTGAGAGCTGCAATATTAAGTTTCCTAATTATAAGAACGACATTACCTGCACCACGAGCCTTACAACCCAACACAATCAAGACACCAACAAGAGAATTAACAGGCTATATATCAAGTTTTTATATTGTCTGGTGCTCTGCTTCGTAAAATTGTCACTACGATGTTTTGAAATGGATGACTAGATACCACGAATAAGCAAAAGAGTAATAATGATAATGATACAAGAAAATACAAAGACTTAATGACAATTTCACGTGTCTTAAGCTGTTTTGTAATGGCCTGTTGCCTCATTCTTGAACAAAGCTACTTCCTCAAAGCTGATCAATGAGACAAAAGATATTCCACTCATTATATGTCCGGTATATAGTGTAAGCAAAACTCTAAACATATGTAATTACAAGGAGTAAACATGATACTGAATTTTATACCAAACCGCTGCAATGGAAGCGCAATTACTAATTGATTTTATATCATTATAAACAAAGGAAGCAATTCATCAAGATAATGTGGTTCGATTAGTGATTAGTCGGCAAATGTAACGTGTTCGATATTATAATGAATGAGGGAATATGAAACATCAATATAATTAATTGTAGGTAATCTCAAGCACACGATAACTGGGGTTAAATGTTTCCTGGTTGGGAACAAAGGAAATAAATATAGATCAGGAACGAAACAAATGTTACTGGCACTTCCATCTCACAAATGTTTCTGATACATAGACGATAAGACATAACTGAATACTCAAACTGTGTTGCTTGAGTAAACAAACCACCTGGTATACCTTGGATAACGGGTGAACGATAAGCAATCAGTGTTTATTACTGATCAATATTACACTATAGATTTCATTTAATTATCCTAGATTTAATTCTATCTACTTTTTTCCATGTTTATTTTCTCCTGAATCACTTAACTCATCATAATCTTGGTTACAGATCATCCACTTAATATAGATCAATCATCAAAACTACATCTGGTATACTAATAGGAAATAAATCAGCACTAAAAGCCTTGGACGCATTACGTTCGGTTCAGATAAACACGCCACCCTCCCACCCCCATACTCAGGACAGGACCGTCACCGTGGGCCTGCGTCTAAGGGGTCCGTCTTCCCGTTCTCTGGGGTGCCCCACCCGTTCTCTCTAACGAATCCTAGGCAACCGCCCCCCCCCTTACCCCGTGGCGCCCGGGAGCCCAGGACTGGCGCCAGAGTCTGTAGGAGCCCCACCCTCCTTTCCGCTCTTCACTGCGTCTCCCGGATCTCAGACCAAAGATATTTCTGAGCCCACTTGATTTACTGCTGACGTTAGACGACTGAGGTTCAGCCTCTGCTTCCGCTCGTGAATGGAAAAAAAATAAATGTTTTTTTCCTTCCCATGCTTCCTGCAACCTTGCACTGCTGGACCAATGGGAGGCCACTTGCTGTACAATTAAGGGTGTAATGTCTGTTGTAATTATGCTTTGGAAAAGGAACACTCCTTCCAGTTTCCTCCGGATATCTGAGAAGGAGGGTCGCCCGGACTCCTACCTGGAAGAGATGGGAGCAGTGATAACGCCAGAAGGGCACCAGGAAATGGTTCTGCTGGTAGCAGGGTGCGTTTCATATGGTTGTTTTATGACCTCGCGAAGATATCATCAGTCATAATTGTTCCGACTATCAGCTGCCTTCAAGCAAACAGCAGCGAGGCCCCTGGCAACGTTTTGTGTGACCTGCCATGAACCTCGTGATTACCGGCACATCTTCGCCACCAGTCCAGCTGTCGGCTGTCAACAGGCACGGGGTTCCACGGGAAATTTGCAAGGGGTCCGCGCATGCGCTATAAACGACCGACCCATCACGCGCTCCTCCACGGCTGGGGGCTGTGGTTGCTAACATTTCAACTCAGACTCCTCCAGCTCCCAGCCCAACCCATCCCAGCGAGCTCAGTCTCTTCTTGCCCCGCCTCAGCCTCGCCCTCGCCCCCGCCCCGCGCCCCCTCGGTTAGCTCCTGGTTGAGGGCATCAACAGGTAAGGTATTTTATCACGCGATCAGAGGCATTATGTGTTATTGTTTCCGGACAGCAATAATTAGACCATAATTGAATACTATAACTATTTTATCACAGATTTCATCAATGGAAGATAAACCCACTATAAATTGCGAGCAAAAATTAGTAAAAGAGACAAGAAATAATGCACTACTTTTGTGACATCTGTCAAGATGGTAATTGCCCTGGCCCTGCCTTATTGTTCAAGGCTTTGGCTAAGAGAAAGAGGCTAAACATTTGAAAATATGCTTTAAACGAGGCAAACACTTGCCTAAGGGATCCAGAAATTTACGTAGTCACGTGACACAACGAAATTCGAAATGCAATCAAAATCAATTTTCAGAAGTGACATGTTGCGGAAATAATACCACATAAACTAGGCACAAATATTATATATATTCGTTAACTGACTGAACAGATAAGAAAACCATACAGTAACTGTAAGACAGGAAACATCAAACATCAAGAATGAAGACTATTCTTATACACACGTGTTTACACATGTGTAGATGTCGAAACACACACACACACACACACACACACACACACACACACACACACACACACACACACACACACCCACACGCACACATACACACACACCCACACACACACACACACACACACACACATTTGTCATATCCACAAAGAACAATAAAAAATATTAGAAAAAAAGTATCAAACTTACTGCACAGATTTCCCAAGGACGTAGAACTTCCTGACAATCAAGTGAATAATTAGAAATGAGTTGCATTTGTTGCCATAATGACACGCCTTCACATAGCTGGAGTTGAGGTGGAAACGTAAGGGGAAGGTGATACAAATGAATATTGATTATGAATTATTCCTTTGGCTATCAAAGTCAATTTTCCTTTGCTGGGAGGAAGTATTCTGAAGTGGACATTAATCTCAAATAACTATAAACGATATAATTAATGGTAATAGCGCATATATAAGCATACTTCAGTGCAATTTTCAATAATAAATTCAGAACAATAATTGAATACTATTGCCACAACGTCATAAATAATATTAAACTAACGACGTACACTAATAGGCTTCCTACATTATAATTAAATACGTTTTATAATACCAATCACTCATAACGCTTTCCTTGCACTTCCTTCGTGTTTATAGCAGCACCAGCAGGGTGAGTGCAACACGTGCATGACAACACAACATTAATCACGGGGCCGCGGTGTGCCTCCTCTCCTCCCCTCCATTACCATTACACATGCAAGGCTGGTGTTTGGCAAAGCGACGCGTGCAATCACACACCTTGATGCAGCTGACTTATTACTAGTCTAGAATATCATAGGAAACCGATTGAAAGCATATATTTACAAAGAAAAAAATCGTACTTGTCATTCCTTGTTTATTGTGGTAATATGTCTTTCTCTATCTCTCTATCTCTCTTTCTCACACACACACTCAACACACAAGTCAACAGGAACCTTACACGTGCCAATTCGTTCACCTGGCGGGCTCCCACACGTCGACATCACAACATCAATCTCCAAAGTGTGCCAACTACTGGAAATGACTGAATGCATGTAATACTGGGGACCATTCTACTTAACGACCACTAAACGGAACAAGTGTCATCTATCTGGCTTCGGGTGTTGTGGATTGTTGCAGGTGCGGAGGGTGGCAGGACGCAGTGGGGCTCTTAGACAAGGCATTTTGGTTCAGAGATTTCTATTAAAAAAAGGAGAGAAAAACAGACCCTGGTTCTTCCCGTTATAACTCCGTCCGCCCGATCTTATCTCCATGCCAGTGGCCATCTTCAATTACTGAGGCTATGGAAACCCTCTATCTTGGCAGCTAATGGATGCACCACCTCCTTTTTACTGGTGATTGAAGGTTGGGGCAAAAAGCGCCCTTTACAACTACAGGGTTAGGGGGCAGGTGCATGTTTCTGTGTGTATGTGTGTGTATGTGTGTGTGTGTGTGTGTGTGTGTGTGTGTGTGTATATGTATATGTATGTGTATGTATGTATATATGATATATATATGTATATATATATATATACATATGTGTGTGTGTGTGTGTGTGTGTGTGTGTGTGTGTGTGTGTGTGTGTGTGTGTGTGTGTGTGTGTGGAACAAGAGAAAGAGAAACATACAACAAGAAGTGTAGACATCCTTTAAAATTCCTTTAATTTTCTTTAAAAAAAAATATATCACAAAATCGTTACAAAAACAAAATATCTAGACACAACAGCCAAGTGTGTAGTAAATCAAGGAAACTGTTAACGCACAACAGTTTCCAGGAAATTAAAAAGCTATACAGAACACGCACAAGCTTCGCACGACAGCTTGAGCGTTGCCCGCATGTCAGTGGCTTGGCGTCTCGTTAACACGGGGCAATAAAGCGGCGGCAAGGAAGGCGTCTCCCCCAGCCGCCGCCGGTCAGACGGGGCTCCTCGGTTGCACACGGGGGAAGGAGCCGCCATAAACAGGGACCAATGAGTTGTAAATCTTAACCTCCCACCACGAAAAAAATTATTACATTGATGAAAAAGAAGAAAACTGAAATGAATGGGATATAAATTTATCACATACTTAAAAAAAGATCGTTCGAGTCTAATAAGTGGAAAGAGAGAGAGAGAGAGAGAGAGAGAGAGAGAGAGAGAGAGAGAGAGAGAGAGAGAGAGAGAGAGAGAGAGAGAGAGAGAGAGAGAGAGAGAGAGAGAGAGAGAGATCCTCACCATTTTACATGCTGCTGAAAAGTTTCCTTATAATTTAATGAACAGTATCTCTAAGGAAACATAAGAAAAAAACGTTGTCAGTATTTAGTGTAACAAATATTTAATTACTACATGAACAGACGAAAGAATCTGGTGCAACGCTTACGGGGCCGAAATAACCCTTGGCGATGGTGGTGGTGGTGGTGGTGGTGTGGGCGGTGGTCAGTGGCTGTGGTTGAGGAAGGTTGCAAAGCCCTCTGGACTTCTGCTTCTACCCACAAAGACACACACACACACACACACCCACACCCACCCATACCCACCCACCCACCCACCCACACCCACACCCACACACACAGACTCACACAGCCTTCTATTTTCTTTATTTTCAAAGGATTCTGCGACAAAGAATTAAACTACAGATAGATACAACTCACTTATAGCGAATCTCCTTCTCTCTCGCTTTCTTTCCCTCTCTCACTCACTTTCTATCTCTCTTTTTCTATATATCTACCTATCTCTCCAGACAATCCTTCCAGTCAGTTTCCTTTGATATCTTCCACCATCTCGAACGGACGTGAGCAATACTTATACGCTTGACAAGTTAAAATTTACGACTGATTCACGGTGCACTGGGTCCACTCTACCTGCTGTGTCTAACGATCTCTCTACCAAACGTGCAGAGGTAATGATGATGTAGATACTAAACTATGCTGATAACCTTTGATAACTCTGCTTCTATGTTGATAAGTGTATAGGTAGTTTTGGTGATAACTTAATTAGTACGTATGGTAGTAACTGTATTGATAACTATATTGATAACTATATAACTACGTTGATTGGTATGCTGATAATTATGCTAGGATACGAATAACTCTGTAAATAGCTATAATACCTGATACTAATGATTATGATGATGTCTATATTAATTACTGCAATGATAAGGGTAACCATAAATCACTAAGAAAAGAGAAAAATAAATAAATGAAGGACAGAAAGAAAAAGATATAGAATCGTAATACTTTCTTGAGCCGCCATCTTGTCCTCCTTGAAGGTCTGAGGCTCGCTCTTTCTCCCTCCTTCCCTCCCACTCCTTCCCTTCCTCTCCCTCCACCTCTCCCCCATTTCAATGCTCCTCTCGTTTCCTTTGACCCTCCCTCCCTCCTCCTCCTTCCCTCCATCCATCCCTATCATTCTCCTTCCCCACGAACCCTCTTTACCTCCTCTCTCCTCTCCTCCCTTTCGTGCCTCTTTTTATCGCCTTCCGTCTTCGAATTTCTCTCAGTCTTCTTCTCCATTACTGTGTGTGTGTGTGTGTGTGTGTGTGTGTGTGTGTGTGTGTGTGTGTGTGTGTGTGTGTGTGTGTGTGTGTGTGTTTTGTCCACTTTCATACGTAATACCAGAGTTGTAACTATATAAATAGCTTCCTATTTGAGTGTAGGTAGTTACTTTTCCCGAAATGGAACAGAAAACCTTCACTTCATCCTGAGAAAGAAAATGCTGAAGAAAGAGGAAGAAGGAAAATGGAGGAGAAGAGCAGGAAACGAGACGAGGAAGAATGGAGGAGGAAATTAAGTGGAAAAGAGGGATAGAACGAGGAGGAGGAGGAGGAGGTAGAGTTGGAAGTTCTGTGTCGCAGAAACTAACCGCTAGTTTGCGAAAGTTATTGTTGAAATGGAAATGAGAGAACTTTCAGAACAGCACGACGAACGAGATGAAGAAAAAAAGCTGATGATGAGGAAGTAGAGAAAGGAGGAGGAGGAGGAGGAGGAGGAGGAGGAGGAGGAGGAGGAGGAGGAGGAGGAGGAGGAGGTGGACTAAAAACGAAATAGTAGGGAAGAAAATACGAATTACTCTTGCTAAAATGTAGTGAAAATACTTGGATTATTCACCTCGATATATGAAAACTTAGAAAATCACACGAAGTATAAAATAAATAAATCACTGAATCCAAAAAGACATAATAGTCATATGAACAGAACAAAATAAATAATACCAAATACTCATAGATACTCTTCACTCGAAAGGCTAAACTAATTATAGAAGATAATTGAAATAAAAAGCTGCTTCGAGGGAGTAACGCAGCCTAGTATAATTTCGCCACACAGTAATTACCGCTTATTGCATTCCACTCACCGTCTTGCGTGTGTGTGTGTGTGTGTGTGTGTGTGTGTGTGTGTGTGTGTGTGTGTGTGTGTGTGTGTGTGTGTGTGTGTACATCACTACAACATAAAATAAATAGCTTATACCACTAGAAAAAAAACTCACGGGAAAAATAAAACAAAAAAACATCGCAATACACACACACAAAAAAAGTAAAGAACCCTAAAATTTCATAGATAAGAAGAAGCAAAACAAACAAAGAAAAAATAACTAGAAAGAAAAACGAAAAATACTATATAAAAAAAAATAAATAAATAAATAAATAAATAAAATGAAATATAAAATCGACATGGAGGAGAATGGAAATAAATGTATCCTTAGGGACCGTACGAGGGGTTAAGGCTTACAACTAACATAACCTTTCCATTCCTGGCACTCTCCTTCCCCTTCTTGGCCTCTCCTCTACGCTCTACGCCCTTTCTCCCTTCCTTGGCACTCCTCCCTTTCACCCTCCACCCTACCCTCCCTGTCTCCCCTGGCACTAAAGTTTTGCAGCGTCTCTCACGTTCCCTTCTCCGCCCCTTCCTCCCTTCCTATGCAACCCTCATTCTGTTCAGCCACCGACTTCCCCTCTGGCACCCCGCAACCCTCCCTGGCACTCCTTTCACCTCCATATTGGTGCTCTCTCTCTCTCTCTCTCTCTCTCTCTCTCTCTCTCTCTCTCTCTCTCTCTCTCTCTCTCTCTCTCTCTCTCTCTCTCTCTCTCTATGATAATTTCTGTATTATCCAATGGTATATTTTGTTTTCATATGACACAATATATAAGGTAAAGCTGATGAATTAGGTGAAAAAGAAAAAAAAATAAGACTAGGCTACGTAAAATTATTTGTGGGTGGGGCTTAACATGGCGGGGCCGAAACGTCTTGTTGGAGAATCTAAGGCTAAACCTTTTCACGAAATTATTGTATCTTATCCTATCTCTGATGTATTCTTGAAATGTTATAAAAAGCAAGGTTCACTAAACAAAGAGGGTATTGAAAAAAAAACTATGGAGGAATTGGGCGTTTCTGCGAGCTACGTTACGCCACTTCTATGCAAAAATAGTAGAAATAACAACTAAACACTTATCTATTTTTCTAAAACATTTCAAAACGTAGAATTGAAATAGTAGACCAGGAATTAAAGTCTATTATTGAGCCTATCCAGGAAAAAAAAATATGAAGAAATATGTATCTGGTTCTGCTGTAAGGTAAGGTAAGGTAGGGTAGGGTAGCCTAGCCTCGCCTAGCCTAGCCGTCCCCTCCGGCCATACACTTATCATATAGATGCACTCTGTAATCTATATACCGTATCATAAACTCCTTTCTTCCCTCCTCTCTTTCTGTGCAGCTAATACATAATAACATTCAGCAATTCATATGGGTGCGAAATATATATAAGAAATAAAAATTTAAATGTCGAAAGATTTGTTTGGCTTCTTCATATGGTGAATTTTTTGCTATACATATTTACTCTCTAATCATCTTCACCACTGTTTCAGATATCACTTAAAATATGTAAATGAAAAAATAATGCATACGTATATAGAAATACTGGTGAATAAAATCGCTATTATATAATAAACACTTACCTTTGAACTAGCCTAGGAGCCGCGTTACCTCCTTGAACGAAAACATTTCCTCCGCGGCACTTATTTACACCACTGATAACATGACCTAACTAACCCTCACAACAACACACTAATGCTCTTACTTACATATATATAATACAATACAATAATTCCAGTAGATATAATAGACATAAGCCTAATATCACATCAGTTTTTTCGTAGTATATATTTTACCACCCTAGCAGGTGCGGGACCCAATGCAAAAATCCATCTTACTGCCATTTAGTGCAGTCAAACAAATACAAAACAATACAAACTGAGGTACATATATGAGAAATGTTGCCAATGTAGTTGTCACAAGTGTTACAGACCTCATGACGTATGAGTGACGTTATCCCCGCGTGGCCCGATGCAGTTGCATTGGCCACTCCTGATTTTTTATCTCCCATATTACATTCCTACTTTCTTATATACAGGCTACAGCACTTATCTTTTACCTTTGATATACGATGGTGGCGTTCTACAGGTGTGGTTGGGTTACCTGAGAAGGATGATAAGTACTTTCTGGTGTCACTTCACTTACAAAACAAAACAATTAACGAGGTGTGCATAGCAGGGGATGATGTGACGCCTCGCGGAGGAATATCAACATTTGGATTAAATCACATTTTTTTTTCCACTTTTAGCTTGCCTTCTCTACTACATACTAATTATTTACAAGTTATTTTTGTTTTTAAGTATTCATTGAGAAAAAGCAGCAAGAGAATAAAGTAATAGATAACATCACATGTGGCTTCATGTGATTAAAGTAGTCCCTTGAAAAAATTAGTACAAAATATTGTAACTACGTTTTTTCCCTTATTTGTTTTGCTTGTAATACTACTACTACTAATAATGATAATGATAATAATAATAATAATAATATATACTTTATTTAGTCTTTCCTGTGTAGTACAGAAAAGAAACTTGCTTTGGATTGGGCTCCCACCCCCAACTTAAGGAACATACTTATAAAACTAGGAACATACTTATAAAACTACAGGATATAGTAATAATAATTATATATTGGGGACGTGGCATCGATGGAAGGAGAGATAATGTTATTTTATTCACTACCCACAGTACTATGGGGGCCTCCGAAACCCACCACAGTAAACACATCTAGTCGAGACATTTGACCCGAACTTTCGGTATCGCAACTGAGCCACTGCACTACAGTAATTTACTTAGATAAATATATGGTTTATAAATTATCAATGCCTTAACTTATTACAAACACGTGAGGAATATATGATCACCCAATACCTAGTGGAACACCAGCGACCATTAGGGGATGCTGTTTAAGAACAAATATCTATTTTGTGGTGAGGATTTCTGCCTATTCATTGCAGTGGAGTGAATTACGCTTGTTTTGTGGTACAAGGTATGTGGTTGTCAGTTACTGTAGCGAGTGTTTAGCGTAATTATAAAGAGAAGGAAGGAGGAAGAGGTATTCTGCTATGTTGGTGGTAAATAGTACTGCTGGTATTTTTTACATCTACACCAGAATGCACCTGGATAGGGAATAGCGTCTTCTCCTAAGGTTAATACTTACATGTTAGATAGAATGAAGTTTGCAGAATATCATGCAATATATATCAGCTTCCGGAAACTTGTTAAAGAAAAATAGTCCTGACCTCAAAATTAGTAGGCTAACCTTATCTCCATATTATCCAAATATAATTTGGACAACAATCTCATAATTTATCAGGAAATGTAGAAATATATCTCAATTCTCTAAAGCATTCTGATGGAGAATTAAATTAATACCAATAAATTTTTAAGTATATTTAATTATTCCTCTTTTTTTTGCATGACCCTCCATCCATGACACTTAACTTTTGTTGTGTGGCCTCTCAATGTGAAGAAGCTTTCAGAAAATTCCTTATACATACCCTTGATAGTATTAAATGCTTTTATTATATCTCTTGGAAGGCTATATGCTAAGGTAAGAGTGGCAATCTTCCTCATTATTTCTCCTTCAATTCTAGTACTTAATGTTTCCCCTTCAATTCTAGTATTTAATGTTTCCCCTTTAATTCTTGTACTTAATGTTTCTCCTTCAATTCTAGTACTTAAAGTTTCTACTGCCTCTTACCAGTATGTAAATGTTAGGTCTTACATGTTATTGGGATCATACTTTATATTCTTACAGTCATCCATGCTGTTACTAATTTTGAAGGTTAGGTTATATGCATAAATATGTCACTTTTCTTGGGTTAGTAAATTTAGTTAAAAATTTAAGCTTTGGGATGTCACTCCTTACCTGACTTCCTGCTTCCTTCCCTGTAAAAATTGAGGTGTCACTCCTTACCTGACTTCCTGCTTCCTTCTCTGTAAAAATTGAGGTGTCACTCCTTACCTGACTTCCTGCTTCCTTCCCTGTAAAAATTGAGGTGTTACTCCTTACCTGACTTCCTGCTTCCTTCTCTGTAAAAATTGAGGTGTCACTCCTTACCTGACTTCCTGCTTCCTTCCCTGTAAAAATTGAGGTGTCACTCCTTACCTGACTTCCTGCTTCCTTCCCTGTAAAAATTGAGGTGTCACTCCTTACCTGACTTCCTGCTTCCTTCCCTGTAAAAATTGAGGTGTCACTCCTTACCTGACTTCCTGCTTCCTTCCCTGTAAAAATTGAGGTGTCACTCCTTACCTGACTTCCTGCTTCCTTTCCTGTAAAAATTGAGGTGTCACTCCTTACCTGACTTCCTGCTTCCTTCCCTGTAAAAATAGGGATGTCACTCCTTACCTGATTTCCTTCCCTGTTAAAATTGGGATGTCACTCCTTACCTGACTTCCTGCTTCCTTCTCTGTAAAAATTGAGGTGTCACTCCTTACCTGACTTCCTGCTTCCTTCTCTGTAAAAATTGAGGTGTCACTCCTTACCTGACTTCCTGCTTCCTTCCCTGTAAAAATTGAGGTGTCACTCCTTACCTGACTTCCTGCTTCCTTCCCTGTAAAAATTGAGGTGTCACTCCTTACCTGACTTCCTGCTTCCTTTCCTGTAAAAATTGAGGTGTCACTCCTTACCTTACTTCCTGCTTCCTTCCCTGTAAAAATAGGGATGTCACTCCTTACCTGATTTCCTTCCCTGTTAAAATTGGGATGTCACTCCTTACCTGACTTCCTGCTTCCTTCTCTGTAAAAATAATTTCATCCACATTCTTGGTGATTCTCCAATACCAGAACTTATCTTATTCATGTCTTCTGTTGGATGTATGAGATAATTTTTAATTGACAATAGATTAAATCTATTGCTTTGTACTGATGCAATGTTTTTGTCCTTACATCTATTACTCATGTAAATTGAAGTAATAGAAAACATCAAGATATTTAACCTTATTGCTTGCTATTGAATGACTTATTTACTTAGTATGTTGTATTATAACTTTCCTAATGATGGTTCCAAATATTTTACTGATAATACAAGCTAGACTAACTGGTTAATAATTGTGAAGATTCCTTATATCATCCTTATTTTTTTACAATGCTAAAGCCATTTCCCCTGTAGAAAGGAATACTATAACAATATTTTAAGCAGCTCAGCTAAAACATTTAGTACTACCTTAATTATCTTTGGGTAAATACTGTCAGACCCTGGTGACTTATTTGCCTTAGAGTTTGTTAATCTTTAAAACTTGAGCCTTACCTTTTATAATGTCATTCTTGGTGGGACAATTTGCTCCATCAAGTCCCTGTACCTCTTCTGGCTCCACACTTATGACTTGCTGAAATGATTGGCTTAAAATTATCATTGTTATACAGTTCCTCAGTGATTCCTTTCAGTCTGGTTTTGGATTGGACTTGTTTCCAAATTATCTGATGGATATTCTTAACATAATGTGCTATTTCCTGTTCTTTCCTTTTTATAGCTATTCAAGTCTCTTCTCTCACTTGATTTCTGACTTGTCTATACTTAATCTTAAGTGTAGACATATTGTTACTTATATATCCTTGGAGATCATATGATTCTTTTAACTTTATTGAATTATATCGGCACCTCTGAATAATACCCGAGCCTGTGAATAAAACCCGAGCCTCTGAATAATACCCGAGTGTCTGATTAATACCCGAGCCTGTGAATAATACCCGAGCCTCTGAATAATACCCGAGCGTCTGATTAATACCCGAGCCTCTGAATAATACCCGAGCCTCTGATTAATACCCGATCCTCTGAATAATACCCGATCCTCTGAATAATACCCGATCCTCTGAATAATACCCGAGCCTCTGAATAATACCCGAGCCTCTGATTAATACCCGAGCCTCTGATTAATACCCGAGCCTCTGAATAATACCCGAGCCTCTGAATAATACCCGAGCCTCTGAATAATACCCGAGCGTCTGATTAATACCCGAGCCTCTGAATAATACCCGATCCTCTGAATAATACCCGAGCCTCTGAATAATACCCGAGCCTCTGAATAATACCCGAGCCTCTGATTAATACCCGATCCTCTGATTAATACCCGAGCCTCTGAATAATACCCGAGCCTCTGAATAATACCCGAGCCTCTGAATAATACCCGAGCCTCTGAATAATACCCGAGCCTCTGAATAATACCCGAGCCTCTGATTAATACCCGAGCCTCTGAATAATACCCGAGCATCTGATTAATACCCGAGCCTCTGAATAATACCCGAGCCTCTGAATAAAACCCGAGCCTCTGAATAATACCCGAGCGTCTGATTAATACCCGAGCCTCTGATTAATACCCGAGCCTCTGATTAATACCCGAGCCTCTGATTAATACCCGAGCCTCTGAATAAAACCCGAGCCTCTGAATAATACCCGAGCCTCTGAATAATACCCGAGCCTCTGAATAATACCCGAGCCTGTGAATAATACCCGAGCCTCTGATTAATACCCGAGCCTCTGAATAATACCCGAGCCTCTGAATAATACCCGAGCCTCTGAATAAAACCCGAGCCTCTGAATAATACCCGAGCCTCTGAATAATACCCGAGCCTCTGAATAATACCCGAGCCTCTGAATAAAACCCGAGCCTCTGAATAATACCCGAGCGTCTGATTAATACCCGAGCCTCTGAATAATACCCGAGCCTCTGAATAAAACCCGAGCCTCTGAATAATACCCGAGCGTCTGATTAATACCCGAGCCTCTGATTAATACCCGAGCCTCTGATTAATACCCGAGCCTCTGAATAAAACCCGAGCCTCTGAATAATACCCGAGCCTCTGAATAATACCCGAGCGTCTGATTAATACCCGAGCCTCTGAATAATACCCGAGCCTCTGAATAATACCCGAGCCTCTGAATAAAACCCGAGCCTCTGAATAAAACCCGAGCCTCTGAATAATACCCGAGCCTCTGAATAATACCCGAGCCTCTGATTAATACCCGATCCTCTGAATAATACCCGATCCTCTGAATAATACCCGAGCCTCTGAATAATACCCGAGCCTCTGATTAATACCCGAGCCTCTGATTAATACCCGAGCCTCTGATTAATACCCGAGCCTCTGATTAATACCCGAGCCTCTGAATAATACCCGAGCCTCTGAATAATACCCGAGCCTCTGATTAATACCCGAGCCTCTGAATAATACCCGAGCCTCTGAATAATACCCGAGCCTGTGAATAATACCCGAGCCTCTGAATAATACCCGAGCCTCTGAATAATACCTGAGCCTAGGTAAGGATGTCTGGAGGATGCATCCGACTCGCTGCAGAGGACACATGTGTTATATGAGGTGCCTTCTGCACTTATGATACACTGCTGTATTGCTTTTTGGTCAGAACTCACTCTTTCCTGAGATATTCATTTAGTTCAATAACTAATCAGGGGGTCGAGCCCTATTAGGTTAGGTCGTTGAAAAGTCTCAGCCAAGCAATGCAGCAGCGTGGTGGAACCTGGGGGTGTGCAACATAGTAAATTTACCAAAGTTGCTGCATTAAGGATTATTAGTGGCTATCAGTAGGGCATTGAGAAACCACCTTACTACATTTGTACAAAAACAATTGGAAAAAGTATTACTCTGATTAATGGTACAACCTATCACTCTAGTCTAGCATTCCTAAGCAATGGCAGCTGTACTATATTTTGTCTGATTGATATGGCTTCTTTCCTTATTGAAATTTCTTTCCTCTACTAGATAGAGTAAAGTTCTTTGAGACCAGTGTGATACTGGTCTCAAAGAACTGTACTCTGTTTGGGTATAAAATGACATCTACTTAACCAAATTTATCTGCATTGCCTTGTCTTGCTGGCTTCACTACACAATTAGTGTAGTCTATTATAGTTTAATACTATATACATAACCATATATAATCTAATTTTATGCACAAGGTGTGTTATTTTGGTCCATAGATAATGTTGGAGTTTTCTTCGGTGATTACTTTTAGAGACGAGCATACAGCCCTGGATCTATTCGGCTGAAACGGTGGGTGTCCTCAGTTTCATTCATTTGGTCTTGTCACTGCGGCAAGCAATGTAATAATGGGTTAATTTAACACATGTTACCTTTGTTACTGAGTTAACTGATGCATATAAGGGCTGAAGAGAATATATTGACTTCCGTTAGATTGTAAAAGCGATAAGTTTGAAAGTGGATATCAAGAAGAGCTTCAAAGGAAAATACAGCTTACCACTGATGTACCGGTAACTGAATTTAAAATTCTTGCGACCGCCAAGCTCCAGACGGCTCACAACTAACTACTTTTTGACTATATGATGGTGCATTAGATAGTGATACTTGATTTTGTGAAAGTTTCTTACATTTAACACTTGTTATGGCTTTCAAGAGCCCTGTAGTGTGGATTGCAAGAATACTACCTTTGTATTCCTTGCAGATAACGAAAAGTGACAAAAAAAGACAGAGCGAGGGGTCTGGGAAGCCCTTCCTCTGCATTCTCTCCAATGAAAAGACAGGGCACAGCAGGAAGGGGAGAGTAGTCTCCCTGAACACTAAATACATTGTCTTGGATATATGCTAGGTATATAGGTAGATAAATGGCTTCCAAGAAAGATGGTATCTGTAGTGTTGTTAAATGTAAACACCAGTCCATATTGATCTAAAAAAAAATTGAAATGTTGGAAAAACTGGACAGTGGTCAGAGGTCTGCTTGGGTGGTCAGGGTTTGGCTGCTTGGCTAGCAAAGATTTGGAACTAAAGAAGTTGGTAAATCAGTTTGGAACCAAAGAAGCTGGTAAATCAGTTATGTGCCTGTAATAATTTACATGTAATGTTTGGGTATCTAACATTTGCCTCAAGCATGACAGTCAAATATATTACAAGAAAGAGTGTAAGGGTTAGGTAGTGGAAATTAATGTATGTGTTACACAAGACATAATATGAACATAAACTAATGAAATAATTGACAATAGAATTTCAATATGCAGCTCTGTACGTAGATAGTTGCGTAGTTTTACAAAACCTTTGCAGTTGCCTATAAGTTTGCACCATTGCTGCCCAACATGAACACTGTAGGAATGCGTGCACCACCTCACTGATGCATACCCACCCTTGGAAGCCTTATGCCCCCGTGTGTGTGTGTGTTATTTCACTGGAGAATAATCCTTAGGTGCGCCACTGGCAGCGCTGCATTAAGAAGGTGGGAAGGGGGAGGGCAGGGAATGCGGGTTGAGTGCTGCAGGTAGTAGGGGTGGAGGGACGTTCTGGCTGGACGGGGGGGCAACGCCGAACCGGTGTGGGAAATGCCAGATTATCTTAATCTTGATTTATTTACATATTGGTTTCTGTCGCTTCTTATTCATAGTTTTTTTTTTTCTCGTGTATATTTCAGCTTCTTTTGAATGACTTTTTAATACAATATTGGTGGATCATAATTACGTTAATACAGTAATAAGTTATAATTTGATCACCGTTCTGGAATGGCAGAGGCTTGTTATACTGAGCAACAGCAGGCTGGGTGGCGTTTATCCTTAGGGCCAGGCAGCAGCCCCCGAGAATTGAAAACCGATATGCTCAACCTTGCATTTTTAAGTAGGGGGTTAATTTCGTACGCTTTTGAAAATGGTGGTGGGGGGGGGACTCCAGTAAACACACACACACACACACACACACACACACACACACACACACGAGTAACTCGTTCTTTTTATGTATATCCGTGGATGCCGCGGCGCCCAGACACAGTCAAGAGATAAGATTGTAGGGCTGATCCGCGGGGACCCTCGGGCACTAGCTGTCTGTGCCGCTTCCTGTGCTATTTGCATGCAGATATTCCGTTTGAATTGCATCCGTCGTGATTCAGGTGAAATCATGTTCAATTAAATGACGGTAAATCCCAATGGAGAAAACACGAAGCCGCTGCATGGGGCACTCACAAGGGGGTTTGGGGGGGGGTGGGGGACGGGCTGCCTTGATTGGCTGGCTGCTCCTGGGGGAGGCTACCTTTGGCTGGGGTGCGAGGGTGAGGGTATTTTATTATCCCTTTCCCGGCAAATATTGGATGACTGGATGAGTGTGTGTAGTTGAAGAAAAGGTGTTAATACCTGTTTATATGTATTTTGTTCGTCTTAATGTTTTATTTTTGTATGGGTGAAAGGGATGTAGGTCTTGCCTGGTACGGAAGCGTCTCTGGCTTTCTCTTTAAACGTAAAAAAAAAGGAAAATATCAATATAACACCATTTTTTTTTTCTGCCGTGAGGGTCGGTACCACCCCTCCCAGGCCTCCCTCCCTCTGGTCAGTATCGGGGACCATTACAGCCCTCAACCCTGTTCCCGTCCCTGCCTCGCTTTCCCTTTATTTCTTCCACTCCCCTTCTCTCTCTCTCTCTCTCTCTCTCTCTCTCTCTCTCTCTCTCTCTCTCTCTCTCTCTCTCTCTCTCTCTCTCTCTCTCTCTCTCTCTCTCATCTATGTCGAAGTTGCGTGTTTATTTTTTGCTCTGTGCTACTGATGATAATGATAATAGTAATAATAATAATAATAGTAATGATAGTAGTATTAATAATAATAATAATAATAATAATAATAATGATAATAATGATAATTATAATGATGTGTTAATGGACAGTAATTCAACACATAAATATGAAGTCAGCAATTAAAAGTTGATTGCAATAATTAATTCTGTCCTGTCAGAATGGCTCCACGTAATATGCAATTTCCTTATGTAAATAGATCGTATTTGTCTATTAAGAAAGTAGTACTTATATTTGTATTAACCAAATATTTGATTAACAGCAATAGATCACTACACACACACATTAAAAAAAAAAACAACAACAACATATGCACACACACACACACACACACACACACACACACACACACACACACACACACACACACACACACACACACACACACTCTCTCTCTCTCTCTCAATTGTTATTTTTATTATTATTACCATTATCATTATGTGTATCATTATGCATTATGGAAATAGAGCTTCAGCCTTTCCTTACATAATTATGAAGCCAGGATTTTTTTCTTCTAAATCTACTATTCTTTTATGGAGCGAGGTGACATTCAGTCTTCCCTCTCAGCTCAAGGACCCATTTCAAAGGGGCAGAAGAGGCTCCCTCACTCTAGGTTTCGAGTTATAATGAAATTTAAAGGTGTTTTAATATCCTCGTAAAGTGGCGGTGAGATATGTTAAAATGCACTTCCCTAGTGGTCCTTGCAGCATTGGCGAGACCTTAAAAATATAGTTATAGCAGGCCTGGGTATCGGCTGCTATTGGCTTATAAGTCATTTGGCACGTTTATTTCTAATTTAGAATATGATAATGTTTCTCGAATTGCTTGCAAGAACCCAGTTTGTATTCGAGAACGGTGGTGGTCGGTGGGGTGTTTGTAGTGCTGGAGACATTGTTGATATTGTGTGTGTGTGCGTGTGTGTGTGTGGTAAGGGGTGTGTGTGTGTGATGTAGGTCGGGGAAGCAGACGAGACGCGGCCTTGCGACTCTTGGTAAGTAAGTACAGTGTGAGGTCTCCTTGTGTCCCTCCTTGCCGCTTCCTCTCCCCACCCCTTCTCTCCCTCCCCTTCCTGCCACCCCTCTCTGCCGCCCCTTCCCTCACCCTATAATAACAGGCAAGAGAAGCATTTGTAGACCACTGTCGATTATGTAAATAGTGGGGTTCATTAAGAGAGTACTGATAACCCAGACTGATGAGTAGTGAGGGTACAGGTGGACTCTGGTTGGTTAAGGAACAGCAGTCTGTCTTCTCATTGGTGGGACGAGTTTGAATTTTGAACGTCAGAAGCTATGGAGCCAAAATACTTCGTGCTGTGGCCTGTAATGGTTATTAGTTTGCAAGGAAAATTTTTGAAAGGCTCTCCATTATGGCAATTCTTAAGTGCATGTAGTACAGTTGCTAATTACACGTGTGATTTTGTACTGTGGCTTCACTCCCCACCCTTGCCATATGTTTTCGGTCTGCCAGAATGACCAAAGGATTTTTATTTGATTTTATATTCAATTATACTAGGAAGCCTGGGGCGTAACGGGCCCTCCCTGGCGCGGCCCTAACGCGATGTCGCCAGCGTGTCCCAGATGCGAGCTTTCCCCTTAATACTTTTCGTTCTGCACCTTTTTCCCAGTCTGGAGGGCGGAGGCCGTAAAGAGGGTTTTGAGCCTTGTGCCCCTCATGAAAACGGCCATTGTGATCTGAGGTGGAGCGTCTACCCATCACTCGCCGGCAAGATTGAAAAACGCCGACGAATAAAGGTTCAGTGGCTGGCGTTGGCGGCGTGGCGTGCGCCTGCGTGGTGGCCCCAGCGGTGGCGGCAACAGGGGCACGCTGACTGCAGGAGCCTCACACTCTCCTTCCTCAGCCTCCCTTCCAGTAAGGTCCTCACAGCCTCTTAGCCTCCCACGTGCCTCGCTTGGCCGTGGGTAGGGTTGCAGACGTGCACGGTAAATATTCTTGTGGGCTGATGCGTGCATTGCCCCGTCCCCGCCCTTGACCTTCACCCACGCCTAGGTCCAAAGTTCCTTGCCCCTTCAGTAAACAAAATGTGGGGGAGCCTTGCCTTAGTCGCGCTCCTGCCGGCGGCCCACTCGAAACATCTGAGCGTGGCACATACTTATTCTTTATTCATGGCGGTGTTCCGTGCACCTGCCGGAGAGGCGACCATCACACACCAAACGCCGCAGGCCTCCTACTCCCGGCCTCCCTAAGTCTCGCCGCCGCCCCCTCCCCCCTACCATTGCCACGGCTGCCTGTAAGAGTGAAGCATCTCCCTCGTATTGAGCCGGCAACGCTCCATCCAGCTGCACGGGCGGCACACACTCGCGAACAGGTGATGCCGCCTCGCCTCCCCTCCCTCCTGGTGCTTAGCTGGTGTCACGGTGAGTAGATTTACTATGTCACAATTTTTGGTGATCTTTAAGAATTTTTGAATTGCATCTATTTTCTTAATATTTCTTTAATGTAGTGGTTCAAGTGCGTTTAGAGTGTGATATCAACATTTGAGTGTCTTGGGTTGCAGTTAAGGCTATTTTTTAGGTATGTTTTATGCCTTAAGGGGTCAGCTATGATGATGTAGGGGTAACATGTGCTGGTGGGTGGGGGTTTGGGGGACAAGTGTGGGGTGGGGGACATTGTTTGTTGCTATAAATCCTCAACTTCAGTCTGCGTCCATGTGTAGCAAGGAAAGACAGTGTTATTGTGTTTTCTAAATATATCAGCAACAACGCCTTAGAGACGCAGAGCTCGATGGCTCGCTGAGTAGGGCAAAGATCCCCGATTACTCTGCCATCTGGTGTTCGCGGCCGCAACCTCTCCACCCATCCGAGAGCCTTGTTCATACTACAAATAAAAAGTCCCAGTCGTCCTAAGCACCGTGGCAGTTATCTATTGGCTAGTCGTTTTAATGGTATACCCATGGTCAGGGTATTCAAATTCCTTATTAAGCCACGGAGTAACGTCACTGTTTGCCGAGTCGAGCTACTGTAGTGGTGTCCGTCGCTCGCTGCCTCAGCCTCCCCTCTCCTGGGAACACATCATTCTCAAGGATTTTTCACCCGGTCAAAATTTTGTGTGTCTCCTAGTGGCTAAGTAACAGGAGCTTTCAAGGTTGAATCAGTAGCCTTAGAGTGAATTAATAAGGTTTTTCCGTATTAATATTCTAAAATTTCATGGTATCAGCTCCTTACCCACGGTAGTTTTGCCTTAGCATGCTCGTCTCCAGTAACTTGAGATCAAATTACGTCCGTAGTGAAATGATCTATCAAAGTCGGTCATAAAATTTGAAGCTGGGGACTAGGAGGGAAGGCGAGGTGAAGCTGGCGGCGATGGGAACGTGGGCGGGGATGCGTGGGTCAGGCAGTGGGCGGGAGGAGCTGGCTGAAGATCGGCCTCTCCCCACGGTCCTGAAGCCACCGCTCCCGCCGACCGACCCGCACCCGCGCACCCACACAAAATGGCGGAGAGGGGAAGAGAGGCGGCCAGTCAGTCAACTCTTCCTGCCGAGTCTCGCTTCCTCCTCCTCTCCTCTCCTTGAAGGTACGTACGTCATCGTCTCTGTATACAACCACGATCTGAATTTAGTTGAATTGATCCGGCGGTGCTTGTGGCGTGACTGGTTGCGGGCGCTAAATCTGGTGTGTGCTCGTTGACTGGGCGAAGGTGGGTGTTGGTCTATAATAGTGTTTGGGTGCAGCCGTCCATCTCGCTCGTAAACAGTGTCCAATCTTTTTTCTTCCCTCTCCTTAACACACACAAGTTGGTGGTGTTGATAACTGCCCGAGAGATAAACGCCAAGGAGAGTTTAACACTTGACGTTACGAACCTAAGAAGAAAATATTTGTGCGCCGTCGGTGTCTGGGAAGCTGTCGCGGCGCCCTCCTCCTGCCGACCTCTCTGACCTTTTCGTCTCGCCTTAGTTCTCGCCCATGTACGCATAGTTTGTTGGTAGCGTGACAGCAAATGAAGAAAAATAATCTGATGGCAACGACTAGCGTGTTTAGATGTAATCATTTTCCTAACTTCGTAGTGATGATATATTTGTATGTGTAGATATAAAAATACATCGACGGGTAACAAGGCGTGTGTATGACGGACCATATGTTTGTGAAAGTAGACAGTCTTGATGGAGCCATTGTCCTTGAGGTGGCGTGGCCGTGGAAAGCGTGCAGGTGCATTCTGAGTGACGGCTGACGGGGCAGTCCACCACACCTGGGATAACATACAACCGAAGAGCGATGTTAGGCTGTCATTCCATTTCTTCCACCCCTCCACATCACTTCACCTCTCTTTCCTTTCTCCGCATTTTCATCCCCTATTCCTCATGACCTTTATAGGATCCGAGGAAATCATATATTTTTCTGGTCAGTGCTGTAAGGTTAATAATGGCCGTTATTAGATATATTATACTTTCAGTTCCCTTTCTTTAATTCTATTTATCAGACCTTTTTAACGCAATGATATCACTCCGTATTACCAAGTTATAAGATGAAAATCCAGATCCAGATGCCCGAAAAAATATTAATTGAGTAGCAACGTCCGTCACAATCTAATAAATATAACACATAAACAAAACAATATATTCAGTCTCACTAAAACAGCTGAACACTCCCTGCCGTTGCCCGTGAAGACAGGTGCTGACGCGGCCCTTCCGGTGCTTGGCCTCTATTGCATTGCAGGGCAGTGAGTAAGAGGAGTCATTGCTTCATCCTGCAGATTTATTACGCAAATCTTATACCTCATTTATGCCATAACCTAAGTGTCATTATATAGGAATGAATATTGATGTTCTTAGGTCCTCTGTTTTTTTTTCTTCTCTTCTATACATATTTATTTATTCATTTTGTTGTTGCACTCATTATGCTTCTTTCATCTATGCAGTCTGTCAGTTCTGTAACGATGTCATTATTAACATAAACATACTATTACCACACTGATAATTCCATCTCCGCAAACGACCTCGTAACTAATAATTTATAAATAATTAAATAAGTATTAGAGACAAACAGCTGCTGTCATACTCTTGTTATTGCGTGTCGCCCAAGAAACACATCATATTTTTCATCACCTCGTTGCTTGAGGGTTTTATTTGTTCTCAGATTCATTAATTATGTCCCTCACTTCCGCTTCCTCTCTGATAAAAGAAGAGGTGTAAAATTTTTATGCATTAGTTTCTTTAATATTTCAATCTGCATTCGATGGTGTGTGTTGAATGTAATGAGTTTGTGATGTACGGTGCATTGGTCTTGATAATTACAGGTGATTACAGGTGTGAGGTGCTATTAGGTTTCCTTT
The DNA here is from genome assembly GCA_029783475.1 of Metacarcinus magister. NCBI lineage: Eukaryota > Metazoa > Arthropoda > Malacostraca > Decapoda > Cancridae > Metacarcinus > Metacarcinus magister. Next base: position 11,860,536 of record JAPQNM010000008.1, on the reverse strand, counting down.
TATGCTATTTACTACCGTAGGTTATTAATATAACATCCTCCGCTGTGGGCTTCGCTGTGACTTAGAGTTATTGTATTCTATTAATCATTGAGGAGTCTTACAGTGGAAAATATATTTGTTATAGATGATTTGTAACACACACACACACACACACATACACACACACACACACACACACACACACACACACACACACACACACACACACACACACACACACACACACACACACACACACACACATACTGGGCCCGGTCGTAGCAAGGCAAGACGCGCTATATACCCGGCCTGTTTATGGCACGGCGGAGGGAGGCGGCGGTATAGGGAGGCTGGGTTTTGGGTTGAGGGAAATTCCGTCGCCGCATCTTATTTGCATATGCAGATGAGCCAGCCCTTTGGTTTTACAAGAGTACCTGAGGAAAGGGTTCACATCTCGGAGACGTGGCCAAGACACAAGCCTTATCCTCCTGGAATGACAGGGAAAAAAAATAGGAACATCAATTTTTACGAGATGTCCGCTGCCATCCATACCTCCACCACCACCTTCTACTGCTTCTAGGGTGATTTTCAGTTCTCGCAGCACCTTCCTCCTTCAGTTTCCATCCCGCCGTGATAGTGGATGTTAGGGCGAGTGATAATGTGAGGGAAGGCCGAGAGAGTAGGAGGTGAATGTTGAAAGAGCTAAGTTATGTGAGTGAGTTACTGGCACTTAACATGGAGCTGACATTTGTAACTTTATTTTGAGTGCAGCCGTTTTTGAAATATGTTTTTTATAACGACTTGGTTCTTATGTGTTGGTGTCGTGCGTGCTGGTGCCAGAAATGTTATCTTGAAAATCGATGAGAGTCGCCTGTGTTGTTGATTGGCGGCAGCAGTTGTGGGAACACTTGTATCTACACCTGTGTGTTGGTTGCAGATGATTACCATGCCGGCATCATGTATTACTTGCAGTGCAGTCATTGTCAGGTACTGGTAGAGAAAGAGGGAGATTTATGTGTTTGTTTTTTCCTCTGTAATATATATATATATATATATATATATATATATATATATATATATATATATATATATATATAATATATATATATATATATATATATATATATATATATATATGTATATATATAAATATATATATATATATATATATATATATATATATATATATATATATATATATATATTCACACACACACACACACACACACACACACACACACACACACACACACACACCTACATACATATTTAATTATTTTTGACTCGTTTTTTGTGTGTATATTATATAGTTTTCATTCGTGGAATGGTGGGTAATATGTAAAATTTTTGGTGCCAGCAAGGTAATGTTTGCTCCTTTTTTTCTTGGAAACTGTAATGGAAATTGCAATGAAACGCGTTTTAGTTTTAGACAGTACTCACTCCACGTTTTTGGCTTGAATTAGTTAAGTTTCGGTGTGTTGAAGAACAGAACACGTGCGTTTATTTTTAGTACATCAAATATAAATCATTCCTCCCCGCTGGTCGCAGGTACGACGGCGATCCTCTCATTAATCTCGCGTGGCATTCGGTCTCATAATTCACTTTTATTCCCCATTAAACACAGAGTAAAGGGTATTATAAATATTCCCTTAGGGGTACCCAAGATTTGGCGTTCACGCGGGAACAGCTGCCAGCGTATCTTGGTCAAGAACACGAACCTATGTCTTCAGGAGGCACGTAGGAAGCCTTGTTTGATTGGGTGAACGAACCATTATTTTCTCCCCTCAAAAAAAGAGAAAAAAAAAGGCTGTCATTCGTTCAGTATCAAACAACAAAGATTCATGTGAAGTAGTGATTGATTTAGTTGATGGAGTCGCTTTACCCTTCATCTTTGCACTTATTGGGCTTTTTGTAATCTAACTAACTCATTGACATCTATAGCAAAGTTTTATAATATACAAATCTTCCTTTCTTAATACTATACATCATACCTTACTATACCATACCATACCATACCCATACCATACCATACACTGTTAATACCTCCTCACTGCTATGGTATATCATGACCGCCGCCACCGTCCCTTCATCCCGGTCACCGCCGCTTCGTCTCCGCCACCGCCCCCGCCGCCGCTACTGCCGCCATCACGGTACTGTGGCCGCACCTCACCTGTGACGAATGGCGAAGGGGAAGATCTAGTTTGCATTAGATGGGCGTCAGTCCTTAAAGTGCGTCGGGAGTCAGTGAGCACCCAGGCGGTAGATTGTTTGAGTAATTGCTTGAGGGGCGTGGTAAGCGGAGCGGTGAGCCGTGGACCAGCATCATTATTTTAGAATCCAACACACTACTATACATGTAAAGCCTTCCACACTTTGTACAATGTTTCTGACTCTTAATTAGTAACGAGATACACTTTATAGCGTTTATATTTTTAAGTTTAACGATGTCATCCATGGAGGTAACAGTGCAATATTTACTTTAATGTTCAGAAATATTTTAGGAAGGAAGAATATACTGACTTTAATGTTTGAATTTTAAGAATTATGCTTACCTTATTTTATGACGTTATGTGTGTATGCTGCACCTTATTGTCAATATTTATTTAGTAGATGCATGCATATTTAAACATACTTCACTTCTATATAGTTTTTAATTAATTGCTTCAGTAGCTTCGCGTGTGTAGCTGAAAGGGAACACATGAAACAAACACAAAAAAACTTTAATTTCTTTTTCCGAAATAATACGTACAAGGACAAAAATCAGTTGTTGAGGCGAGTGGACGTATTTGAGTGTCTGTTCCTTGACTCCTTCAAAAGAACACTTGACTCCGCGGTAACTCTGTAACTTCTACTTAGTCTGTTTATACGTCTTGTCGTCGGCAAGTTCTTAGGTAACCACACTCAAGGCCAGTGCTAAGTTCGCCTCTCATACCACCTCCAATGTTATGGCCGCACTACCGACTGAGTGCTAATAGATGTCAAGAGGAAAGTCGGCTAAAGGATCTCAAAATGTGACGTTACATTAACCCATTCAGTTCTTGCGGCACACTGTATGTGCCAGCAGCGTCTCCCTCTCCTGTGTTTGCGGCACGACGTCTGTGCCAAGATCTTTATATCATTCCCATGCATATACCAAATGTATGATGACAATAAGTATAGGCCAGTGTAACAACTTTTATCATTATTTACAAATTTCTATTGTCTTATGTATCAGAATTACCGTTCTTATGAGTATTTATGTGATATTCAATAGATAATTTTACGGTACGATAACTGCGGTTTGGCAACACCACCGGCAGCAATATATAACCGTCGCTCCGTCGGCCGTCGGCGACGGGCTCTTCTAGCTAGCATTAGATATTGGATATTGAAAATATTGGAAATATCATTGCAGCATCTGATACACCTAATTAAACTGTAAAACTGTCATTATGAATATTTGTTTTATGACTAATAATTACGCAGTAAAATGAAACTTAATATTTATATAAAGACATGAATTTCCTCCTCATTTTCTCGAAAGCTATTAAAGATATTGGAAATATCATTGCAGTATCTAATAGACCTATTTAAACTGTAAAACTGAAATTATGAATATTTGTTCTATGACTAAAAATTACGCAGTAAAATGAAACTTTATATTTATATAAAAACATGACTTTCCTCCTCATTTTCTCAAAAGCTATTAAAAATATTCGAAATATCAATGCAGCATCTGATACACCTAATTAAACTGTACAACTGTCATTATGAATATTTGTTCTATGACTAATAATTACGCAGTAAAATAAAACTTAATATTTATTTAAAAACATGAATTTCCTCCTCATTTTCTCGAAAGCTATTAAAGATATTGGAAATATCATTGCAGCATCTGATACACCTAATTAAACTGTACAACTGATATTATGAATATTGGTTCTATGACTAATAACTACGCAGTAAAACTAAACTTAATATTTATTTAAAAACATGACTTTCCTCCTCATTTTCTCGAAAGCTATTAGAGATATTGGAAATATCATTGCAGCATCTGATACACCTAATTAAACTGTACAACTGATATTATGAATATTTGTTCTATGGCTAATAATTACGCAGTAAAATGAAACTTAATATTTATATAAAAACATGACTTTCCTACTCATTTTCTCGAAAGCTATTAGAGATATTGGAAATATCATTGCAGCATCTAATACACCTAATTAAACTGTACAACTGTCATTATGAATATTTGTTCTATGACTAATAATTACGCATTAAAATGAAACTTAATTTTTATATAAAAACATGAATTTCCCCTCATTTTCTCGAAAGCTATTAGAGATATTGGAAATATCATTGCAGCATCTGATACACCTAATTAAACTGTACAACTCTCATTATGAATATTTGTTCTATGACTAATAATTACGCAGTAAAATGAAACTTAATATTTATATAAAAACATGATTTTCCTCCTCATTTTCTCGAAAGCTATTAGAGATATTGAAAATATCACTGCAGCATCTGATATACCTAATTAAACTGTAAAACTGACATTATGAATATTTGTTGTATGACTAATAATTACGCAGTAAAATGAAACTATATATTTATATAAAAACATGACATTCCTCCTCATTTTCTCGAAAGCTATTAGAGATATTTGAAATATCATTGCAGCATCTGATAGACCTAATTAAAATATACTACTGTCATTATGAATATTTTCACTAGTACTAATAAATACTGAATTTTACTTTTTTTTAAATTACTTTCTTCCTCGTTTTCTCGAAAGCTATTAGAGATATTGGAAATATCATTGCATCATCTGATACACCTAATTCAACTGTACAACTGATATTATGAATATTTGTTCTATGACTAATAATTACGCAGTTAAATAAAACCGTATTTTTATATAAAAAAATGATTTTCCTCGTCATTTTCTCGAAAGCTAATAGAGATATTGGAAATATAATTGCAGCATCTGATAGACCTAATTAAACTGTACAACTGATATTATGAATATTTGTTCTATGACTAATAATTACGCAGTAAAATGAAACTTAATATTTATTTAAAAACATGACTTTACTCCTCATTTTCTCGAAAGCTATTAAAGATATTGGAAATATCATTGCAACAGCTGATACACCTAATTAAACTGTACAACTGATATTATGAATATTTTTCTATGACTAATAATTACGCAGTAAAATGAAACTTAATATTTATTTAAAAACATGACTTTCCTCCTCATTTTCTCGAAAGCTATTAGAGATATTGGAAATATCATTGATGTTTCTGATACACCTAATTAAACTGTACAACTGTGATTATGAATATTTGTTCTATGACTAATAATTACGCAGTAAAATGAAACTTAATATTTATATAAAAACATGACTCCTCCTCATTTTCTCGAAAGCTATTAGAGATATTGGAAATATGATTGCAGCATCTGATGCACCTAATTAAACTATACAACTGTCATTATGAATATTTGTTCTATGACTAATAATTACGCAGTAAAATGAAACTTAATATTTATATATAAACATGACTTTCCTCCTCATTTTCCCGAAAGCTATTAGAGATATTGGAAATATCATTGCAGGATCTGATACACCTAATTAAATTGTAAAACTGATATTATGAATATTTGTTCTATGACTAATAATTACGCAGTAAAATTAAACTTAATATTTATTTAAAAACATGACTTTCCTCCTCATTTTCTCGAAAGCTATTAGAGATATTGGAAATATCATTGCAGCATCTGATACACCTAATTAAACTGTACAACTGATATTATGAATATTTGTTCTATGGCTAATAATTACGCAGTAAAATGAAACTTAATATTTATATAAAAACATGAATTTCCTCCTCATTTTCTCGAAAGCTATTAGAGATATTGGAAATATCATTGCAGCATCTAAGACACCTAATTAAACTGTAAAACTGTCATTATGAATATTTGTTCTATGACTAATAATTACGCATTAAAATGAAACTTAATTTTTATATAAAAACATGAATTTCCCCTCATTTTCTCGAAAGCTATTAGAGATATTGGAAATATCATTGCAGCATCAGATACACCTAATTAAACTGTACAACTCTCATTATGAATATTTGTTCTATGACTAATAATTACGCAGTAAAATGAAACTTAATATATATAGAAAAACATGATTTTCCTCCTCATTTTCTCGAAAGCTATTAGAGATATTGAAAATATCACTGCAGCATCTGATATACCTAATTAAACTGTAAAACTGACATTATGAATATTTGTTCTATGACTAATAATTACGCAGTAAAATGAAACTATATATTTATATAAAAACATGACATTCCTCCTCATTTTCTCGAAAGCTATTAGAGATATTTGAAATATCATTGCAGCATCTGATAGACCTGATTAAAATCTACTACTGTCATTATGAATATTTTCACTGGTACTAATAAATACTGAATTTTACTTTTTTTAAAATTTCTTTCTTCCTCGTTTTCTCGAAAGCTATTAGAGATATTGGAAATATCATTGCATCATCTGATACACCTAATTCAAATGTACAACTGATATTATGAATATTTGTTCTATGACTAATAATTACGCAGTTAAATAAAACCGTATTTTTATATAAAAAAATGATTTTCCTCGTCATTTTCTCGAAAGCTATTAGAGATATTGGAAATATAATTGCAGCATCTGATAGACCTAATTAAACTGTACAACTGATATTATGAATATTTGTTCTATGACTAATAATTACGCAGTAAAATGAAACTTAATATTTATTTAAAAACATGATTTTACTCCTCATTTTCTCGAAAGCTATGAGAGATATTGGAAATATCATTGCAACAGCTGATACACCTAATTAAACTGTACAACAAATATTATGAATATTTTTCTATGACTAATAATTAAGCAGTAAAATGAAACTTAATATTTATTTAAAAACATGAATTTCCTCCTCATTTTCCCGAAAGCTATTAGAGATATTGGAAATATCATTGCAGCATCTGATACACCTAATTAAACTGTACAACTGTGATCATGAATATTTGTTCTATGACTAATAATTACGCAGTAAAATGAAACTTAATATTTATATAAAAACATGACTCCTCCTCATTTTCTCGAAAGCTATTAGAGATATTGGAAATATGATTGCAGCATCTGATACACCTAATTAAACTATACAACAGTCATTATGAATATTTGTTCTATGACTAATAATTACGCAGTAAAATGAAACTTAATATTTATATATAAACATGACTTTACTCCTCATTTTCCCGAAAGCTATTAGAGATATTGGAAATATCATTGCAGGATCTGATACACCTAATTAAATTGTAAAACTGATATTATGAATATTTGTTCTATGATTAATAATTACGCAGTAAAATTAAACTTAATATTTATTTAAAAACATGACTTTCCTCCTCATTTTCTCGAAAGCTATTAGAGATATTGGAAATATCATTGCAGCATCTGATACACCTAATTAAACTCTACAACTGATGTTATGAATATTTGTTCTATGGCTAATAATTACGCAGTAAAATGAAACTTAATATTTATATAAAAACATGAATTTCCTCCTCATTTTCTCGAAAGCTATTAGAGATATTGGAAATATCATTGCAGCATCTAAGACACCTAATTAAACTGTAAAACTTTCATTATGAATATTTGTTGTATGACTAATAATTACGCATTAAAATGAAACTTAATTTTTATATAAAAACATGAATTTCCCCTCATTTTCTCGAAAGCTATTAGAGATATTGGAAATATCATTGCAGCATCAGATACACCTAATTAAACTGTACAACTCTCATTATGAATATTTGTTCTATGACTAATAATTACGCAGTAAAATGAAACTTAATATTTATATAAAAACATGATTTTCCTCCTCATTTTCTCGAAAGCTATTAGAGATATTGAAAATATCACTGCAGCATCTGATATACCTAATTAAACTGTAAAACTGACATTATGAAAATTTGTTCTATGACTAATAATTACGCAGTAAAATGAAACTATATATTTATATAAAAACATGACATTCCTCCTCATTTTCTCGAAAGCTATTAGAGATATTTGAAATATCATTGCAGCATCTGATAGACCTGATTAAAATCTACTACTGTCATTATGAATATTTTCACTAGTACTAATAAATACTGAATTTTACTTTTTTTAAATTACTTTCTTCCTCGTTTTCTCGAAAGCTATTAGAGATATTGGAAATATCATTGCATCATCTGATACACCTAATTCAACTGTACAACTGATATTATGAATATTTGTTCTATGACTAATAATTACGCAGTTAAATAAAACCGTATTTTTATATAAAAAAATGATTTTCCTCGTCATTTTCTCGAAAGCTATTAGAGATATTGGAAATATAATTGCAGCATCTGATAGACCTAATTAAACTGTACAACTGATATTATGAATATTTGTTCTATGACTAATAATTACGCAGTAAAATGAAACTTAATATTTATTTAAAAACATGACTTTACTCCTCATTTTCTCGAAAGCTATGAGAGATATTGGAAATATCATTGCAACAGCTGATGCACCTAATTAAACTGTACAACTAATATTATGAATATTTTTCTATGACTAATAATTACGCAGTAAAATGAAACTTAATATTTATTTAAAAACATGAATTTCCTCCTCATTTTCCCGAAAGCTATTAGAGATATTGGAAATATCATTGCAGCATCTGATACACCTAATTAAACTTGACAACTGTCATTATGAATATTTGTTCTATGACTAACAATTACGCAGTAAAATTAAACTTAATATTTATTTAAAAACATGACTTTCCTCCTCATTTTCTCGAAAGCTATTAGAGATATTGGAAATATCATTGCAGCATCTGATACATCTAATTAAACTGTACAACTGTGATTAAGAATATTTGTTCTATGACTAATAATTACGCAGTAAAATGAAACTTAATATTTATATAAAAACATGACTCCTCCTCATTTTCTCGAAAGCTATTAGAGATATTGGAAATATGATTGCAGCATCTGATACACCTAATTAAACTATATAGCTGTCATTATGAATATTTGTTCTATGACTAATAATTACGCAGTAAAATGAAACTTAATATTTATATATAAACATGACTTTCCTCCTCATTTTCCCGAAAGCTATTAGAGATATTGGAAATATCATTGCAGGATCTGATACACCTAATTAAATTGTAAAACTGATATTATGAATATTTGTTCTATGACTAATAATTACGCAGTAAAATTAAACTTAATATTTATTTAAAAACATGACTTTCCTCCTCATTTTCTCGAAAGCTATTAGAGATATTGGAAATATCATTGCAGCATCTGATACACCTAATTAAACTGTACAACTGATATTATGAATATTTGTTCTATGGCTAATAATTACGCAGTAAAATGAAACTTAATATTTATATAAAAACATGAATTTCCTCCTCATTTTCTCGAAAGCTATTAGAGATATTGGAAATATCATTGCAGCATCTAAGACACCTAATTAAACTGTAAAACTGTCATTATGAATATTTGTTCTATGACTAATAATTACGCATTAAAATGAAACTTAATTTTTATATAAAAACATGAATTTCCCCTCATTTTCTCGAAAGCTTTTAGAGATATTGGAAATATCATTGCAGCATCAGATACACCTAATTAAACTGTACAACTCTCATTATGAATATTTGTTCTATGACTAATAATTACGCAGTAAAATGAAACTTAATATTTATATAAAATCATGATTTTCCTCCTCATTTTCTCGAAAGCTATTAGAGATATTGAAAATATCACTGCAGCATCTGATATACCTAATTAAACTGTACAACTGATATTATGAATATTTGTTCTATGACTAATAATTACGCAGTAAAATGAAACTATATATTTATATAAAAACATGACATTCCTCCTCATTTTCTCGAAAGCTATTAGAGATATTTGAAATATCATTGCAGCATCTGATAGACCTGATTAAAATCTACTACTGTCATTATGAATATTTTCACTAGTACTAATAAATACTGAATTTTACTTTTTTTAAAATTACTTTCTTCCTCGTTTTCTCGAAAGCTATTAGAGATATTGGAAATATCATTGCATCATCTGATACACCTAATTCAACTGTACAACTGATATTATGAATATTTGTTCTATGACTAATAATTACGCAGTTGAATAAAACCGTATTTTTATATAAAAAAATGATTTTCCTCGTCATTTTCTCGAAAGCTATTAGAGATATTGGAAATATAATTGCAGCATCTGATAGACCTAATTAAACTGTACAACTGATATTATGAATATTGGTTCTATGACTAATAATTACGCAGTAAAATGAAACTTAATATTTATTTAAAAACATGACTTTCCTCCTCATTTTCTCGAAAGCTATTAGAGATATTGGAAATATCATTGCAACAGCTGATACACCTAATTAAACTGTACAACTGATATTATGAATATTTTTCTATGACCAATAATTACTCAGTAAAATGAAACTTAATATTTATATAAAAACATGAATTTCCTCCTCATTTTCTCGAAAGCAATTAGAGATATTGGAAATATCACTGCAGCATCTTATAGACCTAATTAAACTGTAAAACTGAAATTATGAATATTTGTTCTATGACTAATAATTACGCAGTAAAATGAAACTTTATATTTATATAAAAACATGATTTTCCTTCTAATTTTCTTGAAAGCTATTAGAGATATTGAAAATATTATTACAGCATCTGATACACCTAATTAAACTGTACAATTGTCATTATGAATATTTGTTCTATGACTAATAATAACTCAGTAAAATGAAACTTAATATTTTTATATAAACATAACTTTTCTCCTCATTTCCTCGAAAGCTATTAGAGATATTGGAAATATCATTGCAGCATCTGATACACCTAATTAAACTGTACAACTGTCATTATTAATATTTGTTCTATGACTAATAATTACGCAGTAAAATGAAACTTAATATTTATATAAAAACATGAATTTCCTCCTCATTTTCTCGAAAGCTATTAGAGATATTGGAAATATCATTGCAGTATCTGATAGACCTAATTAAACTGTAAAACTGAAATTATGAATATTTGTTCTATGACTAATAATTACGCAGTAAAATTAAACTTCATATTTATATAATGACATGAATTTCCTCCTCACTTTCCCGAAAGCTATTAGAGATATTGGAAATATCATTGCAGCCTCTGATACACCTAATTAAACTGTACACTTGTCATAATGAATATTTGTTCTATGACTAATAATTACGTAGTAAAATGAAACTTAATATTTATATAAAAACATGACTTTCCTCCTCATTTTCTCGAAAGCTATTAGAGATATTTGATATATCACTGCAGCATCTGATATACCTAATTAAACTCTACAACTTTCATTATTAATATTTGTTCTATGACTAATAATTACCCAGTAAAATGAAACTTAATATTTATATAAAAACATGACTTTCCTTCTCATTTTCCCGAAAGCTATTAGAAATATTTGAAATATCATTGCAGCATCTGATACACCTAATTAAACTGTACAACTGTCATTTTGAATATTTGTTCTATGACTAATAATTACGCAGTAAAATGAAACTTAATATTTATATAAAAACATGACTTTCCTCCTCATTTTCTCTCTCTCTCTCTCTCTCTCTCTCTCTCTCTCTATATATATATATATATATATATATATATATATATATATATATATATATATATATAAATATATATATATATATATATATATATATATATATATATATATATATATATATATATATACATATATATATATATATATATATATATATATATATATATATGTATATATATATATATATATATATATATATATATATATATATACATATATATATATATGTATATATATATATATATATATATATATATAAATATATATATATATATATATATATATATATATATATATATATAAATGTATATATATATATATATATATATATATATATATATATATGTCTATATATGTATATATATATATATATATATATATATATATATATGTATATATATATATATATATATATATATATATATATATATATATATATATATATATACATATATATATATATATATATATATATATATATATATAAATATATATATATATATATATATATATATAAATATATATATATATATATATATATATATATATATAAATATATATATATATATATATATATATATATGTATATATATATATAGATAATATATATATGTGTATATATATATATATATATATATATATATATATATATATATATATATATATATATATATATATGGTGAGGTGGGTGGTGTATCATATGTCTGGCAACGCGCTTCCCTCGTATCATGGCTTTGAAATCGTTTTGTATTCAACTTCAATGCAGTATAACTTATGTAACTTAAGAATAAACGAAGTGTTGATGCTACTGTTCAAATTGGATAAACCAGGAGAAATTTACTATCCTAAGCATATTACTCAATGTATAGATTGAAAAATCATAAATTATTAGATCACAGGCGATACAAGAAACTTTTTTCATTATCACGGTGAATGGGTTAATGTTATAAGAGGGAATCAAGAGGCAGTGAGGTTCAGTTTTTGTCCAATGTCACCCTGATAGTGTGAGAATACCCTTGCAGTGGTGTTTGAGTGAGCGTGTAGCGTGCTTGTTATTAGCCTCTTGGTGTAGGGAGATTGCGGGCACTCAGGCAGGCAGGGAATTATCACGAGAGTCATAAACGTCGCCGAGAGCTACATAGAATGATTTATGGAACGTTCATACAAGCAGTCAGAGTGACAACAGTGGCAGTTTGATGCCTCTAAGGGTGCAGCGGAGGTGAAGGAGAGGCACAAGTGTCCTTGAAGACGCGTGGGTGGTTCTGTAAAGTTATGGGAACGTGGCCTTGGCAGGAAGAGCAATGGACTTGTGAGGGTGGTGAAGGGCAAGTCTCAGCAGCGGAGTCCTTGAGTTATAGATTGTGCAAAAATACAAAATAAATTAATATTAGATGATTTAAAATGGATAAAGTACACTGACAGAATAAATATGAATGATATTTTCCAACGTTTATCTTTTAATGTTGAGGGAATGGAGTTTTTTTAAATTTTATTTTGGTTGTTATAATACTAGATATAAATTAAAATACAAACCATCCACCTTTGCACTGCACTTCACATTATTTTTTGTTTTAGCAATAGTAAGTAGGTATATAATTATGTTCATGATAACACTGTGCAAATACATCATTAAAGCACGTCATCAAACACTCCCTTATCATTAACTAGATAATGTAAAGCAAAGTTTATGCGCTCCCACCACCCCAGAAAATATTCAGGACACACAAATTCTGCTTCCTCTGCTAACAAGCTGACGACGGCCATTTTTCGTCCTTCCTGTATTTTGCTGCATATCTACATATTTATTTTATTCAATTCTATTTTGTTCTATGCTTTCCTCGTTTCTTCTCACTTCTTAAAATTAAGCGTCTTCAGTCTTTTTCTCAGTCTGATTTTTCAACAATTCGTATACTTTTTATTATCCTCTCCTTTCTGCCCTTGAAAATTCCTTCTTTCCTTGCACATTTTCCTCACTCTCATTCTTGCCTTCATTACTTCCCATTCTATCGTTGCACTTGTCCCTTCCTTTCCGTGTTGCCCTTGACTTTCCTGCATGACCGAATAATAGTCTTCATTACGGGGGTTCCTCTGCTATCTCGGTGCTGTAGTGAGACATGGCGTGCAGAGGAGGGCTGGCGGAGGGCTGCACCGGTTCACAGTCTTGAGGAAGGTGTAATTAAGGGTGGAACCTCCCCCTCATGCCTCCAGGGAACAAAACTGGCGTGCTTGTCTCTCCCGAACCCCTGATGAGTAGATTTTTTGCCGGTAAATGTAACGTAAATTAATGTATGTATTTTTCAGTGTATACCGACGTGGCGTGTGTGTATATTGTAGTGGATGTTGTAGTGTTCTGATGTTTTTTTAATGGTTTAACGTAAGAAAACTTGAGAAGTATGTAAGCATCGCAATGTGGTGGACTTGTAACTGTTTTCTAAATGGCTTTCATTAGATCTAAATCACCCTGAAGCTAGCTAGCCTAGAGTCCTCCCGCCTACTTAGCGCCCGATAAACCAACCAGCAGACAAGCCCCCCGCCGCCACCCTCCTGCCTCCCCCACGCCGCAGGCTGGGCACTCGCTGCTTGCCACTCGCCTCCACCCGTAACTCATCCAGATGGCTGTTCCCCTGATTACCTCGGTCTTGCGAAGCCTCACGTCAGGCCTCGAGGCAAAATTAAAGTCGAGCAAGAAGAACCAGACCTCAGTAACTTGAGTTGGCGAGGACATAACAACATATGCTTGAAGAAAGATATTTTTGTTCTTTTTCTTCCTTTCTTTCTATCTGCTGATGTTGTTGGTGCCACTGCCGCCACCACCACCATCACCATCACAACCACTACGAGTACTGCAAAAAAAAGGCCATTACTCATTCTTTTCCCTTGTTGCAAGCCTTTGTCGAGTGGTTGTCGTGGCCCCATGGTGGTGATGATGGTGATTGTAATAATGATAACGGTACTAGGGGAAAAAAAAGTGAATATGGTGCGTTGATGGCGATTGTATGGCAGATAACAAGATTGTGGTAGTGATGGTGACTGATGATGATGATGATAATGGTCGTTTGGTCGTCAAGTCACTACCATACAATAATAACCACTAACATCACCACCACGTTTATCATCACCACAAGCATAACATCTATACCACAACCTCAGCAACCACTCTCTAACATCTCTTCACAATGTAACCAAGATGCATTGATGTGAGGGTGGATATTTTCAACATTTTCTTTTTATTTAACTATGGCTGTTGAGGCGATGATGTTTGTGCAGGAAAACATAGTGGAAGTGTGATGATGGAGGCGTTGGTGAGACTGAAATGATGGAGGCGGTGGAGTTTGTGTGTTGGAAGAAGTTTTAGTGTATGTTTGAGTGTGATTTCGGGGTAGTGGAGGCGTTGGTGGTGGAGTGGAAGAAGTAACAGCGGCCTTGTGGAAGAGGTTGTGGTGCCTTGGGATAGAACCAAAACATTATTATTCACTTGCCTTTGATTTGCGAGACAGACGCCCACACCGCAATAACCCTTTTTTTTGTGGTAGTTTTGTCAGATGGGCGTCACTGGACTTGACAGAACCTCTCTTGAATTTATGGTCTAAAGCTAACCAACACCAAGGTCACCAACCGGCTTTGCCTCACGCCCTCAGGCCCCTTTGATGCTATCTCGCTAAGGGAATGGAAGAATAATAGGTCAATAGAAATTAATCATATACTGGATGGCAAGAAAGATGATGAAAAAATTCGGTTTATAAAAAGCTTGGTTTAGTGTAAGGTTGTAAATCACTTGGAAATGACGTACTAAATGAGGATTCTTAATTATTGTAAGATTTCAGAACCAGTGAAGAAATATTACTTTGCAAGAAAAAAAAAAAAAGTGACGTTAAAGAGAAAATGATTTTGATGTAAACTCGGATAAGATAATTGGCTCATCATTTTAAAACCGTGATGCAAGTCTTCAATTTTTACCTCAAATGCATTTTCAGATTTTCTTAAACACGTGTCAGATCTACACAGTAAAAAATCATTATTCTTTTTTTATCTTCACGCTACAAACCCTTATCTTTATACCCAACCTTACTGCAGATATTTCCTACACTACACAACGATCTTATATATACAATAGTTCCGCCTGTTTACCATAGTGCACGATCTTACCTTCCTCTATTCCCATTACCTCTCAGTCCTATACGTTTGGACTTCGCCCTTGCACCTCTCTCGCCTCGATTCCCACCCCTGTGATGCTCCCTCGACCGCCTTAATCCGGGCATCGCTGAGGGGAAGGAGAGGGAGCAGAGCCATTGAGAGGAAATTTGCGAGTAAATGTTTCCTTTGCCCAGGTGGAGGATGGCTGGAAGGGCCTCCATCGCGTTTTCTGAGGAGGGCGAGGGAATGTTATGAGGGTGAGGGTGAGGGAGAGATGAGAGAGAGAGAGAGAGAGAGAGAGAGAGAGAGAGAGAGAGAGAGAGAGAGAGAGAGAGAGAGAGAGAGAGAGAGAGAGAGAGAGAGAGAGAGAGAGAGAGAGAGAGATCTTCACCGCGATATCTATATGATTAGTAATGTATATATGTACTTGGGTAATGGTGGTGAATATGACGCCCATATGAGACCAACCTTCTCAATGATGCATGTTGATTGATGGCGAAGGTGACGTTTCTGCAAGTTTCCATTAATATATGTGAGTGCTGGACATTTTTTTCCCCTTAAAGCTTGTTGGATGGAAGCTTCAGACATTTTGTGGGTGGTTGATGTCTTCGGTTGTTTGTTGTGGTTGATGTGGTGATGGTTGTGGTGGTGGCGGTGCTTATAATACAACTTTATATTAGTTATGATTGTGGCAGTAAGGACGAGGGTTAAAGGCCTGTGGTTTTCCTGCCTTCCTATACCCCTTGGGCCCTCTGCTCCACCACACCTAACAACACCGAGACTTCCAAGTACTTCCTCCTCCCTCCTCCTCCTCTTCCTCCTCCTCCTCCTCCTCCTCCTCCTCCTCCTCCTCCTCCTCCTCCTCCTTCGCTTTATTTTCCTCCACCACAAATCCTGAGGCAGTAAACTCTATCGTGGGATTTAGAGCTTTAACCGTCTGGGATAGAGCGGCTCCTTCCCTCTCCTGCTGCCTCGCAATATTTGTTCTTCAGAGGTTCCTGATTGGCTACATCCCTTCATCAGGCCGGCAAGTGGCTCCCATTTTCTGTAATATAGCGAGACCCCACGTTTTCTTTAGTTTCCCGCGCTCCCCCCTCGCTTTAGACGCTCGTATAAGAGTAGCAGTTAGTTGCATCTGAGTGAGGTATTTGCCGCGTACATGTTGTGGTTCTGAGCTATTTGTACGAGAGGAAGTTTTAGGTTTGTCCAGGTTTTAGTGTTTTTGTTCATTGTAGAGAGTTGTGGTTTTGACTTGTGAGGTCTTCTTGTAATTTTCTTTTTTTGTTGGGTGTATTTTTTGTTGTTTTCTTCTGCAACTTTCTTTTTCTTTTGGTGTCTGAGGAAGGTTTTGTTAGAATAATTGATGTGGGTATAAAAAGTGGGAGAAATCGGGGGTAAATATACCAAGGAAACTAATATCAGGAATCTTTAATGTGGAAATATGAAGATAAATATATCGTTCATGATACAAACTCTTTCAACGTAATGATTAAGGAATGCAAGCACTATTTTTCCAATGGCTTCACAGTAAGCTATAAAATAATGATTTACTGCTGTGGTATTTAAGTCATTATTAGAACATGAAACGAGAGGAAAAATATATTCAAAATGCATACACTTGGATCCATTATATATATTAGACGTGTAAGTCACGACTTAGCCTGATGAAGGTGGAGATGGAACGAGCAGGGCAGCCACTCTTAGCCTTCCTCCCTTCCTTCTTCCATGCCCCACGAGCCCCATCAAGTAAGGGAACCCAGGGCCCTTCCATCTCCATTTACATGCTCATCTCCTCCCCTCTTGGCCCCTTCATGATCGTCTTTGAGCGTCAGTCTCATATATTACTCTTTGGAAATGGTTCAGCGTGACTTACTTGATCAACTATCCTTGTGGCTTTTAGGTTAAGTGTTGAGGCGAGTATGTTCATCTATAGACGTACGTGTTGGGCTGTATATACGTGCTCCAGTTTGTATGCGAGGGTACTTCACTCTAGCATAAGAAGAGAAGGTCTTTATGTGTGGTAAGCTTATATCGTATCTTATCAGTGTCGGATATGATAAACTTGCCTGTTCGTTCACATCGTCCGGCCAACACTTGTGAAACTCCATTGGGTTCAGTAGTAAAATTTTGATCATGGAACGAAATGCTGCAACGTAGTCTTCTTACCATGAGAACAATAACAAAGAGAAAAATAAATCTTAAGTCTCCCTTTCAGCGGCAAGAGCACGGAGCCTCCATAATGTGTCCCCGAGAGCCCCTGACAGAGGATGGGAAGCCGAGGGAACCTTCTTTACCCTCCTTCCATCCCTCCTCCTAAACCCCTCCCCCCACCCGCCAATGACCCCTCCTCCTTGTCTTTTTGTGCCCATAGCCCCTCCTTCCTATTCTCTCTTGCCATCAAAGATCCCACTACACTCTCCGCCTTCATCCTTCTTCCAATGAAATAGCTACTTTTTCGAGTGATTAAACATTTGTAGTTTCGGTTTGTAAGTTACGTCGCTGTTTTGCCTGATTCATTTCCGCCATTGACATATCTTTCTACATAGTCCTGATTTAAATTCCTTTCCATCCATTTATTTCTTCCCTATCCTAAAGTCCTTAAATTCTTTACTTCATTACATTCTTTTCCTTGATTCCTCTTCACTGCAATGTCCTTCAACCCATGTGTCCGTGCCTACCTCAGCGTCGCGGCGGTTTTTAGCCTCGAACGGAGAGTCTGGACGAGGGTTTCTCCGTCCAAACGAGAGGTGAAGTTGGAGAGGTGCCCGAAAGAGAGGAAGTTGTCTTTCCCTAAAGTTTCCGGGAGGATGTTCCTCTCAGGAAGCTGCCCAGAGAGCGCAATAAAGTGTTCAGGAAAGAGAGAGAGAGAGAGTGAGAGAGAGAGAGAGAGAGAGAGAGAGAGAGAGAGAGAGAGAGAGAGAGAGAGAGAGAGAGAGAGAGAGAGAGAGAGAGAGAGAGAGAGAAATATATATATATGAAGCAAGGAGAATATAAGCCTTCTCAGAGGTTTTAATGAACTATAGAGTTGGAAAAAAAAGTATCCGTCGAAAAAGTGTATCTTAATCTGGAGGGGAAGCAGGAAAGCCTTCACTAAGCTTCACATGTACTGCTGAACGATAAGCAGGATGAAGCCACGTACATGAAAGGGAAACGTGACGTGTTTGAGGCTGTATTGGGTCGTCTGTCAGCCCTGCAAAGCCCGCCACACCTGAGGGAAGGGCCTGAGGGGAAGGTGAGAGGCAGGTAATGGCTGGCAGGGCACCGCAGAATGGCATTTCGTAGACAGATTTGTTGACTGTCATAACAAGGGGTAAAGGTTGATGCCTTGGCGAGATATTCACTTGGAACATTACCAAGATGGCTTCCTCGCAGGGCTGCAACTATACATCTGCTTTGATGTTGTGAATTGGGAATGTATATATTTGAAGTGGTTTAGATGTAGAACTAATTACGGCTTTTTATTTATACACATTGTTATAATTTTCAGTTTTTTTTTTCATTGATATTTTCTTCAGTCAAGAGTGTTGATTATTATTAGTACGGAGACACAGTTATGTTATGCTATGTTAGGTTATTCTCACACCGACACAAGCTGGTGTTGCTTCACATACACGAGGCCGTATCACACCAAGTAGCTGGCAGAGGATGTTGAGAAAACTTGGATGGAATACTAATATATCTAGACTTTTTATTTATTTTTTTTTCTTAGTTTATCTTGTTTAGGCTTTGGTGAAACACGTAATGGTTTTGAATAGAACAAACACACACACACACACACACACACACACACACACACACACACACACACACACACACACACACACACACACACACACACACACACACACACACACACACACACACACACACACACCGCCGTCCTCACATTCTTGTCTCCAGGGTACTAAGATGGCAGGAGGTCGGTCGAGAGCGGGCCGGCAGCTGTCCACATACACGCACGCACACACATACACACATACACACAAGATGGAGTCGCTCACTCTCCCTTAGGCTTCCCTCCATCACTTGCCCTGTGCGCCCCTTTCCTCCCTTACTTCCCTCCCTTAACGCCCATCCCTTACCCTACCTCCATTTAACGCTCTGATGGGGAAGGTGTTGTTGATAGAGCCGGTGGGAGCTTATAATGTAGTCCCCATATCCTCTCTCTCTCTCTTTATCTCTCTCTCTCTCTCTCTCTCTCTCTCTCTCTCTCTCTCTCTCTCTCTCTCTCTCTCTCTCTCTCTCTCTCTCTCTATCTATCTATCTATCTATCTGCTTTCCCTTCCTCCCCAGTGACAAATTGGGGGCAGCTGTGTCCTGCTTCCTCCCCAGGGTGCTACGATATTCTCCCCCTTCTTATTTCTTCACCTTTGTCCTCTCCTCCCTTCTCCTCCCCCTTTCCTTCCATCTCCTCCATTCCTTCCCTTCCTCGACCCTCCTCTGCGGCGGCTAAATGGTGTACATCCATCCATTGAAGTGACATTTGGACCCCCTTAGAGAGAGAGAGAGAGAGAGAGAGAGAGAGAGAGAGAGAGAGAGAGAGAGAGAGAGAGAGAGAGAGAGAGAGAGAGAGAGAGAGAGAGAGAGAGAGAGAGAGAGAGAGAGAGAGAGAGAGAGAGAGATCCTTTAATTCCTTCTAAATTATCAGTATGTAGATTTTCAAGGGAAAGTTTAATGATGCAACAATCGCCTAAGTCTCTCTATATAGCCAGCCGCCATTTTGGGTGATTGGACGACTCAGACTGGAAATGGTCAAAGTTTATGCTGTTTTAGCCCTCGCTCTCGGGTCTTGGCTGCTGATAGTGGAGGCCCTAAGCTTAGACGGTGACGCTCTGCTTATTCCATTCAAAGACACATCCATAAAACTCTTAATATTAGTTATAGGTTGAAATATTATTGGGATTTTTCTGCCGTATGTGACTTACTGACTCATGCACGAATAAGAAAAATATATAGTATCTTAATGTGGGCAAATATAAGTCTTGTTTAGTCTCTTGTGCAAAATAAAACTTGCTCTTTGTCTTCCTTTCTTCATTAGTCAATTAATTAAAGTACAGAGTCCCTCAGCACTTAATGTAATATTTTTTTGCGGTAATTTTGATTTACAATGCAGATATTTGTTTTAAATATTAATTCGTAAACGAATGTAAGATATATTTTTTCAGTTTTTTAATGATTATGAGGAAAATATAAATGCGAGTAAAATTTTCTTATAAACGATAAGATTTTTTATTGATAGTTCTGATCTATGTTGAAAGTATTAGTGTTAGTGAGTTTGATCTATAAGCAAATGTTTACGAGAATTTTTGATCAGAATAAAAAAACATCAACCATGACCAATGTTCACCTGTAATGTGTCAAAGGGTTTATTTACGACACTTGTCCTGGTACAAAGGTATAATCATCAGTGTAAATTGGCGTGTGTGTCACAGGTGTAGAGACCATTCCTCACACCTGTGTTGCCCATAGACGCAGGTGTTATCCCATGTGATCACTTGCTGGCGAAGTATTCTGATATATTTGCCTTTTTCGCTCATTTCCAACAGATTATTGCCTCTTTATACTTCTATATTGAAAACATCTTTATTTGTGAAGGAAGACCGATTTTGTTGATATTTCTTTTGCTAGATGACTGCATAATATAAAACATCTTTCACTGCATATATTTTCCCGTCACTGATGATATATATAACAACCTGGCCTTCCATGCATCATCGTGTGGGGCGGCGGCCATATTTCATGGAGCGTACCAGCCCCGTCCTGCTTCAGAGAACAAACAAAAGCACCTCGCTGGCTGGCTGGCTGGCTGGCTGGTTAGGGGAGAGTTAATTGCATTTCCAGAGAGGGAGTGAAGCGCCGCCTCTTGCTACATTATACAGTACATTTCATCGTCCAGTAACCACCTACTACTCATGCTTTATGGAGGATTTATCGAACTACTCAGTCTATTAAAAAATTTTCCCTTTTCCTCTGTAAATAAAACCAGGACCTGCGTGTCTAGGAGTGGGAGGAACGCGTGTGAGGAGTAAAGAGTTGAGAGTTGCATGTTTGGCTTCCATTGCACCGTGAGACTTTCAAATCTGCTTCAGCTATTTCATTTTATAGACTGGTTGCGTAGGGTGTGTGTGTGTGTGTGTGTGTGTGTGTGTGTATGTGTGTGTGTGTGTGTGTGTGTGTGTGTGTGTGTGTGTGTGTTTAGGGGTGTGTGTAGATGGGTGTGAAGGCAGGTGTGCGTGTTCGATTGGCGTTTGCTCTCTCTCTCTCTCTCTCTCTCTCTCTCTCTCTCTCTCTCTCTCTCTCTCTCTCTCTCTCTCTCTCTCTCTCTCTCTCTCTCTCTCTCTCACTCTCTCTCTCTCTCTCTCTCTCTCTCTCTCTCTCTCTCTCTCTCTCTCTCTCTCTCTCTCTCTCTCTCTCTCTCTCTCTCTCTCTTCTACCCTGTCCTCTAATGTCCTGTCTCATCTCGTCTCTTTTCCTCTCCTCTTATCTTCCTTGCTTTATCCTCCTCATCTCCTTTTCTGTTACCTTCCTTCCTCTCTCTCTCTCTCTCTCTCTCTCTCTCTCTCTCTCTCTCTCTCTCTCTCTCTCTCTCTCTCTCTCTCTCTCTCTCTCTCTCTCTCTCTCTCTCTCGGGCAAAATGTCGGTTAGTTAAGAAGGATATTCGCTGCGAGCATAAAAGTGGCACCGTCCTCTACCTCTTCATCGCTGTCCTTGCCTTTCTTGGGGATAAAACGACACGCCCGCTAATGGAGCCTGCATAGCCAAGTGGATGGTGGATCACGGGGAGATTCAAAGAGGCTCTGAGGAGGGTACACAGAACAACGTGAGGCAGCGTTTTATAGTGTTGCGTGTGTGTGTGTGTCAGTGTTTTTTTTTTTGTTAGTAAGTAGTGGGTGTTTTTATTTTGTGTCTGTTGTGTAAGGTGGGTTAATGTTTTTTTTTCTTTTTTTTTGATAGTTTGTAATGCAGTCATGGTACTGTTTATTTTTATTTTATTTGATAGACTTTATTTCACACACACACACACACACACATATACACACTTACACATACAGTCAGTTTCTTATCGTACAATCTTGGATATCTTTCAGTTTCGTGTTTGCGTGTCGGTAAAAACCTCACGCAGAAAAAAAACTACTTCTTCCCCCTCACTTCATATCACTGTAAGCCTTCTCTCCCTCCTGAGTCATTATCTACTGCAATATTTACTTACCAGGGTTGTGAATATGAAAAAGTGGCATATTTCCTTATTTTTCATCATATTTAATTATTCTCATGTGTACTTCCTTATAATATCACATAGTTTTTTTTAGTGTTTACTAGTGAAAAAAAATGAAAAAAAATATAGGTACTTAATATATTTTTTTTGAATGAGTAAGGTGTCAATAAGTATAAATTCTCATGTTGGGATGTAGTTAGCAAGTATTATTATTATTAGTATAAGTTATTTTGCAGCAGCAGTATCAGACTATCAGTAAGAATAGTAGTAGTAGTAGTAGCAGCAGTAGTATCAGTAGTAGTCGTCGCAGTGGTAGCAGCAGCAGTAGTATGGATGTTGTCTGTGGTGACATTTTTATTACTATTGGCTGATATGCGTTAGGGCTAAGGTCGTTCGTGCCGCCCCGTCAGCCCGGCCCCCCACCAGGCACCGTCCAATAGAGGGAGGCTCTTGGCGTCATTAAAGTTCGACAGATATAAGTGGATGTCAGTTTATTTTTTTATGTATTCCCCTCGCTATAACGAATCCGTAGTAGCGTTAGGCGTTTGGGAGTTGTCACGTGTGTTATTGTTGACATAGTGTGTGTATAGTGCTGATAAGAAGTGTATATTACCGGTAGTATACGGCTGGTTCAAGTATATTATATTTGCCTGTTTTTTATTTATTTTTTTTATTTCAAGTCCATATGTGAGTGGTTTTTTTTTTTTGCATTTATTCTCATAATGATTTCTTATTGTATGCTAGTGATGGTATATTTGTGTCTAATTTTCTTTTTTTATTGTATTTATTAGCTTTTTATCTTATATTCTAAACTAATTTGCTTGAAAACGATACTGTAAGGAATGATTTACGTTTTTTTTTCTTCTTATTTTATTTCCCTCTCGTGATGAGTAATACGTCGAGTGTGAGAAATTTGAGGAGGGTTATAGCAGGCGTGGCGTGAGGGTGGCGTGTAGGGGGGGAGGGGGCGTGGAGCATATGTGGCACGCCCTCCCTTAGAAAAACATTCCTGGCCTCGCCAAGACATTCTTTCTTCCCCTCACCTTCTGAAAAGTTATGAGGAAAGGTGTGTGTGTGTGTGTGTGTGTGTGTGTGTGTGTGTGTGTGTGTGTGTGTGTGTGTGTGTGTGTGTGTGTGTGTGTGTGTGTGTGTGTGTGTGTGTGTGTGCCAGCAAATATTTTATTTTATTATGTATAATGTTCAAATTATTTAATTTTATATTTGCTTTTCTACATACCTTGAAGTGATTAATTGATGGTATTTTTTCACATTATTTTTTATTTTTGAATTTTAAAGAAACTCAGATTTTTCTTTTGGAAGCGTTAAGGAGGCGCGAGAGGAGGGAGGGAGGAAGGAAATGGGAATTAAAGGAGATGGAGTGGAAAGAGGAAGAGGAGAAAAATTATAATATTAAAGGAAGAATGTGGCAAATAAGTGGAGATAAAGGAATGAATGAAGAGGAATTTTAAGTTTAATGGAAGAAACAAGAAAAAATGTGTATTGGGAAAGTTTTTGAATTCCTAGAATTTATACGAATGAAAGACTTTAGAAAAAAATTGCAAAATTTATGTTATAGGGTAAGAGGTCACCAGAATTCTTTTGGTGATATACGAACAAAATGCAAATATTTTCGCAATATATTGGAAACAAATATTATCAATATACTGGAGCGACTTGAATGTCATATCATATTTTGAGGAAAACTGCAATCTAGGAATAATATTTTTCTTATTTATTTAGTTAAAAGTATTGGAATTTTTTCCTTTTTTTGTTCATTATTATATTTGTCAGTAACATCGTATGATCTGACATTGATTCTTCTTTACTACAATTCCCTTACTTTTATTTTCCTTTCCATTAGAAATAACCATAAAAGTAAAGCTTCTTAAATGTCACTGAAAGCTGCCCATGAAAGCAAACCTTCCCTCTTACCTCAAACATTTTCCTGGAATTTCACAGGTATTTTTTCTCTTCCATTGTGCCTCGGCCGACCGCGCCTCTTTGCACACTCCCTCCATCAGTCCCCGGGCCATCAGCACCCTCTTTACGGGGCCTCGACCCTCCTTCTCCTCTACAATGGTTGCTTCACTTTGACTACTATTTTTTCCCTTGCCTTTTCCCTTTCTCCTCCTCGCCCTACCCAGCGGCTCTCTACCTTTTTCTCTGCATACCTCACATTTCTATGACAGCCAGTATAGTTTGAAAATGATAGTGATGATAGCTAAATTTATGATGATTATTAATATTACTTCTTCACTAAGCTGGTGTGAGTGCTTGTACCACCACCTCCTTCATCCGTAGCGGCACCGTGTGAGCGGGATTGTGAAGTGTGGCTCCCAGGTCCCGTAGATTTACATGCCCTTGACCTTTGCATTGGGTCTCAGGTTCACTTGATGTTCTTCAGTTCTTCACCAATTGGTCTTGGTTTTCTCGAGGTTACCTTCCTTATTAATGCAGTTATACTTGTTTGTTCATGTTCTTGTGCAGCTTTTTACGAGGTCATCTTCCTGGAAATGCCAATAATATTCCTTAAAAACTGACAGAATTTGGGATGCAAAATTAAATTGGAAAATGCAAACAAGAGCATTTTAATGGATGATATAAAGGTTTAATACTTATTTATTACTAGATATTTTTCGTTAAAAGTGTAATTTTTTAATTTTTTATATGCTTGTGCTACTACATCTAATTCTCCCATTTAGACTCACTCCTCCCTGGCACGTACTTTCCCCTTCTCCCTTTTCGTACCACAAAAATAAACGAGCGAAGGGCGACGAGTCAGAATATTGATATGTATTGAAGATTTAGATGTCCCTGTAGACCATAAAATATTCCATCAATAATTGTAAGTCCAAGTTCGTGATCATATATATTCTTCTGTTTGCTGCATATTTCATCAAAGACTAAATTTTGTTCGTTTCTCGTCCTTAGGCATGCAAACTGTTGATATATACATGGTTATCATATTTTTTAATACCTTGATATAGAAAACAGCTAAAAACAGCTTTCCGTGCATGTTTGTAAGGGAATAATTATATGCTATAATTATGCCTACATGTTGTATACTTTTCCGTATATCTTTCTATTCTTCTCTCTGTTCACGTTCTTTTCCCACATTAATATATTTATCTTCTTCTCTCCCCCACCTTTACGCTCCTCCCCTTCCTTAGCTTAATTTTCACTCCTCCCACTGAACGACCCTCCTGCACTCCCTCCAGGCAGCAGGCGAGAGGCATAACTAAGCACTAACCTGAGCCAAACGTCTTGATATTTCACCCATTTCCGAGATGACTCCCTCGGGGGCTGTGGACCAGTCCTCAGTTAGCGGACTTAATACCACGGTCTTCCTCGCAAATGGTCTCGTGGATATTAAGGATAGCGTCGCTTTTCCTTAGTCCAAAAATGAAAAAAATGAAAAAAAATAAGATGGCATGAGAAGTGAAGAGGTAAAAATTAACTGTCATAATAGGAAACAAAATATTAAGTCTAGAATTATGAATGGTAGGCGTAGAAAAAGTGAAGCATTGAAACCTTACCTCTGATACATTGCATAGCAGGAGTGTGGGACATGAGAGGCAGGAAAATGATGTCCAGTGAAAACAGAAGGAAAGAGGAAAGGCATTAAAGAGTTGGAGTTAGTAGAGGCTGGAGAAGCAGCAACAACACTGGGTACGCTGTGTGAATAAATTAATTAAACCAACAGAGTCTGGCGGGGGAGATGCGAAACCCGAGTCTAATACTGCTTTATTGCTCTGCCTTATACATGCTGCACTATACATACGTCATGCCAGGTAAAACTCACTTTACTAAACGAAATATATTGATGTGAATAAATATAAATAGTTCTTCATAATTACATAATAGATCTTAAAGAGTAATTATCTTCCTGACATTATATTGGTTTATTATTATTAGGACATCCAATAGATTACAAATAATGGTGAATGAATTGTCTGATATTTTAATTATCTCCATACATATATATGGAGAGAGAGAGAGAGAGAGAGAGAGAGAGAGAGAGAGAGAGAGAGAGAGAGAGAGAGAGAGAGAGAGAGAGAGAGAGAGAGAGAGAGAGAGAGAGAGAGAGAGAGAGAGAGAGAGAGAGAGAGAGAGAGAGACTAAAATTAAACCTGACATGTGAAGACGATAAGTCTATAAAGAATAATGAATGAAGGTGAACGAGATCCCATGTTTTTATTCTTCGCCTTAATTAGAAGTATTCCTCCGCGTAAAATCCCACTCCGCCTTCCGCCTTAAAAAAAAAGAAAAAGAATAAAAAAAATCCACGCGAACTCAGGCCAATAATTCCAGCACCGGGGAAGCCTGGGGTGGCGTCCCTGGTTCCAGCTGAAAGTATCTGGCATCCTCCCCGCCGAGTATTTTTTGTGACATGACCAATAAGAAGCTGCCACGTCACCAGTCGGCAGGAAGGAGGTAGACAGCGAGGTCCTGCTAGAGAGATAGAAAAAAAGAAAAGAAAAAAAGACATAGGTACTCTCTCTCTCTATCTCTCTCTCTCTCTCTCTCTCTCTCTCTCTCTCTCTCTCTCTCTCTCTCTCTCTCTCTCTCTCTCTCTCTCTCTCTCTCTCTCTCATTCTCTCTCTCAATTGTAGCAAAGTAATATTTCACCTAAAAATTATTATAGAGTGAATCAATACAAAATCAATATTAAAAAGCAATATAATAAAGGAAAGGTAATCAGAAAGTAGATGGCTGGCGATAAATTTGCATAATTATGGATATACATTAGGAGACTGGTCAATATTTTGTTCTTATTTTGCATCTAAATGAGCGGGAGATACTTAGGGGATGAGACAAGGACGAGCCAACCAGTCAACCAGTCAATCGGTTAATCAGTCAAGCGATCAGGCAGCCAGTCAACCAGTTAACTTCCTAAGCTTCACAGTAAATCGTTATGTTATCTTTAGTCAATCCATAGATATTTGTGTCTCTTACTTTAATTTTGTCCTTTTTATGGCTTCTTTCTGTTTGATAAGATTATTTTGGGGATCAATTTCCTTTCGGTTTCCTTAGCATTTTTTCTTTTTATGGATCTATTGTTTTTTTTTCATGATTCAGTGTTTACATAGCGTTGGGTATCTTCTTTCTTTTCCTCCTCCTTTTTCTCTTCCTCTTCCTCCTCCTTCTCCTCTTCTTCTTCTTCATTCTTTTCCTTCTTCTTCAGCTTCAATTCGTTTGTATTTAATCTTCCTTAGTTTCCCTCTCCATCTTCTTTCAGTTTCCTCTCTTTCTGCCTCAGCCTCCATCCCTTCCTAATTTCCTTGTTGATAATCTGTCCTTTTTTTTACGACTATCTTCTTTCCTGATTAAAATTGCTTCTTTTTTTTCCTTCACCCTCTATAAACGTCCTTCTGCCTCCACTCCTCCTCTACCTCACAACATTCCCGTTTTCTTCTCCATGTTTTCTTCTGTTTCCGTTTCCCTTTCCCTTTCCTTTCGCCGCCCCTCCCTCCCACCTTCCCGCCCGCCCTCCCGCCGTCCACTTATTCCTTCCTTTCCTTCATTCCTCCCTCGCCTCCTCGTCCCCTTCCTCGTTACCGTGTATGAGAGCTGTGCTCGTCTCACCAGTACAAAGAAAGAGAGAGAGAGAGAAGAGGAGAGAGAGAGAGAGAGAGAGAGAGAGAGAGAGAGAGAGAGAGAGAGAGAGAGAGAGAGAGAGAGAGAGATGAGAGAGAGAGAGAGAGAGAGAGAGAGAGAGAGAGAGAGAGATTCCACTATTCCGAATAATGGTAATTGATATATATATATATATATATATATATATATATATATATATATATATATATATATATATATATCCTCTTTAGCTATAATTGTTGCTTCATACGTGATCCACGGATAGCACACGAAAGCGAAAAGGAATTATTTCTTCCTGAAATTCCTGAACGGAGAAGAAAATGAAGAAGTAATGGAAAGGGAGAATTACGAGGAATAAATTTCCGAGGAAAATTCTAGTCAACGTGAATTCTTTTGAGGAATCGGGTCTGTGCCTTTTTATGGTGTCGTGAGATCGTATTTTGTAAATGTTAAATGGATGACGAGAATATATAGGTGTGAGCAGGAACGAAATCCTGGGGAGTTTAAGGCAGGCTACTAGGGGGATATACTTTTATATATATACAGATATATATGCATGTATATATATATATATATATATATATATATATATATATATATATATATATATATATGTATATATATATATATATATATATATATATATATATATAATATATATATATATATATATATATATATATATATATATATATATATATATATATATATATATATATATATATAATCTTGTGTTTGTGTTTCTGCGTGCGTGTATTTCCTCTCCTTTATTTGATATGCAAGCAACAGTTTTTATTGCTGTCAAGTTAAATGAAATTGCTTAATTTATACTGAGGAAAAATTTATAATTTTATTGATCTTGTGCCTTCATTTGTACACTGATATATATACTCTTTAAACTTGTGTGTAAGTTTTTTCCTAACATTTATATCTTCGTGCGCGCGTGCGCACACACACACACACACACACACACACACACACACACACACACACACACACACACACACACACACACACACACACACACACACACACACACACACACACACACACACACACACACACACACACACACACACACACACACACACACATATCAAAGAAAGAAAACAAGAAAGAAAAATAAGCTGGTCTTGGAACACTTACTTGGTCCCCCTTCTCCTTCCTACTCCCATCTCGCCCTTCTCTCCTCTACTTCTCTAGTATTCTCCCTTCCCTGCCATCGCTGGTCCCCGCATTCCCCCACCCATTCCAGGACTCCCTCTTCTCTCCTCTCCATCCCTATCCCGTACTTTGTCACTCATTCCACCGTTCCCTCTACTTCCTAGTTTCTTTCCTTCATTCCTCCTTGACAAACGCATCAAGTAGTCGTCTATGTTCTGAGTCTCCAAAGAAACGATAATTGGGAGGTAGCGTTTCCCTTCCATACTCGGGTCATAAGTATCGGGAGAGGCATGCGTTAAGCCGTATTCCTATGCTAGATCAGGCCCGCCGATACCAGATAATGGTCCCCGGATATTCTTATCGCTCCTTCCTACCAGTCTCAGATACCCGAGTGCGGAACCGTCGGCTGCGGCCCCTGAGTGGGTATTCTGCGGAGTAGTTGTATCACCGACCGGCCACTCCGAGACGTGCGATTGTGTTGTTATTCTTTTTAGTCCTTCACATTCGCTGGTGGTGGCGTGTAGGCTGTGTCCTTCGTTGGGTTGACTGCTACCTAATCATACACGATGGATGATTTATTACCGGTGAGAAATGTTTGAGTATTGAGTTTGGGTATAGGGTGAGGTTGGAGTAATTATTAATCTAAGTAGTTGTAGTAATTGCTAATAATTTCGAGTGATTATCGAGTATAGCTTTGGAAGAGTGATTATTTATGATAGGTGGTGTAATTAAGGAAGTATATGGCTAAATTATTGTGGTAAATCTAAAAGAAACAGGATGATAGTTGTGATAAGTCTTAATGATGATAGTAATGATGATAATAATAAGGATAATTCTAAAGTAAATGTACGCTTAAGATTATAATTTATTTCAATATGATGAATTTTGGCAAACAAGTTGTTTGTTGCATTTCCTGAAGCCATTTACAAAGGAATATATTGTGGAACACGAAAATAAAGGAAACATTTCAACATTATCGGGGTAAGAGATCCTTTTCAAGAGTTTCTGGTTTTATTTCACGACCTGAATCCTCCTGCACTTCCACATCTCTGCATGTGAGTTAAAGGAACCTTATTAAAGAGGTGCCCGCTATCGTAAAGGAAAACTTCAGAACTCTAGATCTCATTTTCTTAAGGAATTCCCAAGACTTTTCCCTCAATCTCTATTAAATATATTAAATGTTCCCCATGACATTATTTTATATTTATTTTTCTTTAATTTCTTGCTTCATTTTATGAGTTCAGGGAAGGTTCATCTGCATATATTTGCATGTAATTTTTTGTTTCTATGTATGGATGTATGCATGGTCGTGTTAAGGTTTGTACTTATGTATGTATGTATGTATGTATGTATATATATATATATATATATATATATATATATATATATATATATATATATATATATATATATTCATATATCCATGTGCCTCTACTATATTTTTTCTTATGCATTTTGAGTTTCTCAGGGTCCGTAATAACTGGAAAATTATGGATTTAAGTCATGAATTTTCAGTTCCCTTTCACTCCCACATTTTTTTTGTGTCATTTTTCTTATTCTATTCCATTTTATAACTTTTCATATCACATTATTTGCCTTCATTTTATATTCACTTTCTCCAGTTCCATTGCCATTTTTCGAATGCCAGATTCTTCTCTCCTTCTTTCTTTCCTATTCTCCTTTATTTTTTTCTCATACACTTCACTATTTTCTTGTTCTTTTTATATCATTCATTCAATTACTTTTTTTTCTCATCAAACTTTTCTTCATTACTTATCTTCCTTCTTACATCCTCTCACCACTCTGGACCATCCATTAGTCTCCCTTCCTCTCCCTTCCCTCCACTTTCCATCCTCCTGCCGGCCATTTACCCTCCCTCCTTCCCTCCGTATCGTCCATTCCCTCCAGCAGCAGCATCCCCTCCCTTCATCGTAACACTCCTCCTCCCCCCATGTCTCTCCCTCACTCTGACGTCTCCCTCCCTTCCATCTTCTCTCATCTAAACTCGTGCCAGCCCAGCCCCCCACCGCGAGCCTGGCCTGATCCTCTACTCGGAAAGTTTGGGAGAGAAAAAAGTCCAGCAGAGGGTCTCATACCTTACCATTTGTAGGCGAGTGATGCGGGATATTGGCGGAGTCTGGCCGGGTCTCGTCACAAGGCTCAGGCAAGTCTCGTTTGGCTGCGATATATTGAGACTCGCCCCATGTATTCCTGATTACTTTTTCGAACTTGATTTTCCTACCTCTGGAAAAAAAGAAGGGAAATTTTCGAAGGCACTAGCTGATGATGGTAGTGGAGGCGTCCGTGGGTTGGAGGAGATGGTGATGGAAGTGGTGGTTGTTGGGAAGATGAAGAGGAAGGGAAGATAATGCGATGGTGGTGGTGGTGGTGGTGGTGGTGGTGGTGGTTGCTATCAGGGGTGTGCCGTGCTAGTGGTGTGAGGGCACGTACTGGTGTTCAAAGTAAAGACACACACACACACACACACACACACACACACACACACACACACACACACACACACACACACACACACACACACACACACACACACACACACACACACACACTAAGATTAATGGGTCAGGTAAGCCGAGTTACACCTGACTTTTGTTTTGTCGTGATTTTGACCAATAAATATAATCTGTTTTGGCAGGTCTCCATTCTATGACCTGAAAAAAACAAAATAGAACGTCTCTAGAAATGCTGATAGTCATGATAATAATGCCAAAGCCACTAACTGATCCTTTTTGGTATAATTTAAGCATGAAAAATATGACTTTAGTGGATACAGCAATTATAATAAAATAGAATAGAGAGAGAGAGAGAGAGAGAGAGAGAGAGAGAGAGAGAGAGAGAGAGAGAGAGAGAGAGAGAGAGAGAGAGAGAGAGAGAGAGAGAGAGAGAGAGAGAGAGAGAGAGAGAGAGAGAGAGAGAGAGAGAGAGAGAGAGAGAGAGAGAGAGAGAGAGAGTGCTTGTTGGCAACGGGCCTAGAAAATCTGGAAATTCCTGCCTTCCTATATATATTCTCTCTATTCTCGTAAAATTTTAAGATCAGTGCGAATTTTTCATGCATATAAATACGACCCAAAGAGAAAGCACTTGTCGGTGAAAAAAAAAAATATATATGAATCAGGAAAATGACAGTATTCTGACCGGAACAGCATCATGGACCTCACGCGTTCGTCTGAGGGAAACACGTTGGGAGACAGAGTTTGCGAATTACACGACAGGAATTTACATATTTTAAAACCTGTGAATTGGCGACCATGTTTATTGCCCCAATATTCCCACCCGTCCAATTGGATGCAGTAAAACCCCGCCGCTCCAACCCTTCCTCTTCCCTTTCCTTATCCCTTTTTCTTACATCTTTCCTCCTTCTCTTCCTCTTTCCCTCGCCTCTCTTCCGTCTTCTACTTTTTTTCTCTCTCGCTTCACTCAGC